>BMAW01041199.1:0-26168 GCA_019974015.1 Nephila pilipes | reverse complement strand
GGAACAAAACAGCAACGAGTCGATGATTCAGGAAAGCTGTATTATCGCTATTTGACTCGCAACAAAAAAATATTTTTGCGTCGTACGCGACCATGGACGAAACATGATACATCCTAACAGAGTCCGAAGGCAGTCATCTGGCGGCGCTACAGCATGGGGTAAAGCCGTCCGAAAACGCAGCCGTCAGCTGGCAAAGTCATGGCGTCAAGCTTTTTGGATACGCATGGCGATTTTCACTGACTCTACCTCGAAAAAGTGTAAAATCGATCAACAGGATTATTATATTGACTTGCTAGTGCGTTTGAGGAGGAAATCGCAAAAAACGACGCACATGCAGAGAAAAAATCTTTTTCACCAAGACATACCCGTACGTCGATGAAAAACAGTGGCAAATTGAATGAATTCGGCTTTGATCTGCTTCCCCACCCCCATACTGCCAGATTGCCCCAGTACTACGCTCTTTGTTGATCTTAAAAAAAATGCTCCAGGGAAAGATTTGGCTCAAATGAGGAGGTCATCGCTGAAACTGAAGCTTATATTTGAAGCGAAAGAGTAATTTTTTTTATAAACAATGGTATTGAAAAATTTGTTGAAAGCGTGAAGATTGTATCACCCTAAGGTGATTATGTTGATGAATAAAAAAAAATTTGCAAAAAAAATGTTGTTTTCTACGTCTGACTTATTGATCGATGTGTTATGTTTATGTGTGATTGGCGCGTAGAAACTGTAAATAATAATATGTTTCAAATAATTGCTCTCCTTATTATTTTGTTTGGTGATCATTGTTACATGAATAACTCTTATACGGTAAAGATACAAGCTTAATGTAAAAGTATATGATTAGGATCTCAGGAATCTATCAATTTGTCCGCGTGTATGCGAAAACAACAATTTTTCAAACCAATATAGCTTATTAATGAAACAAAGTATAAACTTGACACCTTCATACGATAATATTAATATACATTTCATACTTCACGTTTCATATGTAATTTTAAAGAAACTATCAAGAGTTATAAAAGAAATTTAGTTCAACTCTTCAAAATTTTGGAAAATCAGTATTTTCTCTGCACAGATTATGAAGTATAACAAAAATGTACCTACAAAAGTAATGTTATTTATTTGAAAAATGTTTGATTTTGATGTTATACGTGCTTTTTAAAAATTCACTGGAAAAAAAAATCTTTTCGTTACAATTATTTAGAAAATTATGAAATTTTAAGTAACAACTAAAAAATTCATATACATTTTTTTCACTAATTAGTCTAAAAATCATTATGTACGAGATCAAAGAAACTTATTTTGAATATGCGAATGAATTTTAAACTAATATGATTAATAGTTCTTGAGATATCTACGCAAGCCAAAATTTTTGTTTCGAGAAAAGTTGAAAAACAAAAGAAAACCTAATTAAAAGTTTAGCTTTTTATATATATATATATATATAATATATATATATATATATATATATATATATATATATATATATATATATTATAATTACTCGATACCTCTGGAAGTTTTTTATTATCGGTACTTTTCGTGTGTTCATAAGAGATGAGGCTCTATTATACACATTTCTTCAAAAAATCGAGAATTTGGATATTAAGGGTCCTGAGACCCTTCAATGTGAAAAAAACATTTGACCATTTGTCATCTGTTAAATTCTAATGACAAATATATTTATTTACTTTATTCGAAATGATCTTTTTCCATGTTTAAGTACTTTTCATATTTAATCAACATAATCAAACATAATTTTCAATATATTTAACACATTGGTGATGATATATGTTATTTTTTAAACAAGTATTTGAGCATGGCACGTCATAAAAATTATTTTATCTATACATATTTTTTCTTCAGTTCTCAATTTCTTTCTTCCTAATCAACATACAACGGTGTACCACACTGATGTCGCACGACGGCTACGAATAATAGACATGTACCAATGGTGGTACACGTCGTCGAGAGTGTTAAACAAACTATTTTTTAACATTTAAATTTTTAGGTTTAAAATAAAGTATATGTGAAATTTAGACATATCTAAAATTTTCGTAATCCTTAAAGTTTCTCATTGAATTTGCATTTTATTATTTTTCTGCCGTCACAAAACAGGAAAAAAAAATTCTGAGATTTAGAAAAGTGATGTATTAATATTTAACGATTGGTCAGGCTTATTCGATATCATACATACAAAAATTGGGAGAAATTATGAGAGAGGTTTTCGTCGTGGATTCAAGCTGACAATCCTCCCGTTGCTCAAGGTCCAAAATCCTCCCATTGGCGTGGTGTGTGGAAGTTAGGAGAGGGAGGTACCAGTGAGATATGTCATCTATGACCGAGGTTCAAAATTTCGAGGTCTCTGTCGCCTGCCCTATGTTGCTTCTAGAGTGACTTTAATAAACTTACCAACCAACCTATGAGAGAGTTTTTTTCATAGCAAAAAAATTCTAATTTGGTGATAGATTTCATGTATGCCTTCTAAATTCTCTTTTTTTTTTCATGCTTTGTTTTGTTGAAATAAATTTTTAAAATTTCAGAGAATCTATTTTTTAGATTGTTTTAACTTTAATACATGAAAGTAAGGCTCATTCAACTAAGTGGAAAAAAAAAAAAAACGAGTTTTCGAGTTTCCATTTTCTAGCGACCTCAAAAACGGCGCATGAAAAAAGAAAACACGTTGATGGACAAATTAATGATTAAAAAGACATTTTCGAGCAAAGACGCAAAGTGACTAACCTCATAGCGCGATTGTCAATGTCCCTTTTTTAGTAAAATCACTTCCGTGAAGGATCTTATCATGGTAATACTTATCTGAGAAATCTTCATGGCACAGTTTTCTTCCGATCTTCCAGCTAAAAAATTTCATCGGTATACCAAAACTTCAAAGAACCGCTCAGCTAAAAGTAAGAACGGATGGCTAAAAAGCGATTTACAAAGAACTACACTTTTCGTTAAAGAGGGAGTGCTCGAAGATGACTGTTACGGCATCTTACATCCTAAAGAAAGGCCGCGTTATGTTTATTTTGGCGAGATAGCTGACGTAACAAAAGGTAATTTGGCAAAACCAAAAATACCTGTTTATCTCACAGATAAGTAGGCAATAGCAAAAAATAGACCACTTTATAAGATCTTTTTCTGTACAATACACTTGCTGGTGTACTGAGAAACCACTTTTCGTAGCGTGAGATATTACATATGTTAATTAGGTTTGGCAACTTTTCAACTGTCCGATGTCAGTTTTAATTATATATATATATAATATAAAGCACAATGAAATTATTTAAAAAACATAAAAGTAAGAGAACAATTAAAAATCCAAAATCAACAAAGAAACATTTATAGAACTACTTAAAAAGATGAATAAAAAATTGCATCAAATTTAAACTAAATGAATAATTCAACAAAACAAAACATGCAGGCACCAGACTAGGACTGAATTGTGGGTTAAACCTAGTTCATGGTACCAACCTCCCCAACGCATCTTGTTGGGTAAAAAATGGATTTCTCCAAAATTCAATTTGTAAATTAAAGAAAAGAAACAAGAAACGAAGAAGAAAAATGAAGAGAGATTCACATTACTACTCCAATTGTTTTCCAAACAAATAAAACCCAAAAAAAAAAACCTAAATCTTCACCTAAAAACTTTCCATTAAATTTTTATTCAAAACCATATATTAAAATATTCAATCAAAAATTATACGATTAGAAATATCCAATTAAAAATAACAACTCAGATTATCCAATTAAAATTTAAAAGTTTTTTTCAAAACAATAAAACAATATAATTAAATCTTTTAGTTAAAAATTTAAAACTAAACAACAATATACCGAATCCTGTTTTTCGTAGTGATTCAAATCTCACGATGTAAAAAAAGCAAAAAAACAAAATCAACATCTAGACAGTGATCATGAACCACAGTGCAATAGTACATGAACTTTTAACGATGGTGTTCAATACATAACTGTTGCCAGATAAAATTTGGAAATCAATAGTATATTGTTGATGAGTGTAAAAGTTTCAATATACATATATGTATATATTATATGTATATATTATGTATATATATATATATATATGTGTGTGTGTGTGTGTGTGTGTGTGTGTGTGTGTGTGTGTGTGTGTCGTGTGTGTGTGTGTGTGTGTGTGTGTGTGTGTGTGTGTGTGTGTGTGTAAGGTAAAACAAATAAATTAGTAATAAAACAACATAATTAACGTAGAAAGAACAGTAACCAAACTAACAGAAAATGCCTAACAAAAGAAAGAAACAGTCCTTTATAGAAAAATGTATCAATAATTGAATACCCATCAAAACTAGAAATACATGCATATAAATTGTGGGGTTAAACATGTTCTTGGTACCAACTCTCAACCACTGCAGATTCCTGGGAAAAATTGGATCACTCCAAAAAAGTAAAGTAAAATAGATTGCACAAAATGAATATATATATGAAACCTTTCTTTTTGTATAAAATACATGAGTGAGCTCTTTTCTTATATTTTCTACTGTTAAATCTTAAAACTATTTTTTTTTTCGAAAAAATAATGATAAATTATTAAGAATGTTTGAATATATATAGAAAATTATGATTGCTTTCACACAACTGAATTTTAGTTTGCCAATATTTAGAACTAAATCATAAATATGAAATATGATTGGTTGATTTTATTAACGTCGTACTAGAAGCAACATGGGGGCTATTGGCGACGGACCTCATAATTTTGAGCCTCGGTCAAGTGACAATGATGACACTTGAGCTGAATCCTCTCTCCAAACTTCCACACCACGCCAATTCGATGATTTAGGACCTCTTCGACTACGTTTAAAGTGCACCAGCCCCGTTACATGTCAGGAATTTCTTGGAAGTCATTTTTTTCTGAGCCGACATTCGTGCTAAGCATTCAAAAAAATTAGTGGATTATTAATTTTGCATTCATTAGAAAGAACAACAAACTAGAAATTAAAAAATAAAACCTGGAAATTTTTAATTTTTGAAAGCTTTGCAATAATTGATTTGCCTTTTTTTTTATTGCAGAAAGAACCTAGCAGCCCTCTCGTCTCTTACTAATACTGAAATTCAAGTTGGTTTCTTATTCATGTATCACTGAGAAAAAGAAATTCAAAAGAATTTTTAAGAAAATTGCTTTGTCTGAAAATATCCGTGAAAGCTATTCTCTGTCAATTAAAACAAATTTTGTTATGATTGCATACCCTTTTTTGAATTTAAAATATCATGGGTAAATAAAGCAAGCCTTTTTAAATGAGTCATTATTTTCCCACAATATCGCATGAAATGAAATCTTTGCATCGGAAATTCGTATGGAAAATATGCTATAGATTATACTTTCCATTCACATTACTGTAATTTTCCGCATATTTTTCTTTCTTATAAAGGAACAGAATTGCAAATGGTTTTAATCATTCACTGAAATTAAGTATATATGACAAAACATAGTTGTGGTCCTAGTTACAGAATGCTCTTGATAAAAAAAAAAATTACACTTCTTTAGTTTCCAATTGATGACTAATACTTTGAAATTAGGTTTCAAATATTTGAATTTCAGTTCGATTGCTATTTTATTGGGACATGCCTAATATACATTCCTATTCTGATAAAATAAAAAGTCTTTTTATATGCCAAACAGTTCTCTTAGCATTCATTAACTATCTATTAAATTGCAATTTTAGACACTAAAAACTTTTAATACATCCTTTGTACTACTCTGAGAAATAAATATGTTTAATTTTTTTTTGTCTAGAAAATAAACTAAAAGAGATATTAGTGGATTCATAGATAAGGAAACACTCATACATAAAAAATTAACTTGAAGTAAGTTTTAAAATTACCAAAAGAAAAAACAAAATTGAATAACATACCAGCAATTATTTGGTTCAGCTTTTAATTCAACATCCAACTGTGTATTTTTGACTGTTTTGGCTTTCAAGTGTTACTTGCATATATTGAAAGCAACCCGCATCGTGTCCACCCGCATCTTCTCGGCGCGGATGGCAACATTGTAGAAAAAATTGTTTTGGTTCTCTACTTCCTGTAATTGTAGACGAGTGATCGGTGGGGAAAATCCGAGCACAACAGCACATGGCAGGATTGAATAAAGTTCGAATTACATCGTATTAAAAAGTTTCTTTAAGAGCCAATGATGGTTTTAGCTGTCCAGAGACAACTTATTCTGCATAAATTACCTTTTCCAAGACTTATTTCATGGAAAGAACGAAAGGTTTTAAAGTTCCTTCTTATCTTTATATAAAGAAAGGAAAAGCTTATTTTACTGATTTCTTTACATTGAATGAAATTCACTACTAATTCAATAAAAAGGATAGAAATGAATCTTAAAGAGTTTTTATATGGAGAATAAAGTGAATTTAAGCTTAGTCATTGTATCGAAACCGATTCTGTTCATGAAGCAGAAGTTCATTTAAAATCTCTATTGAATTAAGAAAAGAAATATAGAATATAAAATTTTCTTTCATTTGTTTTGTTTTTTGTTACTGAAAGAACAAAAAAGGAAATAAAAAAAGAAATGTATACTAATAAAAGTTTAGATGTAAATGCAATCACGTTTTTTAGTACTTTTAAATAATCATCTAAGAATTAGATGGTATTTTATACTAATGAATTGATAATTCTTTTTTATCCGAATTCATCTAATCTTTTATTTAATTAATTATTTTAAATAATTCCTTCGCCTAATTTCTTAATGATATTTGTCTCGAACAAAATACATGTTTGATATTATTATTCAAACATTCTAAAAAGGACCCTTATTAACTTATGGTAAAAAAGAAATAAACAAAAAAAAATTTCGTAAAGCTCATTTAAAAATGGAAACAAAATTGAACTAGCGAATGATAAGAGAAAAAAATTATAAATCGTTGCCCGACTATTTCTTTTTACCATAACATAAGCATTTATTACATAAATGGCATTAATAGGAATTATTTTAGCTTTTTAAATGTTAATTATTCGGATAAATTACGGAAACAAATGACATGTTCATATGATCGAATCTTGTGTATATGTAAGAATATCACATTGTTAAAAAAGTTTGCTTTTCAGAATATGCTTATAGAAATATTTGTGCGTGCGCGCGTGTGTGTGAAACTAATGCTGTACATTAGAAGTATATATTAATCATGTATATGAGCTAATAATAAATTACCTAAATATAGCAATTAAAAATTTAACAACACAGTTAAAATAGAAAAATAAAATTAGTAATTAATTTCAAATTTGGTTTAAAAGAATTAAATATTACTAAAACCTACCAAGTATAAATCAAGAAAAATAATACATTAAAGTCAAAAGAGATAAAAAAAAAAAAGTGATTTAAAATGCTGTTTCTGGATGAGGATTGAAAATTCGTGGTTAAACTAGATTCTAACCTTCCCACTCAGCAAATTAATTCATAACAGAAGAGTAAAAAAATTAAAGTTCATAAATCAGAGATTGAAAATCCAAAAATGGAAAAAGACACCAAAAATCAAAACGAAAAATTATAAACCAAAGAAACAAAAAAAAATCTATTTTAGTTAACTTAAAATAACATCATTAAACATAATTATTATTTTTATAACTTTTACCTTCATCTCATTCCCTTGTTCCCTTCGATATTCGTACTGTTATAATAAGATCTTGTACGCCCTCCAAACTTACTTTATTCATTGATTGGTTTATATATATATATATAGAGAGAGAGAGAGAGAGAAGAAACAAAAATAGACTTTTTAGATTAGAAATGGGGAATTAAGTGTATTTAATTTAACATTTTTTGAAGTTTTATTTTGAATTAGAGACCCCTAATTAACGTTTTCCCAACACTTGCTCTTTTTTTTTTTTTTTTTTTTTTTTGGTTCTCTCTCTCTCTCTCTCTCTTTCGCTGAGCGGAATTGTGATTCCTCTGCATTGATTCAATATTCATAAATATATTAGATACTAGAATACAAATTTATTATGCGATTGTCTCAAAATAAACAAAATCTCAAGTTCAAAACTGTGCAATCTTTTCATACGGCGAGACCAGAAAAATATTTTATCGGTGTTTTTCTGCTCGAAAAAAAAATTTAAAAAATAAAAACATTATTTATAAGTTCACCAAGTTGTCAATAGCAGCTTCAAAAAACAGACAAAAATATTATGAAATGCAACCGCTTGGCAAAAAATTAGATAGCTCAGCAAAAAAATGGCCAACGTTTCGGAAGCAATTAGGAAGACGTTGACGCCTTTCAAGGACTTCCTCATTGTGTCTTCCGCGCACCTTTCCAGGGGACTTCCCCCAAATTGAATTTTGAAAGAATTAGATAAAAAGAATGAGGTTAAATCAGAATCGGTTAATGGAATGAGGTTAAACTTTAAAATAACCTAACTTAACTAAGAATTTCTACTTCATTCGAAAATAGATTGAGTGACTTGGCAGATGCGAGTGACGATAGGAAAGAATTAGGATTAAGTAAGTGCATAGGTTAATGCTACAGCGTCAAGGTTAGAAGGGTTTCCACTCCTAACCCATAAATTTTTTTTCTAACCTTGTATTTTGGTGAAACACGTGTGCTCTTCAAAAACGTTTTTCTTTTAAAATTCGCGAAGAAAACTGCAATTATTTTTAACCCAGTAATGTCATTCTCGTTTAGAACAAAAAATTTTGCTGACAAGAATGCACAAATAATAAAGGGCACTTTGACTACATTACAATGAATTTGCAATAACGACTTGAAATAATACTTATTATGGTGACTGGTGAATAATACATATGATGGTTTTCAATGTTATTTTAATTGAAGATAACCTTAAAAAAATGAATATAGTTTATTTAATGAAGTTTAAAGGGTATTTCACAAGGTGTTTCAGTTTTTAAATGTGTGTTAATTTCTTGATAGCTTTGAAAATGGGCTGGAAGAAAATAATTGATTTAGGTTAAAATTGTTTTTGTGCTTTTATACAAATTAACTTTTTAAAAGTATTTCGCTGAACTATTTTTTGAATAATGTCATTCTCGATCAGAACATAAATTTTGAAGTAATGAGGGTGCAAAAATATTAAAGAACACATTGATTATATTCATCGAACTGAAATAGTGTTTATTGTGTTGATTGGGATGATATTCATTGTTAATATAATTTAAGATAAACTAAAAAACTAAGTGTATAAACTTTTTTAGGAAAAGAAAAACATTAACTTTCTACACAAAAAAAATGAAAAACTTCCAAACGGTATTTGTGAAATATTATGTAACATTATATTTAAGTCACGCCCTTTTTTTTGTAAAACGTTATGATGCTAGAATTAAGCTTTTTGGTTTTGGCATCAATGTAGAAAAATAAATGGAACTGTTTTGTTGTGATTTTTTGTCTCTTAAAGAATAGCTGTTCTAAATATGAAATCTCGGTAAACCAGGGGTTCGAGTAAATATTTTTAACAAGAAAAAAGAGATATTATGTACCGAATAAGGTTTCTTTAGATTTTAAAGTTAAGTTTTAATTTTATATTCTGATTTGTTATTTCGAACTTGTGACAGTATTTATTCAAGGAATATTTATTCAAAAATTAAAATAGTTAAAATATTATAAGATATGGAGTTTAATTTATTCGACAAAGTTTTTCATGGGGAAATTTATGAGGCTTTTTTACCAACATTTGGTAACTTTTTTAGGCTTTTTTTACCAACATTTGGTTGGCATTTGCCAACCCTTTTTAAAGCCGTGGAAATTGCACTTACCACCAACTTTATCAATTTTGAAACATTGAAGAAAGGCATGGAATGAAGAAGTGTGGATAACTTTAGGATACCATTTTTTTTTTCCTAAACATAACCCTTCATACATTTGACCATTTCCCATTGAGTTTTTTTTTTGGTTACAAACATAGAATTTATAAACTTTGTGATTTATAAACACAAAAATTGCAGATTATAGCCAAAATGTTGATGTACACGTAAGTCAACTCATTAATTACATTTGACAATGAAATAAATGGAAAATAATGTGAACAAATTCTTAATTCTTCACTATCAATATAAAATAAATTATATAAAATATATTGAATCTAGAAACTTTATACAAATCGTAGTATTTATGAAATATATTTTATTAATATCATGAGGTGCAACAAACATACATAAAAAGAGCATAAAGTTTGAAACATATTATATTGAAGCAAATAGCAAAGGTAGTGGTAAACATATTTTCCATAAAAAAAAAAGTGTCTTAAAAATGTAATTAATTTTATCGAATAAGCTAAGCGAATTATTTTTCTTAAATTTATCTCAATTCTAAAAATATTTTAATGTACCATTACTAGAAAGAGATGGCCCTGTAAAGGATTAATTTCTTAATTGATCTTAGAAAATGGAATAGGTGGAAGTTGTTTGCTTCACATTCAATTGTTGTATGTATTTGTACATATAAACTTTTAACAATGTTCACAGAAAAATTCTTGTTTATGGAAAAGTGTTATGGGAAAATAATATTGCTATACAAGTGTATTTGAAGTGTTTCCCTTCCTTCAAAATAAAGAAACCGGTATTTTCTTAGAATATATATAATTATAAAAAAGAAAAACAAAACTTTCAAAAAGTGCAATGCATCGCGCTAAAATCAAAACTTTGAGCAGAATGCCTTCATTCCTGAAAGTAGTAAGCCTTTCTGCGTAAGCCAAAATCAGTGCCAACCTATCGCCAATAGTAGCCAAATGTTACAGTATATATATAATTAAGTAACATCTTCGCGTCCTGAATTTCATTAATAAACAAGTTGTTCATGTTAACTATCTTCTCGTTATACGTACATCAATAAATATGCTACAATATTTTCCTCACTCTGCAATAAATCATAATACTGAACAAAGATACACAGAATAAATTTTAACAAATTCGCAAATAAACTAAGGGTGTCTTTTTAAAATGTTTTTTTTTATTTCTATTTTTAAAAAAATATCTGTTTCTTAGGTCCTAGAGGTGACAATGATGAAAGCCCATTTGCTCGGTAATATTTATTTAAAACTTTTTCAGTGCGGAGCACTTTAGTTCCAAATTGCATTGCTTTGAGTACTTGAACTAAAATTTTCTTATAAAAGTGTATTTTTCAATTATTTTATTCTCACAACTCTTTCAAAGAAGTCTTAAATTTAAACAGATGTAAAGGCTTCTGAAAAACGAAAGAAGACTCGAAGTATATGAAGCACAGGATTAACACGTTCCTGAGAACTACAAATTTACATTTAAAGGCTAAGGCTTAAGGTCAATGTCCTACATGTTTATCTCCGACGTACCTGAATTGTAGAATGCAAAAATAACATTATGTTTGTTATAATTTTTGTTTTTAAATTAAAAAAATATTATATTTGAGTAATGCCAAACATATCAACCCGAAAATTTATCAGGTTTGAAAATATTATATCATAACTGAAATAAACATTTTCTAAATATTCTGAAAACAGATTGAGCTTTTGGATTATGGAGCACTGCTGCTAAGAGATAGATCTTTATTTTGTGTAGTAGAAAACATCTCTCGAGTCTTTTAGGAAAATAGCAGATATCCTTCAAACCCTACGTTGAATCAGAATTTAGTTTCTGATCACACCCATTTGTCATTTCAACACACGCAGTCTCTTTCAATCTGAAAATATTCTAGTTCATAGAAGACATTTTGTTGAACTAATAGTAATATATCAAGAGCCTGTTAATAAACGTGCTGAATTTCTTCCATCTTCTTGATGTCTAGAATTTTTCCTAATAATAAGTAAAATTTAATGAAGGTTTACATTTCTGCAGGTCACACAGAATTAAATGATTATTGGAAAATTACATTTAAAAATTCGTAATTATTTAACAATTTTTGAGTTTCTTCAATGATCTAGATTTGTTCCTTTTTTAGTGGTGATAAATAAAATTTAATGAATGGCTTACATTTCTAAAAATCTCATAAAATTTAAGGAAAGGCTGAAAATTGCATTTAAAATTTGCAACGTTATATTATGTTTCAAATTTCTTCAATCCTCCTAATTTCTAGAATTCTTTCTGGCAATAAATAAAATTTAATGAATAGTTTACATTTCTATGAGAGGCACGAAATTTAATGAATGGTCGGAAATTAAATTTAATGAATGACTGAATGAATGTTTGCAGGAATGAGAAAGAAATATACAACGAGACACAAAAATACAAAGCCATAGGTGAGTTCCATCCCTTAGCAACACAAAAGTTGTAATTCCTCTGAGGGATAAAGTGTTGGATGCGGAAAAGCATCTATACCTTATAGAGATTTTTCAGACGCTGTAAATGATTTTGTGTAGAGCAGGTAATTCCAAAGTGTAAAGTTTGCCTATAGGATTATAATACTTACAAAAAGAAATTCAGACTTTTGTGTCAATGAATTTTTTCTGCCTAGCGTTATCCCACTTCTGAATTTTTGTTGCCTACATAGTTAGACAACCCAGGGGGGCACTTCACACAAAATAAACACTCTTGATATGTATTTAAATAACATAATTTCTTTATTACAGTAACATATTTATCAGGGTTATTTCTCTTTAGGAAGAATACACACTAAGAATACAAGTCTTTCGTTTCTTGAGATTAGGAGGAAACAACCACATCCTAACATTCCCAGGTCCTCTATTGTTAGATTATGACATTTGGTATATTGATAATGGGAATAATACACACACAAGAACAATAAAACCTTCAAGTATTATAGAGCATACTTTCAGGTATTGCTGAGAAATAATTGCTTTTAAAATTTAGTAATTCTTTTAATATTTTTAAAAAAGTTCAATTACTTTAAAATATTTTGGCTATAACAGTATCTTTCTAATAGTTAGGTTCTGATTCTACTCTCATGTCCATAAATTAAGGATAATTCAGAATCACACAGAAATTGAACTCTGAAATAAAAATTTCTCCTGTAGAATAATCGCATCTATCTTTAAGAATAATATGCAAATTACAGGAAGCCATTAGATGATGCCAATTGTACGTTGCAATGACGAGAGTGTAAGAGAGGTGTATATAAGGAATTATAGAAAAGAAGTAAAATTGTTCTCAAGCGTTCTGTAAGCCGCTCAGTGCCACAACCGAATACTTATGACTCAGGGGACGCATGTGGAAGCATTTTTAGGTGGTAGAATTATCGGCCTCCCGTAATGTGGGCGCACTCAGATTGAAGTATCCGGTGAACTTGGAATCGTCCAAAATGTCATCTCTAGGCTTTGTCAACGATTCCAAAATGATGGAAAAGCCAGTAGACATTACAGAAGACGTCGCCCTCGAATAAGAACGCCGAATGACGACAGGTGTTTGACAATAACTGCAAAAAGAAGCAGATGGATCACATCATCAGACCTTTATTTTATTTTTGAAAATATAGAATTTTGAAATCGGATGATTCATTTTTGAGTAACCCTGTATATTCCGATTAGTAAAAAAAATTTAAGATTCGTTTTAAAACTTAATACATAGGCACAATAAATAGGCAAAAACATTTTTAAAAATGTCAATTAACTTAAATGAAAATTTTAGGAAAACATTTTTATCCTTTAACTGCTCATAGCCTCTCACTACCGTTTCGATAGAGAACTGACTATGCTAACGTTACAGAGGGCATTGTAAGAGAGAGAGAGAGAGAGAGAGAATCGTGTTTAATAAAAATTCCATTAAATAAGTTTTAAAATAAATGCGTTACTTGCGTGTTACAACTTACCCTTGTTACAACTAGATCCTATATTCCCTATTTAAAACTTGTGCGTCTCCATTCCAGGTGTACCACATACCGCAAATGATGCGTATAATAATATGACATTGGATAAGCATGAACTAAATTATCTATATAAGAATTTTTTACATTGCTTTTAAGTTTTATAAGTGGATAAATATTTTCCACAATAATGTAAAAAAAAAAAATCTCTTCCATGAGACAAGGATAGAAATTTTTGCATTTTCCTTGTTTTTTTTTTTCAAGATTTTTTTCTGCAGTGGAAATATAGGAGCATAAAAAAAATAATTTTATTTGGTTCCACATCCTTTCCTTTAAACAAACAGACGCATTGATTTTTCAGGAAACTCTAAAATCTCATGATAGATTGCAATATGAGATATATATATAAATTTGACAGACGGGGAAGAGGACTGCTAATAGCAGTGCCGGCCAGTATCTTTGACCGACAAATTCTTATTCGGTTAGTACAGTCACCAGATTTTGAAACCTTAGCTGCCCAAATAAATATAAGTAGTATCTTCTTTTATATCATAAATTTAGATGTATCTTGGGGATTCAATATCTTATTAATCAAATTCTACACACAATCTTTGACCTACATCACCCAATGTAGGGTTCGAATTTCACAATATACTCGAAGTAATAATTTTTTTGGCATAGTTAACTGACTCTAATTTTATTCATCTTAACTCTAAACATACCATAACCGGTCAAAAGACCATTTATGAACTTTTGCATTGAAGATGCGTATATTATGTTATCACTTTTGCACATTTGACTTGATGACTTTTTCTATTAATTACATACAGTTAATATTGTATTATTATTTTTTATTCGTATTTTGTTTTATTTTGAGTAATACTCATGTCGCATACCGTTATCTACCTCAATCGGTCATTTGACTGGGAGAACAATTTATTGCTTTATGTTACTGGATCATAAATTATGATATACATGCGTATTCAACGTATCGTATATAGTTCATTACAATAAAACTAAATTTGGTGTAGACATGACCGCTCAAATGATGAGGAAATTTACCACAAAATCTAAGTCTTGCAGATAGCCACCCCAAGTATTTTTCAATATCCTTGATTTATCTGGCATAAATGCCTGGATTTTGTACAAGCAAACGACAGGAGAAACATCTCGAAACAAGATTATTTTACTCCAGTTAGCAGAAGAACTTGCCGCCGATTTTCGAGAAGTCCGTGAGCAACCAAAAGAAAGAACAAATACAAAATGATCGTTGCCTAAATCTACTACAGATTCTTATCAACTTAAGACGTGTCAAATAGGATAATGTAACGAAAATAAAACCAACAAAATTTTATCTAAATTTAAAAAATATATTTACAAAAAATGTACTGTATATATGTAAAAAAATGCGATGAGCATTGAATTCAAAATTCTTATTCTTTAAGTTTATAATAGAAATTGACGATATACATTTTTGTTTAATTATAATACATTTAATTTGTTTATTTTCTTCTTAACATCCGTATTTCATTCAATCGGTCAGAAAACACAAAGTCCGGTCATTTGATCGGCTTTGGTAGAAATAGGTACGTATTAAGTGTTGGTATGTTTAGTGTAAATATTGCGGTTCTAACACACAGAAATAATTTAGATGCTGCTGCACTCATAGATCTTAATCGTTGCTCTTCAAACCTATTTGAATTCACTAATACTAACGTGTTAGATTGTGCTTTTAATAATGATCATTGTTACTAAAAGCACAATCTCTAAAGCTCTACCATCACATAGTTTAATTTCCAATTCTCTAATAAGCGAAACATAAAAAGAGTGGATCAGTAATCAGTGATAAAGCAAGTATAATCTACATAACTTAACATAGAAGATAGTAATGTCAACCTCTCTGATACAATGGCTGGAACAATATAAAGTAACACACGAGAAATCAATATTTCCATTAGAAATTTGTTGGAACTATAGATGTAATGATAAGTCCAATTCTAATTCGTGAATTATTTTGAAGAAAAGTAATTAGTGACATCTCACCTCAAATATGGATTTAATATAAGCAATATGAAGACTGAGATTTTATATAAAAAAAGACCAAGAAAATATATTGGGACAAAATCTGTTGACAATGATTCTACTCCAATAACCTTTCATAATATCCTGAAAAAAAAATTTCAACTCAAAAGAAACCTGATTCAACTTTGACTATTCTTCAAGTTACTCTTCATCAAATCCTGGCTAACTTTTTGCAGATTTTTAGCATCCAGTAATATTTACCATAAGTCACTTCTTTGGATTTTCTCGCCAAGGACAACAATTTAATTAATAAACCGTTTTACATTTCTGAATTAAATGGAACTATGAAAACAGCTATTAGGACAAGATAATTCCAGGGACAGACTAGATAACAGAAACATTCTTAAAACAATTAAATCAAAGCAAACGTACGGTTGAAATAAAATGTTTTCAACTGTTTTTTGATAACTGAATAGTCCGACAGTCGTGGATTTTTTTTTTTCTCCTTATTCCAAACCCTTTAAAGACAAAACTAAAATCTTATTTTATACATCTACAGATTAAACTTCGGTCTTATCTAAAACTTTTGAAAGAATACTTGTATGTCAAATCCCTCATTTTTTGTCTATAGAACAACAATTGTATCCTCATCATTATGGATTTGTTTCATTAAAAGAGAACAGAATAGCAACTTATCTCATTCATAAGGTAATAGCAGATTCAAGGTTGAGAGAAAATATATTGTGGGAATAAGTCTAGATATTAAGAGTGCTTATGATTCTGTTTATATAGACAATCTTCTTTATAACTGCCTTCAAATTAGTATTACACAGAAAATAGCATTTTGGATACGTAATTTCCTCTCATTGAGATATCTTCAAACCCGATGAAGGGGTCTTTAATCCAAAAGAGGTCTTTAATCTATCTCTCTTCCCAATGTCTTTAATCTAAAAGGTACTTTTTAAGACTTTCTCAAGGCCGTATTCTATCTCCAATTTTATATATCATCTATATGAGTGATTTTTTGAAACACTGGAATTTGGAGTTGAATGCTCGATTTATTCTATTGATATTTTCATTTGTTCTCCCCATAAATCACTTGAAATCCTTTGTATTTTTTTTAATTTAAAAATGCCTTGGAAAGAATTAATCAGTGGTGTAAATACTAATAATTAAACTGGTTCTGACAAAAGTACAATTGTGGAAATTCAAAATAAAAGAATTCACACATTTCTTAATCTTATGTTGGATGTGTAACCTCCCTCGTGACAATCATAAGTCAAATATGTAGGAGTAAATTTTTTCAAATGAAATCAAAATATTTCGCTGATGAATCAAATGAACAATAAAGCTTTGGAAAAAAATTAATGGTTTGACTTATTAATAACTTAAAATGTTATTACATTAACCAGTAATAGCATTTTAGTACTTTTTATTATATATGTACTATCTTAAGTAAATGGATCGGATAATCAGTTCAAACCTTTCAATACAATACAAACCAAAGCTCTCAGAATCGCTTTGGGTCTTCCCCAATGGATCCCAAACATTGTTCTTTTGAAAAACTGGACATGAAATTGTCCTGGAAAAACTTAGAAAGTTGACACAAAAATTTTCTTCACTCTAGTTTTAAATGGAAAATTTTCTCCACTGAATCTCAATAGCCCTGGGACAATAAATATAGAAATACTAAAAGATGGTAAATACTAAGGTTAAGAAATATATTTCAAAGTTCGAAAATATTATTGGAGAACAAATTGTATCCACCCCAAGACTTATCCACTTTACAGATATTTCCTTACATGGTTTACATTAATGAGCTCAAAAATGAAATCTACTATTCCCTATAATTAGTCGCTCATTTAATGAATGGTTGAACTCAAATTCCAAAATTTTATCATAATAACTACAGATGCATCTGAAAGCAACACATTATTTTTATAACAGGCTTTACACAAAATACTTATTTTGTATAAAAAATAAATCCTATCAATTCCACCTTCACGTCGAAAGCACTGGTCATTTACCAAACTTTAGATGAGTTCACAGAATCTTTAGAAAGTTCAGAGAAAACTTTAGATGAGTTCACTTCTCAAACAAGTCCCTTAAAATTATTCATAGACTGGCCGCTAAGATTCTCATACATTCACGTGGCTGCGGTAGCCTAGTGGTCAAGGTCGCGAGCTCGCATTTGTTTCCGTCGAGTCGTAGGCTCGAATCCCCTGATACAGTTAAAGATCTGCCGTGATGCGCAGCTGATGCATGTTAAACCTGTTGACGCTCCAATCCCTCCCGTCGGTGTGATGTGGAAGTTTAGAGAGGGAGATGCTAGCTCAGGTGTTGTCCTCGTCACTTGACAGAGGTTCAGAATTAAGAAGTCCGTTCCAATAGCTCTCGTGTTGCTTCTCAGTGCGAGGTAATAAACAATTAGCAAATCTCGCACATTCGCGTTTTAATACGCAGTTGGTGTTTGCTTCGATTCCCGATCACTCAAAAATATTTTTTGGGATGAAAAAGCGGATAAAATCACAAGAGCGGTAATAGAATTTGCTGTAAATGACTTCCTCACAAATAATTATCAAAAAAGTCTTGAAAAAACTAACGGAAACTTTGCTGCAGCAAATATTTTGAATAACATACAAACCGTTGATATAATATCTAATTGTATAACAAACGGAAGAGCTGAAATTTGGGATTTCCGGAATTTTAGTACAATGATAATAACCACTGGCCTTTTTTTTTATATACCAATTCAATTTACAGACAGGATAATACAGTTTCTACTGCTTGCTATAAAATAATTATCTGGAACACTTTCTGTTCACCTGCGTAAATTACACCTTACCCAGGAATAATCTATGGAATGTACTCCAAATCGATTCCCGAAGTACTACTCGTATCATCTTCAAAGAACTTTTGGGGAAAGCCGCGTCGAATAATAGAATGCTTAGAGCTTTGTAACGTAGCATGAGTTACTTTGATATTTATTAAACTGAGAAAATTGCACTTAAAAAGGCATAATAGCTTTTGTTGCTCCATATTCCTTATAAACCTTATACCTTATAAATAAAATAGAATCAGGACTCTAGAGCCTGGGACAAATCGGCCATGAAGCTTGCGTCTGGGTTACCGCGGGCATTCAGAATACTCATTATAAGAAGTAATCAACAAAAAAGCAAATTTTAGAACATTAAATAATATACTAGTAATTAATGAATTAAAATGTAAAATGGTTTTTATTTAAAAAATATTAAGTAATAAACAAAAAATGCTATTACTGACATGTAACAAAATTTTTAGTAATCACTGATGAAATGGAAACTTATTTAATGAAACATAATAGTAACATTATCTATTATATGAAATAAAAATCATAAGTTTAAGTAATTTTTTTTTTTCACTTTTAGTAATCTTTTGGACAGGTGTGATGCATGTTTTTCTTTTCTATTTTTATTAAGTTTTACGCATGATTTTTAAAAAAAATTAATAAACACTATTCTGTCTCGACTAATATAATACACACACTGAAAGCATTGCATATTTTTGTAGTTTCTTATAAATTATTTATACATAATATACTCGTACTGTGTTTTGAATTTTTTTGTTCAGTGGATGGAAACTATTTCAGAAATTTTAAGAGTCTTCTTTTGCAAATACCAACCACGCAAATAAAATAAATTACGTCACGTAGCTTTAATTCATGCACACTAACAATTAAGAGGGGGAGGGGATAAAATTGATCCTAATCTTGGAATGAAAGTTTATCTCTAGACATCTATTTTTATTTTCGACGTACTGCTCCTAACTGTTGATTAACCACGACAATATTGGAAGAAGAAATGCTCTAAATAATTCCATATCAGGACACAAGATTGCAAGGGACAAATGGATTAAGGTCCAAACTGCCTGTACTCTGGTGCTAAGAAAACAAGTAATTCTCAGTTTATAATGTGGCTGATGTGCTTTCAGAGAAAGACAATTGATCAGCTATGGAAAACAAAGTTATTCTAAGAAAAAAGAATTCAAGGTTCTTAAGATCTTCACAGAGAAAATAAGTTTTCTAACCGTGCTAGTGTGACAAGATGCATACGAACATTTATGAATAGAATTTTTTTAGTGATTTCAGATTTGCTTACAAGTATTAGATGTACTATATGGTATAGTCTTCTGATACGGTGGAGATTGGAAGAAAGTGTTGGGGCAAGCTTAATTTTCTGGCATTTTGCAACAAAGATTTGAATATTATTTTCAATCGCCGAGTTCTTTCTAAGATGATGATATTATTTTTTTTTTCAATTATCACAGAATTTCAAAATGGTACGTTATTAGTTTTGAAGTTTATAAATACATCATAATATCAAAAAAAATCATCTATTTAAAATGGATGGCTGGAAAATAAATTTTTTAAAGATATTAATTATAACTAACATAAGGCATTAAAAAAGGTTTATGAGATTAAAGAACATAAGTTTATAATTACCTGAAAAATTCCATAAAATGTGAACAACAAATGATAATCCACTTTATCTCACTGATACAAGAAACAGAATAATCTCCGGAAAACTTCTTATGGTAATGTTTTTTTTTATTAAATTTAGAAAAAATCAAAACTACTTATTTCTAATTTGAATTGTTCACGCTATGTTACAAAGAAGCACCAATGCCCAAAATAAAAAATATCGGTTAGATCCTTCGCTAACAGAACATCAAAAGACACTACTTGCAGTAGAGTTCGCCAAGAAATACATTTCTTTTAGATGTAAGTGGGAGGATATTGTGTTTTCAAACGAAAAGACATGCAGTTTAGACAGACATGGTGGTTTCTGTTACTGTTGGCACCATCTACATCAAGCGAAAACTGCTTTTAGAGTTGTCGTTATGGCAGTGATAATGTAGTACGGTTTTGTACAGCTGTATCTAGGCAAACTAAGTCAGTCCTTCACGTGAAGGGGAAAATGAAGCAAATTATTGAATAAAGACGATTATTATACACTAGCAAACAAAATCTATATCGATATATGTTTTCTATCAGCTTTAATACACACACACACACACACATATGTATATATAAGCCGTTTTCTTTGAAAGTGGTGTAAGTGTATTTTATTTTATATGGAGATATTTAAGGTTTTGCACTTGAATAATTTGAAAAATATGTATATATGTCATTACACTAGTTTTGTGTTTTTTAAATATTAAATTGATTTAAATTTACAATGTAATCATTTTTTAAATGTGATAAAAAAATTATACTTTTAATCACTTCAAAAGGACTTACACCACTTTCAAAGTCAGCAAAAAGTAAAAATCTTGCATTTACAAAATATTAACTACGGGATCTCAATTGAAACAAACCAATTTATTTTTATGAAATTTTTATTAAATACTTCAACAATAAAAAAAAGTATAAATTAACAAAATAACAAGGCTTTATTTCAACATTTTCATGCAGTGACTTTATATTCCATAATAAACGGGGTGAAACAGAAATTCCGGGAAACTATAAAAATGCTTATGTCCTTTACAATGTTGTCACACATATAAAAATGCACTAAAGAGATTATGTCGTACAATTTTGAACTAAATAGTAGTATGTCTTTGAAGAAAGTAGACTTACACCATTTTCAAAGTAATTATATTTATAACGTCATTAACTACGAAAATTTGTAATGATAAAAACAATGAAAATTTTAACAGATTTTTTTGGAAAAAGTTTATAAATAAAATGTCCATAGTAAATTGCATTCATTTTTATCATTAACTAATTTTTTGTCAAAATGGACTTACACCGCTTTCAAAGAAAACGGCACATAAATTGAAGTAATTTTAAAATTCCAAAAATATGGTTCTGCATAATAATAACGGTTTCTTCTGTTACTGTAAATAGATTTATGTTACCACTGCAATATGATTTCAGTTTTATTGAATTACGTAATTAGTTTTTTTAGTTTCATAATTTGCTAAAGAATTTAGAATACCTTAATTATTTTTAACTACTTTTAATAAATAATTTTTACAATCTATTTCATTCAAGCTTATGTGAGAACCTTTATAAGTCATGCTTCTTCGTCGGGATACTTTTAGGTAATATTTCATTATGATTTTTAAAAACATTTAGAGGGTAAGATTTTTTTGGTTCCTTAGTTTTTGTGATGTTATAGAAGGTCTTATAAAATAATTATAGCTAAAGTAAGGAGGTGGATACATTGAACATGTTAGCCACGAAAAAAGCAGTCGTAATCGTGATACAGCATTTTGAATTACTGTTATATCCTTATTTTGTTCTGATCTTAATTTTTAGTTCCTTTACACAATAAAGATATCTTACAATTACCGATTCTTTGAGTTTTGAGTATATATATATATATATATATATATATATATATATATATATATATATGATTTAATTTTTATGTGTAATTAAACATCAGCACTTTAAATAAAAACGAGTAAGAAAATAATTTCAGTAATAAACAAAACAATATGTAAGAAATCATTACTGTATCATTGAGTAAAAAAATATACACTAAACCATAAGAAATAGGGATAAAAAATTGTAAACAAATAAAAATGAATAAAAATAACTATGCAAATTTAACTGTAAAAGAAAAGCATTACTTAAAAGCTTTTTCTAAAACTTATACTATTATTAGGAATTAAGCTTTAATGCTTATAAAGAATATTGTTAAAACTTATATTTTCAAGAAATTTATTGCCTCCTGAAATCCATGGTAGAAATGACGATGTGTAAGAAAACTCGAGCTTTATGCTTTCCATTACAGTGCCGTCTAACGGTTTGCAGCTTGATCTGCGCCTGTGCATTACGTGGTGAAAAAGTATTTATGCTTGTTTTAATGTTTTCTATCAGCCTTAAGTCTTTGCCCGTGAGTTTCGAATCACCCTGAATATATGCAACACCCTGAATATATAGTGTGCAAAACTTAAGCAACAATGTACATTTTAAGCAGATAGCCATGAAATTGCAAAAAAGGGGTTATTGCGATTAGTACAATGAACAAGTAATTCAGTAGAAAGATTATGCGTATGCAAATGTCAGGAACGAAACGTCACATGGGACGTGAGTGTACGCAAGCCGCGTGCTGTCGGTGCACGTACCTCAAGACTACAATAAAAGGAATAACGGGAGCGCAATTAAAGACATTCGCTGAAAGTGCGAGTTCTTTCGTGAAATATGGCTGGAAGAAATTATCTGGATGACTTAACACGTGGAAGAATGATCGGAAAGCTGGAGGAGGGGCGTAGTTTGACCAGTATAGCTGAAGAGTTCGAAATTAACTAAAGTGTCGTTTCGCACGCTTGGAAAGCCTTCCAAACCTAAGGCAAAGCTGTTAGAAAGGTTGGCAGTGGCAACCCTAGGAAAACAACTGCAGTAGATGATATATCGTCGGTCAGCAAGCGCCATTGCTCAGCAACTGCGTACAGCCACAGGGCGACAAGTGGGGCGGTTTACTGTAGCCAGACGCCTTCACAAATGTGGCATAATTGCCCACCATCCTAAATTCTGTATCTCTTTGAAAGTTGGTCATCGGTGGCATCATTTTGAGTGGTGTAAGGAGCACACAAACTGGACATCTCTTCAATGGAATGGTGTCCTCTTTACCGATGAGAGTCGTTTCAGTGCCACAAGCGATTCTCAACGCCAGTTGATTTGGAGAGAGGTCGGAACACAGTTTCATCCCATCAATTTTACGGAAAGAGACCGTTACACTGCTCCTGGAGTTGTTGTCTGGGGAGGCACTATGCTGAACAGGTGGATTGAACTCCACGTTTTCGACAGAGGTTCTGTATTCGGAGATCGCTATTGTAAGGAGGTGATCCTTCCCCATGTGCGTCTGTTACGAGGTGCTATTGGACCAAACTTCTTTATTATGGATGACAATACACGGCCACACCAGACTGCTATTGTTCAGTAGCTACTGGAAAGGGAAGATATCACTCGAATGGATTGGTCAGCGTTCTCCCGGGATTTAAATCCCATAGAACACGAGGGGGATGCTTTGGGAAGGCTCCTTGTGGCACGATTACATCCTCCGGGGAACACCCAACAACTGAAACAGATGCTGATTGAGGAATGGGCATTCTTACCTCAAGAACTGTTGGGCAATCTGGTTCTCAGTATGGAGAGACGGTGCGAAGCAACTATTGCAGTGTATATCCCATATTAAGGGATAACTCTGCTTGTTGTTCTTCCTCTTCGGTAGACAATCATGTGTAAGGATACAATGAGTTCAATAAAGCCTTTTTTTTGTTTGTTTCCATACTATTTGTATTATATTATTTTATTCACAGCTATTATTTCGTCATCGTTTAAGTAAAAAATGCTGTCTCTCATTTCTGAATTTCATGTCTCTCAGATGATTTCTCGTGGAGTTATGGCAAACACACACACACATATATACAATTCTCTTGTGTTTTTTTTTTTATCTTAATCCATTTAAGTAGTAATTTGATTGAAAATGAAGAAAAAATGAGCCTAGAATTATTTTACATTTACATTTATAGTCCATATTTTAATATAGTAAGACACATGAGACAAATGCAAGATATGTGGAATGTACGTCGCTTAAATTTTCTGTAAATATTTATGACTTTATTTTAATGCTACTCGTGCAGAGCCATTTGGAACAGTAACAGGATTCTTCTGCCCTTCGAAAGATTATTGTGTAGCGAAGATGAAGTGTGTTAAATCAGGCATGACTGAAAATTATTACGCTTGAATGGCTTTGGTGTGTAAAGTAAGGTTCCGATTCAGACGCTTACCAAGTTATTTAACACTGATCAGAATTAAAGGGCGTATGGGTTGTAAGTAAAAGATTTTGTTTGAGCTGAGTATCGCTATATTTTTCATATATAAACTTGCATTATCAGTATTACCAAGATAAATGTTTGCCAAGGAAAACGCAGATTGAAAATATAGCAATTGCATCTCTTATAACCAGA
Source organism: Nephila pilipes (assembly GCA_019974015.1). Lineage (NCBI taxonomy): Eukaryota > Metazoa > Arthropoda > Arachnida > Araneae > Nephilidae > Nephila > Nephila pilipes. Next base: position 1,476 of record BMAW01041199.1, on the reverse strand, counting down.
TAAAAATTTAACCAACCAGGAAAGAGTTAAATCTTATAATATAAATTCCAGGATTTGTTTGAACAACATGGTAAAAAGATGATATTTAAGTATATCACGCAGCTTTATCAGATGGCATACTACTGAAGCGAGTAAAAAGCATATATTATTGTTATATATTAAGCACATATATTTGTTATATATTTTCTCTATGAAGATTACTATATATACACTAAAGTGCCTCTGTATTAGCGATAGCAAGTTACGAGTTGAGCCTTCTTTTGCCTTGATAATGGCTGCACACGACGAGGCGTAGATTCAACTAATTTTCGGAAGCATTACATAGGAATGCCTTGACTAACTTCATCTTGAGCTGTCCATAATTCAGTAAGGGTCGCTGGCTTTGTGCGATGTACTTTCACATCTTTCTGCAAAGCATACCAAAGGTGCTCAACAGGATTTATGTTTGAGCTTCTAAGTGGCCAATTCATGACAGGGTAGTCAAAGGAATGCTCATCCAACCAGGCAATAGCTAACTGGGTCCTGTGAGAGGTGCAACTGTGTTGATGGAATACTCCATTTCCATGTGAATGACAGTACAAAATAAATGGATGGACGTAATTTCCAAGCAACTCTATGTATTAAATCACATTGAAGGATGTTAGGACAAGTACCAAAGATATCCCAGAAACATTTAAGAGAAAACACCTCCAGGCCATGATTGAGCAGCCATGACCTTGTACAGTTCATATCTGGCAAGCAGGATCCATGGCTACATGAATTTGACTCCATATTCTCATCTCCAATAGGCGTGAAATAGTCGCAATCGAGACTTATCACTCTATGGTACTCGGTTCCAGTTCTCTAGAGTCCATTCTCTGTGTTTTCTTGCGGCCCGATGGCTTTCATTTGGCAATAGTACTCTCGTAGCCCATACAGGGAAGCGAGAGTTGCTCGGTCCGATAGCGGATTGTATGATTGGCGCCCTGATTCAACTGGATAGTAATTTAAGCTTATGTTTGGCTTCGCTGGCTACTTACAATACTATCACACACCACCCTCGTTCAAGACTAATTGTCCTTTGCAGTTTGAACGGTCGCTAATTTTTTCCCCCGACATTCGCTTATTCTCGGTATACTCTTGACGCAGTCGACCTTGAAAATCCTAGTTCTCTGATAGTTACGGAAACTGAATGCCCCATGCGTTGAGCCCCTATTATTTGTTCGCGATTGAAGGCGTCTAATTCAGAAGTTTTACCCATATTGGCAGTTGAAACGACTGATTAACAACAACCACAATACTAGCTATTTATGCATTTATCACAGCGCCCTCCCGTGTGCATAAATGAGTCACAATTTGCTCAGCATTATCTATCCCTAATTCAGAGAGAGTGTTATGTATTACTTCATCATACACACACACACATCTCTCTCTCTCTCTCTCTCTCTCTCTCTCTCTATATATATATATATATATATATATATATATATATATATA
>BMAW01041198.1:0-14031 GCA_019974015.1 Nephila pilipes | reverse complement strand
GGACTCATTTAGAGCGTAAATGATCTATTTATTAGTAATATAGCCAACTTTTGCAAACACACACACACACAAACATATATATATATATATATATATATATATATATATATATATATATATATATTGGGATAACATAGGAATTTTTAAAAGGCTTATGGGGGGCATAGTAAGAAAAAGGTTGAGAAACACTGATTTTAAATGGTACTTTGCAAGTGTTCAGCTGAAAAATATTGCTAATAACTATTTGCTAAAGGTAATATATTTGAAATATTCGATAATTCGAGTACGGCTATGTCTTAAAATTAAATACCGATTCGTTTCCAAACAAATTTTTGTTTTAAGAATACATTCCTTGAAAAATTTATCTTTTCATGTTAAATGTGGTTTTTCTCATGTTTGTGACGTAGAAGAGTATCCCTTTGTTTGATAAATCATGTTTTGTTTTATTTAAACGAAATCAACAAATTTCAAATTTATTTTCTAATTCTGGTAATAAAGGCAGTAGCATGGTATTCTTATTAATAATATTTTGCATAACTTTAAATGCAATAATTATTCTTTTTTAATTCAAAATATTCACAATTTGTCATTAATCTTTAATATTTCTGGCATCCGATTTCAAATTCAATCTTTATTTTAAGAACGTCAGATACAATTGAATTAAATTAAGATCCCGTATATTCGCTCTTTTATATTCTAAAAAAATTATAATTTTATATACAAAACAATTCAATATGAAGAAAAATAATTCATAAAACTATGATAAATAACTTCCTTGACATTTTGGCAAGTTAATTACTTACCAAACATTGTTAAGCGAATCTTATAATGCATGAAATTTGTACAATTATTCTGACATTTGTTTGAACTAAATTTCGAACACTAAAAATAAAAAAAAGAAATTTGTATGAATCATGTATAATTTATGGGGAAACACTTAAACAACGCTTGTTAAATACTGTCAAATATAGTCATGTTAATCAGTTTATTAATACATTGTGATGGTTCACTCAGAGTTGTTATTCGGTAAAACACGGACCTATTTACACCTTTATACTCTATGAATAATTTATACTTGCCAATTTATTGAATATAAATCTTTTACGCATTTTTTGCGTAAAAGATCATGTTATACAGAGCGAGAAATTATTTCGTTACAGCAGTACTATGAGTGTCCTTAATTCGATTTATTAAGTTAAGCAATTACTTCAATATTAAAAATGAATTATTTGAAATTAGAATCTTTGATTACATTGATGCCTGTTTACTATTTAATTATCATCACTAAATATACTTCTACAGCCGTAGCCGGTGGCTGACTTATCTCACTCGAGTCGAGACCTCGATTCTTGATGTCGGTAAAGAATTATTGTGCAACGGAGATTAGCCCAGTTTAATTCATCGGGCTCAAATTCACCAAAATAGCAAGCTATGGAAGTTAGGAGAGAAAGGTATCGGCTTAGATGTTATCCTCGACACTCGACCATACTTCAAAATTACTTGATCATCATCAATAGCCCTTGTGTCGTTTTTAATTGCAACTCGGAATAAGAAATCTTTCAATCTAAATGTACATATATCTGCATAAGAAATAACATTGAAATTTAGAACAGAATTAGCAGCTGATTATAAAGGCCCTTGATTATGATACAATCAAGTATTTATTTGGTATTATATTCAGTATTTAAGGTTATAAACAGAAAACACTGTGGCCATTTTAAGAAATTAAACTCGTATTCATTTTGTATTTCAATATAAGTAAATTTATGTAATTTACGTTTAAGCTCATTAATGCATAATTTAAGCTGTGTGTTAATTTTAAATAATTTTATAAATATAATGGTGATCTGGAAATGCATTCGAAATATTAACCAACGTAAGCTTGCTTGAAACTCATAACTTTCTCAAAGAAAGCTATGCATGAAATTAATTTATATCAACATGAATTAGTAGGTTTGTTTTGATACTATTATTTCACTATTAAAGCATCAACAATTTTTCAAACGTATAAATGCTGAACATAAAATATATTCTAAAAACGTTTAATAGTACGCTTTTATGAAACTATTTAAGACACATGGAAAAATAAACGGAAACATAAGAAGCAAAATCATTAAATGAATTGATAAAAATGAGATACATTTTGAAGGAAACACTTTTTGACACAATTTCATAAAAGTTTATTAGTTACAAAATAAAAAAAAACCCAATGAGTAGAACTTATTTCTTAAATTCTTATCAAAGCGTATTAAAAATGATAAATAATGGTAATTCCGCACACTTATTCAATCTCAATAATCCATTGAAAAGATATTCTGAAAATCACTATGGCCACATTATAAATTGAGTCATTTGACATGTGGTTAAAGTGATCTCAGTAGGGTAAGAGATAAAATTCGATTGATTTTTTCATGGTATAATTTATTTCCTACATTCCGGCAATGAATCAGCTCTATTATATACAATGTCTTTCATGAAGTATCACATACTTACCATATTCATACACAAAGCGTTAAATAAGAGATATGACTTTCTATTTCATTTCTTTTTCCGTAAAAGATTTTTCTGATAAGTTAGGAGGATGACTCCAATGGTACTCGTATGAGGAATGATAAATGGGCTATTTGGAATAAAAATGGGAGTAACTTACAGTAGTATTCTCCATTGATCATTCTTGCTTTTCTTAGATGTTCATGAGTATGAAGCCCTTAGCATCTAAAAAATATCATAACTATCCAGTTAATGAGATCATCTTCGCCTTCTTTGAAGTATAACAACCGATAGAAAATCATTTTGTTATATGCTTTCTTATTTCCTATGAGTAATGAGGAAGTCTCATCGATGGTCATAACAAAAATGACGATAACTCAACACGACAGCAGTCAAAGTTTGATTTGTCAGCAAAGGGTTTCTAAATAAAAAATTTAACACTTAAAGTCTGATTTGTTTTAGAGCCGTTTAACAAATGACAGCACAAATTGACGTTACCAATGTACAAACGCGTATTCTATTCGAACCAACTTCGTATATTATATCTGTAAAGACTCCCTCTCTTTCTAAGCCTTAGAACATTTTATTTAAAGAATTGAAAATAAATTCAATATAAACTAAGAAAATTTATGAGGACTACATTTCTACTTATTTGACAAAAAAGCTAGTTATTTAATTACAATATTTTAAACTTAGGAATATGCTACTCAATTGGCAGACTAAAATAGAATGCTTACTTTTTTTTGTAATAGGAATAAGCATGAGTTTCTAACTATTTGCTGTTAAGGAATTCTTGATTAAATTTTTAAAAAATTACAAATTTTTTAATTTTAACTACTACTTTAAATAGAAATTTGGAACCTGTTTATATAAGATTTTCTCTGTAACAAAAATATTTAGTGAGCATCTTTTGCGGTTTTAAATTTAGAATTTCTCTTTCTTTTCTTTCCCTCAAAAACAAAAGTTACAAAATATATTATTATGGTTAGTAAAAAGTCAAAGATTACGAAAAGTTTTGAATACCTTATATTCTCAGTGATTACGCATCCATAGCAAAGACAACAAATTGATTCAAGTTATCAGTTCAATTTAAATCATTGATAGATTATTTTTAACTCTTCCAAACTTGATTTTTTATGGTAATGAAAGACAACATCAAACGCATTCTTTACCGCAGAGGAACTCTCACCATTCATAATTCTCGGGAAATTACCCGAGAATAGTCAGAGTTTTGTCAGGTGCTATATTAATTGAAGAGCTAGATATTGCGTAAAATGTGATAGGTTGATTACTAGTAATCTTAAGTGATTAGTTTTATCATCTCCATCATCTAAATGAAATGTAAAATAAATTTTGTAGAGGTCTTATAAACACACCAGTTATTTTCTTTAACTGGGCAGGTTACACATGTTCATCTGTGCCAGTACATAATTCAAGAACTCTTCCCAATGGCCAGATTACTATCTATATATTATCAGACCATACTATAATATTATCTCTTACTTTCATCAAATAACACTGTTTTTGTGTTTTAATGTCTTTAAGTTTTTCTAAATATTCTTCACAAAATCACACTAGTACATTTTGTATTTTTTGTCGACAGGCATAGCGTTTATTTCCATTGAATCAAAAATATCATAAACTGCAACACTTTTTTTTTTAATTTCCTGTTAGAATATCGAAGGATTCAATGATTGAAGATCTTTTATTTCATCCAAAACATATGTTACAAATCTGAAACTCATAATGCTTTCATATTTGTATAGAAGAGTAGATATCTTTCGTAACACATGACAAGAATAAATATTTCTTATCAAATAGTTTCTGTTGAACGTTTACACACACATGAGCAAAATTTTACTTAAAACACTTTCTTTAAAATTTAAAATATTTTAAGTTTCATCCTAAAAAGGAATTTTTATGAAGGGAAAATAATTTATATTTACTCGTTAGGAATGTAAAGAATAAGATCAAACGCTATACAAAATCAGCAACAAAAACTCAGAAATTTGGAGATACCTGAAAGAATTTCATATCAACTATCTTTACTCGAAACTTGGCAGCACCTTTTCTTCGATCAATATAAATGACAAAGATAGAAAAGAACGCTGAGATGCATAAACAGAAAAGTGCGATTGGTAGCAAGAGCATATAAAAAAAGAAAGAAATATATAAACGCAATGTCGAGTAAGCAAGGAGTAAAAGTTATTCGAAAGGGAAAAGTTGATGAAGTTTGTTTTCTTCTTGTGACTCTTGTTTTCTTAGATGCTTTGTCTTACACCAAGATCCAAGATTAAATTACTAGAGATATTTAATCTTCTTATTATATATTGCATTAGTAGAGTTTCTCCGTTTAGAGGAGAGTTTAGAATGGGACTTGAACGTACACAAAAGAGGAAATGATAAGAGTAAACGATCCCAACATTTTTCTGATTTGTTCTGTAGCATTTTGTAAGGTTTGCGATTAGTCTTCAGGGAACGAAACTTCTTCTGGTGGTAGTAAGGTATAATAATAATAGATTAAGTCTATTTATTTGTGTTTCGCCTTGGTATTTGCTTGATATTCGAAATGTGAAAAGGAAATTTATGCATCTGTAGATAAATTATCAAATTTCTGTTCAATATTATTCCCGGTAACAATATCACAGATTTTGTTCTTAAATTACAGATTATTTAATTTTTGTCACAGTATTGAATATAAAGATGTCACTACATGTTTAGTAAAACAGCTATTTTTTTTATTTTATTTTCACTTAGTGCTAATTGAAAAACTTCTTTTCATTCCATGGATCTACATATTCATATAAAATAAAAGCTACCATAAAACTCTACTTTAATGAATAATCTTAGTTCGATTTAATTGCTATGTAAGCTATACATTTACCTATTTAAAGAACATTTTTTTATGTTTAAATACAAGTTTATCGTAAAATAAATTTCTATTTACATTTTGTTTTTAAATCATATTTATATTTTGTAAGAAAAATATGTATAAGAAAATAATTTCTTCATCGTTTCTTATCATTTTATGGACCTTCTTGTATTTCCTGGATAAATAATAAACCTTAAATTGCAACAAATAGTAGATAATCATTCATCTGATTTGATTTCACCAAAATATATCAAATTGAAGCAAATTGGAAGGACAATAAGATTATAGTAACTGAATGAAACGAAAGAGTTAACATTTCATTTGAATTGTACATTTTCCTTTAAAATGACCTTATTAAAAGTTAAATATTATAAAGAAGAAGCCTCAATGATAAATCACTTTTTTTTTCTCTCAGGGTGGCACTTAACAATATAGATTCATAGAATTCTTCAAAGAAACTTTCATTTGATGCCAGGATGGCACTTTGTAATATATAGAATCAGGATGATTTTCTGCTGTAGTGAATATAACTATCATTTTATGCCGTGCTGTTTCAGGAAAGTAAATATTTTTGTTCCGGAATGCGCAGTTGTGTATTCTAGTAGTTTTTAATATATTTGAAAGAGTTAAGAAGTGAAAGTCAAAGTTAAACTTGAGTAAAAAGTTCTGAATATAAACTGCTGTTTGTAGAAAATGCAACACCATGAAGGAATCATCAGAATCAAATGAAATTCGCAGCAAATGTCAATTATAGGATATTATGCAAATTAATAAAGTTTCAGAGCCATCGCGCGTGCGCGGCGCGCGCAGCGCCCTCTGAATTGATGCTGAAAGCGTATAAATAAAGTGCTGTAGCGGGACGTTGAAAAAAGTCTATGATTATTTGTTAGTGGCAAACGTTTAGTGAGACCTGAGTATGCCTCCACGACGGAAGAATAAGAAATTCAAGCAACTTACGGAGTTTGAACGAGGGAGGATAATCGGCCTTCGAGAAGGAGGATTTTCCTATCGCGCAATAGCAGCTCGTATGCAGCGGAACAGTTCCACAGTGATGCGAGTTTGGAAGCAGTGGACCGACGAGCACCGAACAACTCGAAAAACAGGCACTGGACGACAGAAGGTGACGTCAGAGCGCGATGATCGACACCTGCTCCGCATGGCGGTGAATGATCGCACAGCTTCCTCCAGGCAGCTGGCAGCACGTTGGTCTACTGCTACAGGTGTACAATTGTCGGCTTCGTCAATTCGTCGTCGTCTGCTGCGCCGTGGATTGCGTGCAAGGGTGCCTTTATACAGGATTCCCCTCACGGCGAATCATCGACGGCTGCGTCGGCAGTGGGCTCTTGAGCACAGAGACAGGCGAGCTGATTGGCACCAAGTTGTCTTTTCAGATGAATCACGCTTCAATTTGTGGACCCATGATGGCCGTGTTCGTGTTAGACGTTATGCCGGTCAACGCTGCCTTCCTGAGTGTATTATTGAAAGACATAGTGGTCGAACACCCGGAGTTATGGTCTGGGGTGCGATTTCGTATCATGGACGATCCAATTTGATACGAATTGAGGGTAATCTCAATAGCAACAGGTACGTCCGTGAAGTGCTACAGCCCGAAGTCGTTCCTTTCCTTCAAGGCATCCCTGGAGCTATCTTTCAGCAGGATAATGCACGCCCACATGTTGCGCGGACTGTTCGAGACTTCTGTTCAGCACAACGCATGCAACTTCTTCCTTGGCCTGCTTATTCACCGGATATGTCGCCTATTGAGCACGTGTGGGATATGGTTGGTCGGCGTCTCGCTCGTGATCCGCGTCCTGCAGTTTCCAAAGACGAACTTTGGTTGCGCATACAAGCGATATGGAATTCTCTTCCTCAAGCAGATATTCAACATCTGTTTGACTCCATGCCACGTCGTATAGCAGCACTTATTGCAGCGCATGGTGGCTGCACCAAATACTGATTTCGGACGCTTAATTTGTTTCTTTTGTTTTGAAAATTTCATCATTTATTTGTATCAGTACAAGTCGTTTCTGCATTAAATTTCATTTGATTCTGATGATTCTTTCATGGTGTTGCATTTTCTACAAACAGCAGTATATAAATATTTGAGTTCTTCTGGTAAAAAAGATGCTTTCCTTCTTTTATTTCTACAATACAAAACGCTTAACTTTTTTATATTTTGTACTTGTTTATAAAATGTAAGAATTGCAAATAAAAAGTGAAAAATATTCGGGAAATAAATATAATTATTAAGCTGACGATGTGACAGATATCCTGCAATGTTTAATACATCGGCCTCTGTTCATTTCATTTAAATAGTTAATAATCAGTGAAATCCAAATAAAAATATATAAGAGTAAAATAAAATACATTATTTATCAATGAAACGTAGATAAGGTGGCTCTCTCTCAACACCAATTAAGTCTAAATCTTAGACAGTGATTTAAGATTGTAATCTTAGCTTACCATATCACTCGTTCTAATTTCATTAACTTCCCATAAAAACCGATTCTTATCTTGTTTCTAGAATTCGCTTCAATCCACATAACTAAGATGCTTCATTCCAAATTATAAATCGCTATCATCCTACCGTTATGCTTAATCTCCCTTCAATTATATTTCATTTATATATCATTATCTCTAATTCAATTCTCTTCATCTCCATCATCATGTAATTTACCTAACCACATTTCATTTTAGTTGGAAAGAAATTGTAATTTTATGCAATTCAAATTATTATAAAGTCCCCGAGATTAATAAATAGAAAATCGACAACAGCTCATCTTCACAATTCGTACCCTGAAAGGAAAAATAATTACTCATTGGGATGTATAACCCATTGGTAAAGTATGGTTAAAATTTGGATTTATATAAAAGCCAAAATCTCTAGATGCATTAATTGACTAACTGCAGTAGCCTAGCTCACAAATTCTAAGCTACTTGGCTACCCTTAATTTTGTATTAACTCGCTAATTCTATCTAATTAAACACTCCTCAATCAACGAGTTGCGTAATAAACTTAACAACTTAAAGAAAAATCCTGAGAGAGCTTACAAAGATGGGAAATGCACACATTTAAAGTAATAACACGCACTTGGGGAAAACCACTAAGAAAAAAAAAACAAGTGATGCATTCCGCACAATAATTGACAATAATACAAGAACTACAATAACAGCAAAATATCTTTATATAACTTCTGTGCTAGATCTTACTATCCTTCAGTGCACTGGACTCCTCAACAATCTCTAATAAGAAAAATTCACATCGGCTTACTTCATTTTGTTTTCATCAGGGTCTTGGACATTGAAATGCACAATGTTAATTATCTATGTTAATAATGAATTTGAAAATCATTCCAACCACCACTAACATAATTATATATTTTCACAAAAATACAGAACATCTAAATAACACAATAAATTTATACAAACATCTTATGAGTTGAACCCTTTCTGATCAAGAGACGGATAAAAAGAAAAAAATTAACTTAACTCAGAACTAATTGCTTATATTATTCGCGATTCCTTTGTACTGCGCTGAATAATCAAATGAATGACACAGAAATACGATATGAAAAGTCTATATACAGACAATGCACAGTTTATATACAATCAATAACAAGACAATTTCATTTACTAAACAAGTTGATGGATAAACAATTGCTTTTCTTTAATATAAATATTTTAATTTTGAAAATCTAATTTTAAACCAAATTAATTACTTTCCCATTGGGAGGATCACCGACTTGGTGATTTACTAAATTTTGAAAAAGTTTAGTTCAAGGTGAAAACCAACGACTTATAATGGTAAAAAATATCTTGACATCTCTTCAGATGGAAATAGTAAGAATTAATATACTCGTAACCTGATATTTTGTCTTTATCATCTTTTTGCTGTCTATAACTTCTTAAAGAGATCAGGCATCTCCCTCCAGGCTTTCTGATTATTGTGCAGGTCTTGCATTCTATCTCTCTTTGAAGAAGTCTCTCCCCACCGGGATGAGAATTGTCAATGGTCCCATTTGCTTGGAACTTCTGATACTTAGATTGTAGGATCATCTTGCCTGCAATTGATAACATCTGGTGAGGATATCTCTGAATTGTTCATAATTTCTGGCTTTTGTCGACAGTATATCAGTCGTAGTGGTACCTTGATTCGCTTTTCGCTGTCCGATTGCTTCCGGAAACCTCTTGGATTGAGCTGGAGTACGTAGTGATGAAGTCGGCACTCTTAGCCTTCTGGGTGGTGGTCGATGAGGGGCAATTCTATTTCGAGGCGGTATCGATCCCTTGGAAAATGTCCGTTTTAAGCACTTAATCCTGACTGTGTCTTTAAAGACTGGTATATCTCGTCTACCGTTTCCATTGACGACGATGTTTCCGGGATCTATCACTAGTACTCGAAGACCTAATTTGTTTCGTGTAGTACTTGGTTATTTATTCTCGGAAATTATTGCGCCTGTACCGATCATAGTCTGTGGTTCCTTAAATGACTCTCATTTCTCGAGCTTCCTGTTGCGACACCCTGACTATTAGCAGGACTTCTTTATCTGCTCAAACCTCTCACTGTGTTTTCCTTCCTCTGATGGTACAATTCAATCTAGTCAATATTAGCCAACTTTTTTGGCTCTTGTTTCCAAATGACCACATTGTTTCTGAATGACAATGTGGTAATTGGAAACTCGAACCAACTTAAAAAATCTGTCATAATTGGGGTGAAACTTCGCAATCACCCGGGTCTTTGTTGAGCTAATTGGATGCGTCTCTACTAACATCGGACCATTTACCTTCACCATCCAAATACTTCATCTAACATTGTAGTATCATGTGTGTTTTCTTTATTGGCCGTTGCTTTCTACTGAACGTCAGCCAAAAGTTGCTCAAAGTTTTTGCTCAACATATCACCATATTTGGGTATGTGGACCATTTTACGGAGGGGAGTTATCAATTTGTATTACTGAAAATTTTCAGCGGGCGTTTTCCCTAGGTTTCATTTTCTGCGATTTTAACTGTATAAGCAAGCTCTTGAATAATTTGATTCCTAGTGATATGATATGATTGCATATAATTAAATATCCTGTGAACTACACTGTGATTAACTGTTTCTAAGATTTTGCCTGCTGACTGTAAGTAGTTTTTATGTGTTCGATACCAAGGTGAGACAAAGCTCCACAAAAATATTTAAGATGAATTGGTAACCATTATCACTAAAAAGCTTAACTAATTAGAGTTCTATGTCTAAATATATATATCCCTTAAAAAAGGGCCTGGATGACTACTTTCGCTGACGTGTTATGTAATAGAATTAATTTAACCCATTTCGAAAATTATTAATGATTACTAAAAGAAAATAATGCCTATCAAGCTATGAGGCTGGGAATAGTCCTAAAAAATTTCAGCGTTTTCTTCCTTTTTATAATTTTAAACTCAGCAGACATTAATTGTACAGCTGGAAGCACATTTTTGTAGATATAACGCTGACATGTGTAGCACGAATTAAGTGAATATGAAATCTTAACTTACTCAATCGCTCGTTCTAATTTCAACAACTTCAAGCAAACAGCCTAGTCTTATCTTAATGCTGGAATTTGATTCAATCTACAAAAATAATTTAGATACTTCAAACAAATTACATACTTCCATCAAAAAGGCGTTATTCATATTATTTCTTAATTTCCTTCAATTCTGTTTCACTTATATATCATATTCAGTTTTCTTCACTGCAATCATCATATAATTTACCTAATCACGTTTCATTTTGATGGGGAAGAAATTGTAATTTTATGCAATTTAATGTAATATTAGTCTCTGAGGTTAGTGAAGAGAAAATAGAAATAGCACAACATCACAAGGTGATACGTAACGCATCACGTAATTCGGGTGGAGAATTCTTTGAAAATGACAAACAACAATGTAGTAAATATTATAACTACATCAATTCAAGTACATAATTTTATGTTTAATAGTTCAGATACAAAAGAAAACCTTAAAATGTCCATATGACAGTAACTCGTCGATTGTAAAATTGGCCTTTAAAACCAATATGAGTAATTATTTTAAATAATAACATTTGACAAACCTTGAAAGTAAGGTATTTGGAACAAAACTGGTTTTTATTTTATTGTTCAATAAATATTTAAAAATTTTACCATTATTCAGTATTTTTTAAACTTATTTATACAGTATTCTTGAGTTTCATAAAATGGAACTCAAGATCATTTTTTTCCCTTTCATTAACATTTCTCTACATACTCATTTAATTTCAAACCTTTGAGAAAAAAGGGGTTATCGCTATATTTCAAGAAAAGCTTTAATTTATAAGACTACTTGAAAAGAGCTCATTAATGTTTTACGATCAAATTATTTTTATTTCAGTACCTTCTTTCAGATACACCTGACATTTTTTCCTGTGTTGTTCAGTAGGAACGCATTTAGCTTTTCAACATCTTTTAACTAGATAGTGAAAAAAAAAGCAATGGTATTTAGCATAATTGACTTCTATGATCGTACTTTTAATCATTTTTTTTATTAATCTTAATTTAATCCTGATTATTTTTCATTGCTATACTGTTTTAACTTTGCCTTGCAATGAAAATCTATTTCAATAAATATAGAAAAAAAAGTATAATTATTTATAAATTTTCAATAGAAATTCGATATAACTATATATAGATTAAATAATGTCTTATTTTGCGACATGTTGCTTCTATTTGAAGTACATTTAAATAGGCATTTAATACTAATTGTGTCTTATTTATTTTCAGTATAGTAAAATATCATATACTAATTTTTCCTTGCGGTAGCAATACAGAATCAATGCATGTAAAAATAAATTTTTCTTCGGAAAACGAACATTTGTTTCACATTTGTTTGGAAGTATTGAACATTGTGCATTTAATTTCTATTCAATTATTTCATAATTCATAATTAATTTTAGAAACTAAGATAATATTGAAAGATGTAATTATTTTTCTCTTGGTGAGAAATTGTCTTTTTTAGCAGATGAGACTCTGAAGGTTTCCAAAATCAGATAAGATAAATTATGCTGAAATTTGCGTTTTAATTTTGTTTCTAAATGAGTTTAACTAAATTTTGTTTGTGATGGTGAAATTAATGAATCTATCAACCGATGAACTTTTGCAAGCTTTCATTTTTCATTTAGTGGGGTTACAAATATAAAAAGCGAAAAACCAATTGTAGAACAGTCTAATTTATTCCACAGAAGCTTGTAAAATTTGGGCTAAATCAAAAATGGAGAATTTTTTATTAAAACTCTAAGTAACATGTACTTGAATTTAAATTAATAGAGACTGGAAACTGTTTTCTCAAAAAATTAGGGTGTTATACAATGCAAAATAACTTGTATGCTTAAATATTGATGAAGTATTTTATACGATTGTATTGAATTAACAGTTCATGTTAATGAATTCACTTACGTTCTATAATTCAACGAAAACAGCAACAGAAAAAATTTTTAAAGACTGGCACACACATGATAAATAAATGTGAAATCTGTCTATTCACAAAAATTCTATTCTTTACATAAAAATTAGTATGTTACATCATGTAGTAGAAAAAAGATAATTCCGGTATTAGAAATAATATTAACTTTAAATATAAATACCAAAATATAAACTCTAAAAAAATATCCTAATTGATAGAAAAACATTCCAATACAATTTTATAAAAGAATTTTAATAAAATATTATTTGAAATTTCTTTAAATTCTCGAAGTGTTGTTGAAATTTAGCTCCTAAGAAACTTTAGAACTAGCATAAAAATGTTTATTTTACAAAAATTATTCTATCGAAAAATAATCTGATACAAAATGTATTACAAATGTTGCTTTAGTATCGACGGCGTAAAGTTCATCGCAATATTCTTTAATCGACAAGTAACTTTGAATGAGAAATGTATAATAATGTGGCAAATAAATTCCATGAGCATATTTTGCTTGCTAACATGTGTCATTGTCTTAGATACATTTCTTTTGGTCGTAGGGAAATACAAAAATTCCATTGTGTTTTGAAAATGTCAAGTATTGTCACTTGCAAAAATGGAAAGAATCTTTAGCTGTCTTGTGGAATTCTCCAGGAGAGGCTTAGAAATGAAGGTAAAGTAACACAGCAAGGAAACAAATTTACAAAATTCAGAAGTTTAAAGGTTGAAAAGTAGGATTCTATTTTTCAAAATCTGAAATATTTGTCAAAATTTAAATATTAAGAAGTGATGGAGGAAATAAAAATTAGAAGCCATTAATCAGAGTAAAAGTCTAATAAATAAATGATAGTTTTAAAATGCTTGCTAATTCACAATTAATTATAAAATTTCAAAATTTTATTATAAATACATAAAATATTAAGAAATTTACATTGGAGTGTATAAAAAAAAGTTTTTAAAAATTAAACAGTAAATTATTAAGAATTTGAGATTGTATGATTGTATTGATATAAGAGTAAAAATGACTGTCTTAATTATTATGTGTCAATTAATCTCATTTCAGCTTGAATTTTGCAGAAAACACAAAATGGATCTATTTTTTTGCTCCTTACTATATCTGAGTCTATCAAACACATATTCATTGATCTTTTATAAACTTCACATCAGAAGAAACATAAGAGCTTATGGTAAAGGATTTCGTAATTTTGAACCACTGTTAAAAGTTGACACTT
>BMAW01041197.1:107022-167342 GCA_019974015.1 Nephila pilipes | reverse complement strand
AAGTTACGTATTACCTCTATTATTTATTTCTTGTTATACTATTAGTATTTTTCTTTATAAAAATAAATAAAATTTACATCTTTAATCTAAAACAACAGCTCTTAATATTAGGAAGAAAGAAACTTTAGATTCTTACGCACTCTCCAAAGAGAGAGAAAGAGAGATGTAACTAATGGTACAATAACCAAGGGCCTTCAACTTACGGCTATGCAGAAGTACTTTTAATGAGGATTATGAACAACCCTAGAGTTTAATCCCTATATATATTATTAGTTATGGGTGAGACGAATCTTCAGTTTATTTCACTGCCCGGAGTTTAAAAATAAATCTGAAAATTTTTAAATATAAGATGACCAAAATTAACTACTGTTTTTATGATATGTATTTCTTATAATCAGTTACAAAATATATATACTTGTATTTGGAACTTTTATACTATGAGAGAATATCCTTTTGTAAGCAAACGATGAACCGAAAATATAATTTTAAATTTGGTTTATTAGTGAGTAAATTTTCTAAATTACCAATATTTAAATACCTATCAATATAAAAATATTATAATTTTTTTGTAGACAGGAGTTCGAAACTGATGCAAAATTTTAAAATCAAGTATAAATGGTATAATTGTATAGAACTTTTATATAAGCTGAAGACCTAATACTCAGCTTTTCGTACCAATTCTTTCCTACACGACCTCGTATGTGACGTAACCACAATTGGATGACTACTCGAGTGAACGCTGTATTGTTGTTTGCAGATCTGTGGCACGTTTCGAATAACTCAACCCCTCAGTAAAGATTCCCATCAAATAGTAAATGGCAATATTAAATAAGAATTAAAATAAATCAAATATAAATAGATTAATATATTATTAAAATTAATTTAACTATAAATTATAATATATATATATATATTATTATAATATTAATAGAAAATTAAAATTCATATATATAGTATAATAAATATAAATAAGAATAGAATAAATCAATCGTCAGAATAGAAACGAGATCTCCTTTCATAGTAGGGTTTACACAAAATCAAGATTTTTACGATATTAGGACTTTTTGGATGGGTTACCAAATTGGAGATTTATCGTCTTTTTTAATTTTTCCCAGCCTCCAAGAAGTACGCTAATTTAAGATCCACTCCCACTAGAAGGCATCTGAATAATTTATATTTTTGACTAATATGCAATATATATATATATATATATATTGATATATATATATATATATATATATATATATATATATATATATATGTGTGTGTGTGGGGGGGGGGGGGTGTGTGTGTGTGTGTTCTTTTATATTGTAGGTTTTTTTGATCCTTATGCTCTATGAAATTCCAGAAAATCAAGAAGGCATTTGTAATTTTTAATTTAAATAAATAAAATAATACAGTTGACCTTTTGTGAATGGATACCTGTTTAAAGAATAAGCTGGTTATATACATAAATTTAAAGTTTGAAGTTTTCATCAAGGAATGAAACAAAAAGTAAACATTTCTTACTTGAATTAACTAATAAACTCAAGTTTCCAATCACTTGCAATTTAAAATTATCGAAACATAGTTCAGCCTTGTTAAATGTATTCTAAATATAGCAAATGGCTTATAAACAAAAGTTTCATTTTATTTTAGATATAGTTAATTTTGTTTCCAATCCCGAGGGTATCCATTTGTAGAGGTTCAACTGTATTCACTTCTTTGTGGCTGCTACCTTGACGTGGTAGAGAAGCTTAAACAGCATTAGAAATTTCTGATGGCATAACTAAAAGCAGTCTTAAATAATTCTTAAAAAATTTCAGTTTTTGTAAAATAATCTAAGTACATGTTTTGATGTATATTGCTCTATTTTATGGCAAAGAATATTTAATTTAAACTCATTTGTATTTTTTTTTAAATTAAATACAATTGTAATTCAAATATTTTAAATATTCTTTATACAATTCTGTCAGCAACAAAAAAAAATTGAATAAAAAATTTTCTATTGTATTTTTGAGTTCTTTGTATTTGTCTCAAACTACGTGATCATAATTAGCTACAAATCTGTGTTTAGTAATTTTTTACTTAAATTATATGAATATGTTAAGTTATAAGAGGTTTTCCAAATTGTAAACATATTTCTATAGTGAAATTAGGAGTAAGGTAAATAATCTCTCAAAAATTTAAGTTAATGTAGCTTTCTATACTTCTGAAATACATAAAAACAGGAATTGAGTCAAATGAAAACAATTGTAAATAAAAATAATTCTGAATAAACTTGTTTGTATACGTTTCAAACACAATTTACACAATGTTTTCTTTTTATAACATTTGACATGCATTGCTTTTAGAAGTTATTTAATGTTTTCTTTATTTTTAGAAGTGCAACTGTAGTTTTTTTTCCACATCTGAAATATTACATCATTATTTATAGCAGTATCTTGATGGAGAAAATTACTTACAATTTCCAGTTTTTTAGAGTAATAAAAAATAGAATCAACTAACTTATCTCAATGTTTATTGTTACAAATATGAAATGTTGCTTCCCAGCAGTACTGATCATTTGGTTGCTAGGAGATGTTCACAGGCTATCTGGACGCTAAGGAGAAAAGCAGGAATTCGACTTCCGGCCTTCGATACAAAACTTGGCTACTTGGCGACAAAAGGGCATCACGAATCTTCAGGTAGAATCTAGTTTTGTGGAGACGTTCCGAGAATAAGACCGAAACATTGGAGAACTTCCTATGTGACGTCACATCCGACCAGAAGGTACAAATAGACAGAGCCGCTGATCGTCGAGGGGTTTTTCTTCCAGAGTGGAAACAATGATCGTGCTTGCTTTGTAAACTGCGGATTGCTGGTTTTTTTTAGTGCTACAAATTTGTGAAAACGATCTTGTGGTCGTCTGTGCTTCCTGTTTTTTTTATTTTAAAGAATAAATTACTATTTTTCTATTATTCTGCTCGTCGGACTGTTCACATACACACACCGGACAATTTTCGTAACAATATTTTTCTCAGAAAAACATTAGTTAATTTCATTAATTTACATTTTGACCTTGTATTCATTTCAATCTTTATAAAGAGTCATTAATTTTCTCATGTGTGAAAGACTGTCTAAATCCCTTCTTTAATTTTAACGAACAATACCTTCTTTTTTATAGTGCCATGAATTGTATTGTCCCTGATGCTTTCAGTTATAACTACGTGAGAAACATTTGATTCCTGAGTGAACTCATTTCTGTTATACCATAATTTATGAATATGATTCTTGGTTAAGCTTGGATGGAAAATGATCTTTATTTTAATATGTTGCTATTGATAATTATTTTTTATGTACATGTGTTACTTTTTGTTAAGAGGAAATGTCATTTTAAAATGAACTTAATTTTGTAATTTCTTGGGCAAGTTACAGGCCGAAGCAACTCGTTTTAACACGTTTTCAACAGGAGATTAAAGACCTAAGTGCTCCAATATCCATCCAACGTTTACACTTACTTTGGGTTCATTAATTGCAATACACTTTTAAAAATTTTTATAGAGAATATAGAATGCTGAAAGATGACACATTTATATTCACAAATAAATAATACTAGTGTAATATATGTCAGTATTTGGCAAATAACTGTCAAATGTGAAAATTTATTTATTTTTTACATGTTAAAAAGTTTGTAGCACAATTTTTCATATGCTTAGGTATATTTACAAAATCAACAATAAAAATAACTTGCCAACTTCATACCATGTACAGAAAGTTGAAATGATAGTTAAATAAGTATATAAATGCGAAATTGTACTTTTTTGTACGATAACTATTATTTTGAATGTAGAGTTTCTTAATATCTGAAATTATTTGTATGAAAAAATTTATCATTATGCTAATCTTATGGAAATTTCAGTCTAAACATAGATATGTACATACTTGATATTTTTCATGATACTCTTAGTATTCATTTTTATCTGGTGTTAGTTACTTTTATTATAAAGATTTTGTTTAATTCAAATACTAGCTGGTGTTTTCTATAAGGCTAGATGATTTATAATTTTAGCCCCAAACCGGTCATGCATATGTTATTACGGTACGCATCACGGAGGTGTGAGAGAAGCTTTTTGTTTTCTATTGACATTTCAGAATTCCGTCCAATTAGGGTGTATAAAGCTCTTGGGAGTTTACGGAATTTTTCACGCGTTTGTATGAAGTGAAAAAAAAAACTATTAAAAGTGTACTATTAAAAGTGAGTCGTTTATCGAATGTTATTCCTAAGTATTTGGTAGACTCAGACCAGGGAATTTTTGTATTGTACATGGTGGGTGGGAGAGGGAGGATTCTCTTTTTGGTGAAAATCACTGCTGCAGACTTTTCTACATTTATTTTTATCTTCCATGTGTTGTAATAATTTTCGAGAATTTTTAAGTGAAGATTGAGTGCTTTTGTAATGTTTTTTGGGTTTTTATGTTATATTTGGCCAGTACAGCAGTATCGTCGGTGTATAGGTTTATTTTTGTTGATGAGTAATTTGGAATATCGTTTACAAAGATATTAAATAATATTGGGCCTAGCAGAGAGTCCTGTACTACTCCATTGTTAATGTTAAAAGTTTTAGAGTAAGAGTTCTCCACTTTTGCCTGGAATGATCTGTTTTTGGCGTAAGAGTAGATTAAGTGGATGAGTGGAGGAGGGAAGTTGTTTATATTGAGTTTGTAAGTTAAGCCGTCAATCCACACTCTGTCGAACGCTTTTTGAATAACCAGGAAGATAACACCTGTGGATTGACGCTTTTCAAAGCCTGAAAAAAATTGTTTCGGTTCATTTGAGTAGAGGATATATAGTGGAAAGTTTTTTGTCGAATCCATATTGGTTTGGGTTGAGAAAGTTGTTGTCATCTATGAAAGTTTTTAGTCTGTTTAAAATTATAGCTTCAGTAAGTTTACTTAGTGTGGATAAAAGGGAAATGGGTCTGTAGCTGTTTGGGGAGTGTGAGTTTTTTTCAGGCTTGAGTATGGGAAAGATGATAGAGGTTTTCCAGGAATTTGGAAAATATTTGAATTTTAGTATTTTATTAATGATGTAAGTTAGGATTTTTAAAGGAAGATTTTTAAGCATTTTGTTAGTAATTTCATCCTTGTCAGATGCCTTTTTTGCATTTGTTTTTTTGATATATTCAATGACTTCATCTGGGCAAGCTGGTTCGATGAAGGTGTTAGTAGGGGATAGAAAAAAGTTGTTTAATTTAGTGGAGACTTCGTTATCTATATTAGTATGAAAGTTAGTGGGTCTTAAATTTTCTTGAAAATTTGTGGTCAGGGTCTCTGCTAAGATATTGGCTTTATGTATATCAGTGACTGCTGTACCGCCGCTTGTGTTTAAAGTAGGAATTTTGAGTTTTTTCTTTTTAAAAAATTTTGTGGTTTGCCAGAGGGAGTTATCTGTGGTATTAAGTGCTAGAAGTCGTTGATTCCAATTTTGTTCTTTGAAAATTTTAATTTCGTTTTTGATTTCAGCTTTTATTCTATTGAGTTGACTTTTGATGCTGGGGTTTAAAGTCCTTTGATAAAGTTTTCTGAGTTTGTTTTTGTTTTTAATTAAGTTTCTGATGTTTTGTGGAGCGTAGGTGGAGTTGCTGTTTTTGATTGGTATGGAGGCTTGATTGTAAGCAGTTATTATTTTGTTGGTGAGAAAATCTATTTTATTTTCAAGTTGTGGTGGGGTGGTGATGTGGGTGAAGTCAAAGTAGCTAATGTTCTGTTGTATGATATTGGTGAAATCTGACTAATGAGTTTTAAGATGTGTTTTGGTTTCATTTTTTGGAATATTTAAATTAAAAGTGATTATGACTGGGTTGTGGTCAAATGAAAGTTCTGGAATTGCAGTGATCTCAAAGGGGTAGTGGAATTCTCTTATTAAAGCAATGTCTAAAGTATTTGTGGAATTATGTCCAATGTGGGAGGGAAGGCAATTTGTAAGAGAAGTTTATCGGCGAATTTTTTGAGTTGAATTCCTCTGGTGGAGATTTTTCTGCAATTCCAGTAATTGTGTGTGGCATTGAAATCGCCAAAAATCACACAATTTGAGTTAGTTTGCAGTATGGATTCTAGGTCAAAAGTGAATAATCTTTTATCTGAGGAAGGGGGGATGTATATGGATGCAAATGAGAAGGTGTGGTGATTTGGAGGGGTGATTGTGATAATGGTGGCTTCGACATATTGGAGCGGTTCTGTAGTCTGGAGATGGTGTGCAATATTGTTTTTAATAAGTATCATGGGGTTGAGTTTCCCTTGAGTACCCCTGAGGGTTGAGTTTCCGTAATTCTGTCATTTCTGTAGGAAATATAGTTTGCGAGGTAAAAACTGTTGCTGGGTCTGAGTCTAGTTTCTTGTATCAGTAAAATATCAGGGGAGTGCTTCTCTACGAATACTCGTAGCTCCATAGTACAAACATTAACTCCGTTCGCGTTCCATGAGCACAAACTGAGGCCTAAGATATTGGGATTATTTAAAAAATTAATTTGATTAGACATAGGATTCTGATTCTAGGAGTGCCTCAATAATGGTGTTCGGTAAATCTAAAAATATTTTCTGAATAGTATTTGTTTATTTTATAGCAAACGATTAATTTTATGCCTTTTGCATTCTGGCAATATGTAATATTATCTTTTGGTAATCTGGCAATGTTTTTATAATGTTTTTGTGGAGAAAAGGAATAAAGATGCCGATTGACTTTAAAACGCTTGGAGTATTATCGTTTCTTATTTTAAATAAGAAACGACACATACTTTGCAAGCTATACTTTGAAGCTTAAGAAATCGGGTAGATTTCTAGAAAGCACGCAACATTGTGGTGAACCCAGACGTGATTGATGACGTAGTGAAAGATTTATCAAAGTCAGTAAATTATACTTTCGGTTTCATTGCTATCGTTTCGCATTATGGAAGATTTAATAAAAAGGCGTAGTCCTATTAGAGCGAATTTTACGAAGCGTTTTAATGTACTAATAACGGCTTTGAATGAAGAAAATTTAAATCGGGAGGATATTGAAATAAAACTTTGTTCTTTAGAAAGAATTGTTAGAGATTTGGCTGAATGTGATGATAGCATATGTAACGCATTAGTAGATGCTAAATCTGAAGAATATGATAAAATGGAAGAGTATCGTGAAAAATTAGATGTTGCACGAATTCGTGTAAAGGCATATATCGGAAAACTTTATCCTATTTCCGAATCGCAGGTATCAATTATTGCAGAGGAAACCAAATTAAAACTTCCGAAAATAAAACTAAATAAATTTGGCGGTGAAGTTAAAGACTGGCTCAGTTTTTGGAGTCAGTTTAGCAAAATTCACGAGGATGATACCCTTAGTGATGAAGTAAAATTTCAATATCTCATACAAAGTACAATTACAGGCAGTAGAGCACGTGAAATCGTTGATAGTTATCCGTCGACTGCAAAAAATTATGCCAAAGTTGTGGACAGTATGAAGACTCGATTTGGTCGTGAAGAACTTCTCGTTGAATATTACGTCAGAGAATTACTTTCATTAGTAGTAAAAAATGCTGTAAATATAAATTCGAAATTGAGTATAATGCAACTGTATGATAAATTGGAGTCATATTTAAGGCCACTGGAGTCAATCGGCGTGACTACTGAAAAATATGCTGCTATGCTTTTCCCATTAGTGGAGTCATGCATTCCTGAAAATCTGTTAAGAGTTTGGCTACGAAATCCATTAATAAATAAAGTAGATGTTACGAATTCTTATGGCGATAAATTGTCGCAACTATTATTGTTTCTCCGAACGGAGGTTGAAGGGGAAGAAAGGATTTTGTTTGCAAAATCAGGCTTCGATTCCACAGAAACTCGGAAGCAGAGAAGAAAGTCTCGAGAGGTTGAATCTCCTGTCCCTATAGCCAATGATTTAATTTATGGAGCCAAAACTTTGAAGTCTTGTTTATTTGTGGAAAAGTCCACAATTTTCAAGACTGTTTTAAAGCTCAAAGAATGTCTTTTGAAGAAAAATAAGATATTTTAAAGAAGAATAAGGCTTGCTTTGTCTGTTTAAAGGTCGGACATGTTTCTCAGAGATGCAAATCAACCGTTAAATGTATGATTTGTCAGAAAAAACATTGGACAATCTTGTGTCCTGAAAAGGCTAATAACGCAAGACTTAACACCGAAGATGATACTAGCATTGAGGGAAATGTAGTGTTGGCAAATCAAAGCGAACCAGAAATTCTTTTGCAAACACTATTAGTAATAATTGAGGCGGATGGAAGAAGTAAAATGGTTAGAGTGTTATTTGATACAGGGTCGCAAAGATCATATGTTTTGAAGTCTACAATTAGTGATATGAATATAAATACAGAGCGATGCGAAAATTTAACGCATGTAGTATTTGGTGGAGCTATTTCCAAGAAGAAACATAATTGCTATGAACTGTCAGTGAGCAATTTAAGAAAAAATTATTCTTGTAAGATACAAGTTTTGGATTAAGAGATTATTTGTGGTCATGTTCCTAGCATGCAAAGAGGTCCGTGGGTCGAAGAGATATATAATAAAGGTATCCAATTCACTGATATTGGAAAAAGCTCGATGACTATAGAGCTGTTGATAGGAGCTGATTACGCTGGAAATCTTTTCACAGGAAATAGTTATATGTCACCTGTCGTCCGGTTTAATTGCTGTGGAAACCTATTTGGGATGGAGTGTAATGGGAAGACCAAAGGCTGCTTCCACCAACTACTCATCTGTTTCTCTTTTTGTACAAAGTGATGACATTTCAGACCTGTGGAGACTAGAAACTATTGGTATAATGGATCCGTGGGAGACAGATAGCTCAAAGGATTTAGAAAGTAAAGCCGTTGATTATTTTTCCAGAAATATAAAAACTGACGAAGATGGAAGATATGAGGTCAAACTTCCTTGGATACGCAGTCTAGATGAACTACCCTCAAACAGAGATATTGCTGGGAAAAGGCTAGTTTCTACTAGCATGAAGTTGTTAAAAGGTAATCAATTTGAATGTTATAATGATGTCTTCGAAGAGTGGAAGAATGAAGATTTTATAGAAGATTCTGGTGAGGGTCCTGGTCACTACCTACCTCATCGAGGAGTATTTAAGAATGAATCTACCACCAGGTACCAGAATGAAGTACGGCCAGTGTTTGACGCTTCCTGCAAGTCAAGAGGTAATCTATCATTGAATGACTGTTTGATGAAGGGTCCCAATTTTCTAGAGTTGATACCTTCAGTACTTATGAAATTTCGAGAGAAAGCATTTGGCGTTGTACCAGACATCAAAAGGACATTTCTTCAGATATCTGTTGATAGGGAAGATCGGAAATACTTAAAATTTCTGTGGTGGAAGAATAAAAACCGAGATTCTACTAGAGTTTATCAGCATGCCAGAGTAGTTTTTGGCCTAAATTGCAGCCCCTTTCTATTGTGCTGCCATCCATCGCCATTTAGATCAGTATTTATCTACTCCTTATCATGATACTGATGTGAAGTTAAAGAATTCATTTTATGTCGACAATTGTGTCACTTCGGTGAATTCAGAGAAGGAACTGCATCGCTTTATTGAAGATTCAACCAAGCTGATGGCACAAGCCAAGTTTGACTTTAGAGGTTGGGAATTTACAGTAGAAGCAATTTCATTAAAAGATGCCAAGCCAACTCCTGTTTTAGGACTTTTGTGGGATAAATCAGAAGTTGTGCTTTTCTGTGATAATTCCTTTGTAGAAACACCTCCAGATACCATTACTAGGCTTGTGATTTTATCTTATGTCAATAGAGTTTTTGATCCGATTGGTTATACTTGCCCGGTCTCTTTACAACCAAAAATATTATTACAAGAGAGTTGGCGAACAAAAGTGAGCTGGGATTCGGAGGTATCAACGGATATGAAGAAAACATTTCTGAAATGGATAGAAGATATCAAAATGTTACATCTTGTGAAAATTCCAAGAAAATTTTTAATTGGCGATGTACCCTCTGTTAGTTTTCACGTATTTTGTGATGCTAGTGGTATTTCATATGCAGCAGCTGTATTTATTCGATGTCAATCAGCTCATGAAACCTCTATACAACTTCTAGCTGCAAAGTCTAGAATAGCCCATTAAAACCCGTTACTATTCCGAGACTGGAGCTACTTGCCTGTTGCATTGGCGCAAGACTCTTAAAATGTGTAAAAGAGAGTTTAAATATCGTAAATGGGAAAACACACTTTTGGATCGATTCCTCCACAGCTCTCCAATGGATAAAACGAGAAAAACCTTGGAGTGTTTTTGTCCGCAATAGAGTAATAGAGATCCGGAAATTGTCAAACATCGACGACTGGAGACATGTTCCAGGAGCATTAAATTCCGCCGATTTGCCCTCCAGGGGATGCTCTGTTTTGAAGCTTTTGAAATCTAAATGGTGGGAGGGTCACACATGGCTACTTTTACGTGAAGAAATGTGGCTAGAAACGAGTCACCCGATTAACGAAGGAATTATCTCAACAGAAAAATGTGGCAAATCATTTAGTCTCATTAACATCTCTCCTGTTACTGCAAGTCTTTTCTCTCAATTATCAAGTTACAACAAAATTATTAGAATTGTAGGATGTATCTTAAGATTTAAGCATAATTTGAAGACCGTTAAAGAATGCAGAAAAAAGAGATGTTTATTTGAAATGTATGAAGCAGAAAAAAGAATTGTTCGGCTGATTCAAGAAGAGTCTTTCACCGAAGAATCAGTTAAAGGTTTGAAAACCCTCAATGTTTTAAGAGATGAGTAGAGTATTTTAAGGATTAAAACCAAGCTGACAGAGAAAACCGACTTGCGAAATTTTAGATACCCCATGCTTCTTCCTGGAAAACATAGGTTAATGGAACTTCTGGTCAGAGAGGCTCATTTGGAAAACTCTCATGCTGGAGTACAGATTCTGTTGTCAAAATTGAGAGAAAAAATTTGGGTTATAAGTGGAAGAAGAACCGTTCGCAGAGAAACTAACAAATGCTTAAGATGCAAGAGATACATTTCCAAGAACATAGAGACACCACATGGTAGTTTGCCTCAGGACAGAGTAGAAGAATCCGCTGCGTTTGAAGTGAACGGAGTGGACTTGGCTGGACCACTTACTCTAAAGGGAGGTGAAAAATGTTGGATAGTTATTTTCACCTATGCGGTGTACTGTGCGGTACATCTCGAACTGGTACTGTCACTTACTACTAGATCATTTCTTTTTTGCCTTCGGCGGTTCATAGCCAGACGATGTCGACCAAAGGTGATATACAGTGACAATGGCACTAACTTTGTAGGCGCGGAAAATTTGCTACAAAAACTGGATTGGAATGAGATCGAAAAGGAAACTTCCGTCCAGAGAATAACATGGAAGTTCATTCCCCCCTCTGCCCCCTGGTGGGGAGGGTTTTGGGAGCGGATTGTGCAAATGGTGAAAAAAATCCTTAAACGTGTTTTAGGAATTGCCTGCTTGTATTACGAAGAGTTTGTTAGTATCCTATGTGATTGTGAAGCAGTCATTAACTCTAGACCTCTTACGTACATATCCGAAGATCCCAATGATCTCATTCCTCTCACTCCATCAATGTTTATACAGAACATTCCGACGGTGGGAGTGCCGGATTTGGATAAACTCGATACAACCGATGCTAAAGGGCGTCTAAAATATCAACAAAGTCTTAGACAGCACTTGAGAAGCAGATTTCGCCGTGAATACTTGGGCATCTTATTGCAACCAAAAATATCAACAAAGTCTTAGACAGCACTTGAGAAGCAGATTTCGCCGTGAATATTTGGGCATCTTATTGCAACCACGAAAGAAAAGCACTTACTATGAAGTAAAACCTGGAGAAATTGTCTTAATTGAAGATGATTCGAAGAAAAGATTTCTATGGCCTATGGCGAAAGTTCTTGAAGTGTACCCAGGTAAGGATAACACCGTTAGAGTGGTGCGAGTGAAAACACAAAGTGGTGAGATTGTACGCCCTGTTCGACGGATTTATCCTTTGGAAATAAATTACACGGACGATGAAAGCCATTCTAGTGGAAAACTTCTTACAACAAGAAGTGGCAGAACTGTGAAAGTACCGTCAAGATCTTAAAAATTTGAACATTTCAAACTATTTTGTATCCTTTAAGCTAATGTTTATTTACCTTACTTAGAATTTGATTATTGTCCTATAATCAAAGGTGAGAGTGTTCGGTAAATCTAAAATTATTTTCTGAATAGTATTTGTTTATTTTATAGCAAACGATTAATTTTATGCCTTTTGCATTCTGGCAATATGTAATATTATCTTTTGGTAATCTGGCAATGTTTTTATAATGTTTTTGTGGAGAAAAGGAATAAAGATGCCGATTGACTTTAAAACGCTTGGAGTATTATCGTTTCTTATTTTAAATAAGAAACGATACATACCTTGCAAGCTATACTTAGAAGCTTAAGAAATCGGGTAGATTTCTAGAAAGCACGCAACATTGAATATTTTTGGTTGCGGTTGTTTTTAACAGCCGCGATCCTGGGCAGTTGTTGTGCTAAACCAGGAAATTTATTTAGCAAATCCGCAAGGATGAAAAGTAGGTCAGACGGTTGGGCAAGTTTATTTCCTTGTCTATTGTATTGTGGGGGGTTATTTTGAGGTGTTTTTCTGTGAAATCTAGCCTCACTTTGTGCGTAAACTTCTGTTTCGCTCGCTTTGGGTGGTGCCATCTGGGGACGTGGAGCGTTCGTAATTGCTTGAGCAAATGTATAATTTTCATTTATTTTGCTGCTAGTAAAGGGTTTTGAATTTCTAAGGTTTGTGGTACCTTTAGGAGGCTTAGGGTAGCTCGGGCAGCGAGCCCAGGAGGCCGTATGGCCGTGGGTTTCACAGTTGATGCATAGAGGATTGGATTGCTTTTCTTTTATGCTACAATCTCTCGTGAAGTGGGGCTCTCCACATTTAAGACACCTGGGTGCCATTCTGCAATTTTTGGATGAGTGGTGGAACTTGTTACAGTTGTAACATTGAGTCACACCCCTTCCTCGATATCCCTCCACTTTAACTGCCATTTAGCAGATGCAATCTAAGTTGAAAATTTCTTTTGCGGCCTTTTCTGTTCTGGGCAACGTAACGAGAAAGACGGGGAGAGGTCGTTTTGTTCTGCTATTATGCAGTTGTGCGACCTTATCTACCTCAAAACCAAAGTCTTTTAATTCTTCCTGGATGTCGTTTGTTGCTGTATCTCGAGGAAGTCCTTTTATACAAATTTTAAGATGTCTTTCATACACCGGTTTAATTATGTAATATTCGTAAATATTTTGTAGTGTGCTATTTATTTCTCTATATTCACTTTCAGTATTGGTATATAGCTTTATGTATTCGCCTGAAAGACGAGTACATAGGTTAAAAAATTTTCGGTAAGCGTTTTTAGTTGCTCTCTACAATTTTTTGTAATTTTGAGCATGATAGGGGTGGTAGAGAGGGTGCATTCGGTATCTGTACCGTGATTGGTTGTTGTATCTGCAAAGCGGGCGAATCAGAACGAATTCGTTACTAATATTATTTAATCCTTGAAATCTGTTATTTATGATTAATAAGTTTTGCGAAGGATTTTGAGTAGAATTTTTTTTGGCAGTTTTCCTCGTTGGAGGAGAGATAAAACCATTTTCATCTTTTCTTTTAAATTGTTTAGAAGTAGAAGGTTTTGGTGATAGATTAAGATTCTGGTTCTGACTAAGATTTAAGTTTAAGTGGGAGTGGAGGGGACAGCCGTTTATCTCACAGGGACCATTAGATTGAAAAGCACTCACCATTTGGTCTCTTTTTCTTTCCATGATCTTGAGTTCGTTTTTTTTCTATCTGATATAGTTCAGTGTCCTCGTATTGCGAGTACCTTTGTATTTTTCCGAGTAGGTTTGATTGGCTTAGGATCTTTATGTTGAGTACTTCCATTTCCATCGCAAATTTCCTTCTCGCCATGCATGGGGATTCTCCTTGTGGATTAGGAATTGGTGAGTTTGCTGGAGTGGAGTTAGGCGTTGAGTTCATTTCTATTTCCGTGTTCATTTCCATTTTAAGTCCGAGTCGGGTAGGGTAAGTAATCGAGAGATAATGTTGTAGAAGTAGCGCTAGGAAGGATTCCAACCCTCACTAAAAAGTACTGTTTAGGTTGGTAATCGTTGACTTAGCAGAAGAGGTCAGAGCGGGAGTGTTTTAGAAGTGCGTCCGTCTTGCTCGAGAGCCGTAGGTCCTTTTTCAATCCGATCTTCCTAGATGATGAATCAGCTTCACTGGAGCACCTAACCTATAACGGCCATATCTCCATATCTGAGTTAAACTTGATTTATATCTATGCCCATGTTTAATTAGGATGCTTATAAATTAAAAGAGTGAATAATATTAATTAACAAATGCATGTTTACGTTTAAAAGTTAAATGACATTAAAATATTATAAAGTTAAGCTTTAAGAGTCTTGAGATAAAGCGACTATGACTGTAGGGGTGGGGGAATACAGGGTGATGGCGCTTGTCCAATCAGGAAGCAGCTACTCGTTATTGGAGTTAGAATCTAAGTTTTGGCTTTGGAAGTCTCCGTACTCCCCGTAAGGGGGAGAGGGAGCTTTCCTATTGGTTGTTGAGAAGGGTCGTTAAGGTCTATGGGATTATTAGTCTAAACTTTGGTAGGTTCTATAATTTCTTGAATAGTTGGTGATTTCCTGAATAGATGGGTTAGGGTGATTTAATAAGTTGTTTTTAAAGGTTTCTGCTATTGAATTGATGTAGTTTTGTATTTTTGGGATATTTAATGAGGTTCTGATATCTTCATTTCGCATAAACCACCTGGCTTTTACAATTGTTCTAATTATGCTATTTTGTAGAATTTCAATTTTATTATGATGGGTTTGAGCAGTTGTATACCAGATTGGACAAGTGTAGGTGATGATTGGTCGTAGATACAGTGCATAGACAAGCTACTTATATTTCATTAGTAACGATGAACTCCGACGAATTAGGGGGGTGAGTTTATTCGCGGCTAGTCGGAATTTGTCTTGAATTTGTTTAATATGTTGTGCAAAAGTGAGACGTTTATCAATAACGACGCCAAGATATTTGACGCTATGAGACCAGGAAATTTGTTTGTCTTGCATGTAAATATTTGGGTGAATTGTTCTGGTTCCCTTAGTGAAGAAAATGGCTTCTGTTTTAGATACATTTCATTTTATTTTCCAATTGGAGAACCAATCTTCCAGTGTTGTAATGTGGTTATTGATATGGTGAGCAATTACTTTACGGTTTCTGTGTTTTGCCAGTATCGCAGTGCCATCTGCGTACATGCAGAGAATTGTGTTGTCATGTTTAGGTATATCGTTCACGAAAATTTCGAATAATGTTGGCCCGAGATGCGAGCCTTGCGGAACTCCTGAATTAATTTCTCTTTGATTAGAAAGGGTATCATTAATTTTAACAGTAAAATTTCTATTTTTAAGATATGAATTAATTAGTAAAATTAGGTAAGAGGGAGTTTGATAATTAATTAATTTGTAAATGAGTCCCACATGCCAGACTCTGTCGAAAGCTTTCTGAATATCAAAGAAAACAGCCCCAGTGTTTTCTCCGTTTTCTTGACCAGCTTTGATGAAGTTAATTACTCTTGAGAGTTGATGCGTTGTTGAGAGGTGGGGCATGAATCCATGTTGTTCCGGTATTATAATATTATTTTCATATAGATGATTATTTAGTCTTTTTAATATGATTTTCTCTGCTAATTTTCCGATGATCGGAAGCAGAGAAATTGGTCTGTAACTATCTGCATTCGTTGGATCCTAACCAGGCTTTAAGATGGGGATGACTGAGGCTGTTTTCCATTTAGACGGAAAGTGAGCGAGTTCTAGCATTTTATTGATAGTAAAATTTAGTTGTAGAATAGTTGGGGTGGGGAGGTTCTTTAACATTTTGTTAGTGATTCCGTCATTTCCTGGAGATTTGTTGATTTTGATATTCTTGATATAATTTATTATCTCCGATGGTTGACAGGGTGTGTGTGGGGGGGGTATCTTTAAAATTATTATCGTTAGCTAGGAAACCGTGAACGATTTGTTTTACTGTCCTGTCATGTGTTGGTGTGTGAATGTCATTGAGCTGAAATTGCTTTTGCAAAGAGTCAGCTAAAATTTCTGATTTGTCTTTATCTTGAAGTGCGATACCGGATGGCCCTGTTAGAGCTGAAATTTTTTGAGCATTTCTTTCTTAACTCTTTTGCAGCTCCCCAGAGGGAGCCACATTCTGAGTTTAGAGAAGTAAACGTTTCCTGGAGTTCTTTGTGAGTTTCCTCCTTGATTTTGGTTTTAATTAATTTATTGACTTGATTTAAGTGCTTTTTGTGTGCAGAGTTTTTTGAAAATTGCCAGATTTTTCAGGCTCTGTTTCGGTATTTCATAAGAGTTCTGATTTCCCTGCTGATATTATGTGATTGGTTTTTAGTGTTCGGGTCAGCTGCAGTTCTGTGTGCGTTTAATATGTTGTTTGTGATTTTGGCAATCTGCTTTTCTAAGTCCTCTCCGGTTTCAATCTTTGGTAGTGTGAATATTGTGTTTCTAAGCATTTGGCTAAAGTTACACCAGTTAGTGTTTAATTTTATTTTGTGTTCTTGGATATATGTTTGTAGATCGATGTGTGCATAGATTGGGTTATGGTCGGAAGAGAGTTCGGGGAGGTGATCTGAATCGACCAATGGCAGCCGCTCGTAAGCATGATGTCTATTGTAGTTTGTGATGATTGGGTGATATGTGTTGGGGTGGGTGGGGCTATGATTTTCATGTTATTTCTTTCTGTGAATTGTAAGATTTTGATGCCTCTGGGATGATTAGTTGAACATCCCCATTCAGTATGTTTTGCGTTTAAGTCCCCACATATTATATTTGAGGATCCGAGTTGAAATAGAATATTTAAGTCTATTGGGATTTTTGAAGTTAAATTTGAGTATGGAGAGATGTAAGTAGAGGAAATGATGATGGTTTTTCTCTAGGAGGGGTGACCGCGACAATAGTCGCTTCAGCCACTGTTAGTGTAGGTGTTGGTATGTGGTAGTGTCGGAGAGTATTTTTAATAAGAATAGCAGTGCCTCCGTGAACGTGGTTCCTGTTGTCTGGAATGTTTCTGTCGTTCCTATAAGTGATGTAGTTAGGGATGTTTAAGTCGTGTTCTGGTCTCAAGTGTGTTTCTTGTAATAATACTAGGTCTGGGGTGTGCTTGTCTATGAAATCCCGCAACTCGACAAAACGAAATCTGACACTGTCTGCGTTCCATGAAATAATATTGAGGCCAAGAGGATTGAATTTTAGATTTCAGTACAGATTGCTTCTATGAAGATGTTGAGCTTATCTATTTTGTCGACTGCCTTGCTCATTTTGTGGCAAGCTTCTTTTAAATTTGGAAAACATTGAAAAAGTGATTTAAGTTCTTTGATTGCGTCGAACATGGTAAAACCATTGTCCGACTCATTGGATTGGTTATTATTTTGACTATTAGGTTGATTATTATGATTATTTATTCCTCTTGGCTCAGGAGTTGCTTCGGCTTTTTCCCCGTCGAGTAGCGGGGAGTTAGTTTCGCTAGTTTCTCCTTAAGAGAAAAGGAGAGAAAAGAAAAACCTTCGATACCATCCGAACATTAATTTTAATTTTTAAAATTAAGTTTGGTGAAAAATTTAAGTCGGGATCGGAAGTTTTAAATAATAAATGACGTTTAGACCTAACTCGCGCGGAATGAAGTCGGTGAATAGTAATTTTGAAAAGTAGATGAAAGTGATTTTTAATGTGCGTGGTTGGAATTAGGTTCCAGTACTGAAAAGAAAATTTTGTAAAGTCCTGGTTATAAGATTTGGGAAACCCATAGGTATCAAATTAAGAAAATCCTATAGGAATTTAATAATTATTAGCATGATTGTCCAAAAAATTATTAGGTGTCCAGGACACTCCGCTTGCTTAGGAAACAGTATTTGTGACCCAAATGAGGTACTGGGGTTGCGACATTTGAACCCTTTTGACTGCTGGAAAATATTCGAACGATTGTTCGAGAAGGACTCTAGGGCGTTTAAGAGAAGTTTTTCTCTTAAATTGTAATTTGGTTGCAATCTCAGTAGCGCAATTGGGGTGGTGTGGAAGTTTATCAAAAAAAATTTGCGATTGTCTTTTAATAAACGGCATAATTGGTTCTATTTTTGGATCCCGATAAATGACTTCCTTCCGAACAAACCAGGGAGCGTTTACCATTTTCCTAAAGTAGGAATTCGATGCGATGTGCAATCTCTTAAGGTGAGTCATGGCGCAAGCATCCCATATTTGAGAGACATATGTCATAACCGGTCTTACAATGGTTTTGTAAAGCAAAACTTTGTGTATGATTGCCAAAGGGCTCTTTCGAGCCATGAGCTTGTAAAGCTGAAAGTGAACCGCTTGAACTTTTCTACAAGTGTGCTCGATGCATTATGCAAAAGTTAATTTTGAATCCAGTATACACCATAGATATTTGTATTTAAGTACCCAGGGAACTGGTTGACCGAAAATTGTGAAATTTGCCAAATTTGGGGGTCTCAGTTTCCTCGTGAACAAGATGGCTGCACTCTTGGACGTATTTACTTTAATTTTCCAGTTCATGAGCCAGAGCTCGAGCTGGGAGATGTGGTGTTGTAAGTAAGAGACGACAACGGGCATACTCTTATCTTGGGCCAGTACAGCAGTATCGTCGGCAAAGTCAACCTACAGAGGGCAATGAAGTTTGAAGCCTTTGGCGGAAAGGGTGTAATAGGATACTTTTTAACTATTAAACCAATAAACGAAGGAAGGGGCTTCCTTTTTGCCGACGTTATTTTCAACTATTATTTTACAATGGGTAGCAACCATAGCGATTCAGACCATATCTGTAGGATATTGCTCGTCTTAGTTACTTTTTGACTGTTGAATAGTTACGTTTCTATTTTAACAGAACTTTTTTTTTTCGATTCTGTTTTAGATATATTGAATTACGCAGATAGAGTGATTTTAGAGACGATAGAGATGAGGATAAAGATAGAGGGAGACGATAGAGATGAGGTTTTTTTCACAATTTCTTAACTAATGTTTCAATATTTTTTTTAAAATAAACTTTGCCACCATTTAAAAACGTCGGTTTTTATCTCAAATTATTCACTAATAACTTTACGATGGAATAGCGTGTAACAACCCTAGCGATTCAGACCAAAACAGTTGGATATTGCTCGTCTTTCTTTTTGAACGTTGAATAAATCCATTTCTTGTACACTTACTCAGCATAAAGAGTGTATTCTTTGTATTTAGTGTAAAAAGACACTTTAATATTGCGCATACAGCAAAACGAGGAATTTTGGAAAGCTCTAATTCCAAAGTGAAGAATATTTTATTTTAAATATATTTTACCGGCAATTATTGACGGAAGAGCACCTCGGCAGATGTCTTTGAGAGAGCCATCTGGAGTAGAAGAAGCAATTAAAAAAAAAAAAAAAAAGTGACACATTGTTTTCTGATAAAGTTTACATATTCTCGAACAGGATTTCGTAAGAACTGCACGTTTTTCTTCTGTATAATTAAACTAATATTCTATGGATAACTGCATAAAAAGAAATTATTTTGTTATCAAATGCATATAAAAGTTTGAAAAAATCAGTATAAAATGAATCAAGGTACAATGTCACACTGGCAGGCTCCACGATTGTTTTAAGCTACATGTTCGACTCTTTTTCTTGTCAACTAATTACCTTTTCCCTTATTGCTTAAAAGATGCCTTTAAGAGAGCCATCTGATGTAGAAGAAGTAATTAGAAACAAAAAGTGACTGATATTATATTCCAATAAAATTTACATGTACTCGAAGCGGTTTTCTTAAGAACTGTACGAATTATGTATAAATGAAATTATTTTGATACTTAATGCATATATATGGGTGTGTTGGTTTAGAAATAATACAATTCACACCATTTGAATTAACAATGTCCATTTATTAAAGTTAGATATGCAGATGATGATTATAGCTTTAGTTAGGAAGATTGAAATACAAATGATTGTCTTCAGCGTCGGAGATTCACTACGCCTTTCTACACTTGTAAGATAATCCTTGATCCTGATCGCCTTCTCGCAGTCAGAATGGATGTTTACCAAGCCTCCCCTTCGCGGGCTGAAGGTTAGTTGAAGTCTCCTGCTCGTGAACCTCAGAGCATCTCTATCTCTCTGCCGACTGTGTAACATCGAGGTATATCTGCCGCTGCGCCATCTGTTGGTATTCCCCCATATATATATATACTTTTACCATAAATTCACAGTGTTGGGTGCAGCATAGCCATATTTGGCTTTTGTGCCATAAACCTCTACTTGTCTTGGAGGAAAAATTCACAAAATAGTATCATTTGGAGGAAAATGCAGCGTAATGTGGGGAAATTTTACAATATCTATATGACAACATTGAACTAATGGCTCTTTCAAATATTTCTTTTTAAAATGTGGCTCCTAAAGATAGTGCAACTGGCACTCCTGTTATAAAAGATTGTATTATTAACTTCGCACTTAAAAGCAACTCGATAAATATTGGCCACGCACCTCACAACTTTGAGCCCCAGTCAAGTGACCAGGAGCTTGTGATCTGAAATTCAACTCTCCATACTTCCACACCACGCCAACGTGATGATTGGAGCCTCTACAAATGTAACGTACATCAATTCCCCTAAGTGGTAGTTTTTAACAGAATCAGGACTCAAACCCATGTCTCGATGAAAAAAATGCCATGACCTTTCGGCTACGACGACCAGTAATTATGTGAGCATATAATGAATAAGGAGGGGGGGGGGTATTTTCAACAAAATATATAATTCGTTTCTCTAAAATATACAACCAATAGACTTTTTTTTTTTTTTTTTGTAGTTACTTAAGCCTTCCTTCATGTTACTTACTTTTGCTAAGATTGTTGGAAATATTGAATCGGTAGAATTGTTATTCCAATTCGGGATTCGAATCCAGGGTGGGTAATGGTGGACGCATTTCTTAGGACCGTTACTTAGGATCTGTGTCATCGGAACTCAATGAATGAAAGGAATTCAATGAACTCATCCAAAAATCAAAATAGTTTCTTTCGTATTATAGAATGACAACAATTACTATGAATGTCCATAGGTTATTATCTCATGACCGGATTATAACTGAAATTTCAACTTATCTCAATAACAACAAAATTAGATCTGAGTCGAGATTAATATTTATAAACTGAGTCTGTGAAAAATATCAGCTTTCCGATGATCAAGTAACTTTCCTACACCAATATCATACGCTCTTTTATATTACTAACATTCGATCTCCTGCAATATGTTGGTTTACGTAAGATGCAGTTTATATACAAGGCGAGGTTCTTAAATCAAATAACGTCAAAATGTAACCCAAAAAGTTAGCTGAAGAAAAAAAAAAAAAAAAAAAAAAGCGCGAGAATCAAAACAGTTTTATTTTCTCTATTGCTTTTCAGACAAATCGTGCTATTTGAAAGATTTGTACAATTGAAAATTATGTATCTTTGCTTTTTCGAATTTAAGACATCATTTACATTTTTAGAAAACTAATTTTCAATCTTTCAAATGCTCCAAATGAATTAGAAACTGTTCGTTAATTTTTTTTCTAATTTAAATGAAAAATACTTAGATTTAGTTATAATATGGGGGGAAACCCTCTGATACCCCCCCCCCAAAAAAAAAGTACAATTTTGCTATAGTAATACTGTTTTATGTTAGATAGCCGTTCTGTTAAATTCAATTGCAATAGATATTCTTTAAATTAATTATAAATCTGAGCTAATATGTGTAAAATGTATTGCCCTAAAACTATAGCGCTTATTATGTTAAAAAGCTATTCGATCACTTGGCTAGGAAATTGAAAATATGCGTTTTTAATTTTCAATAATAATAATAAAAAAAAGGCGAATGTTAGAGATTATAAAGTGTGAAGCTCTACACTGATTAATATATTACAATGATTAATTATCGATTAATTTAATTAAAATTTTACGCGATTTGTTTTCGTACACTAGTTACATAAAAATAAGTTATATGAAGCTTTTTCTCCCCCTGTTACAGATTGAATTATTTATGGTCATATGCAATATTTGTTATAGTAATCATTTGCAATAAATCTATAATTGTACAGCTTTTGTCTAAAATAAAAATGTAAGACACTATAATGCAATGTTTAAGCAAAAATAATGGAAAA
Organism: Nephila pilipes; assembly: GCA_019974015.1. Classification (NCBI taxonomy): domain Eukaryota; kingdom Metazoa; phylum Arthropoda; class Arachnida; order Araneae; family Nephilidae; genus Nephila; species Nephila pilipes. The sequence goes on along the minus strand of BMAW01041197.1, from coordinate 145,125 downwards.
CGATGGGTATCATTTAATGGCGCAAGAGCCAAATGTGGCGATGCTGCACCAAACAAGATGTAATTGTGGTCCAAACATTTGAAAACTGAAAAATAGGTAAAAATTGAATGGCAAGAATGAGGAGTTAAAAATAGAGATGGGTTGCTGGGGTATCCAGGGGGTGCGTTACCCATGTTCATCAGAGACGGTAAAATCCAAGGGAAATGAAAAGAGCACAAGGATGTCTTGGTTTCTAGTATTTGCCTAAAAAAGGCAAGTTTCTGAGGCAATAAAGAAAAACAAAATATAACAAGTGCTGCAGTAGACAAAAACCACTCAGGGATCATAGGAATATTTTATTTTTCTGTGATTATCAGCTTATAACATCGATGATTGGGCTTCGAAATGGTTATATTTTTAACGAATGTGTAAAGCGCATTTCCCCAGGATTTAGTTCACTTTTCTTTATGGAAAATGTATAACAATTTTGAAGAGATTATGAGAAGATGAAATTGAAACGCTAAAATATTAATTGATCTATATAATCTTTTGATAATATATTTATTTACTAAAAATTTAAAAATATAATGTATACTTATAATTACATTTATGACAGAAATAACACTTATTACAAATATAATGTATATTTACTATAATTGCTTATTACAAGTTCAAATGATGTTGACCTCGAAAGATTGAAATTTATTTCCAGTTTTTTGAGACCATTATTTATTTATTTGTTTTTCATTCTTCTTTATATGCCAATATTCTCAAAGAAAAATCACAGTTGATTGAAGCAATATTTTTGTGTTTTGTTTCTTTCATATGAATGCAATGAATATTATTGAGCAGTTAGAAATTTCATCTCATTATTCTACAACACATTACAATATAAATTGAAATATGAAAACAATGTATTGTACTCAATGTAAATTATTTGGATTTCAGCTTTAGTAAGAGTATTTTATTAATAATTTTTTCAGTGGCTCTATTACTTAAATTTTGTGAAATGCTTAATTCAATTTGAAATAAATAAATAAATAAATAAAAGAAATTAAGTTTAAAAAAATAACTTTTGTTGGAATAAGCAAATTAATTCAGTGCATCTTAGTGACTAAATTAAAATTTCACATTTTATGCTTCGCGAAATAGCAATTTGCATTTTATTATATTTTTAAAGGTTAAAGAAAATTTAAGTAACTTTTAATAATGATTTCGGAAAAGTTCAATATTAATTTAATTCAGATTCTCTCTTCTTTCCTTTCACTTCACTGAATCAAAACTTATTTTTTAAACATCTTTTCAATAACACAAATTTACCATTGCACTCAAATAAATTATTATGAACACGCACAAAATATTCCCAATCCGGAGAATTTTAGTGGTTAGTTCGTAAGATTCGCGTATGCTTCTGTGAATCATTAAGCTTTCACCATTATTTACCATTAGTCACAATTTACACAAGTTGCTATAATTTCATTTCAAAAAGTAACTATAAACGTACGCCAAAAATAAGCATTCCTTACCAAGGGACTAGCGTCTGTTCGCAGCTCTGCATCCCTATGGGAGACCGAAAACTTGACGAGTCTACTTAAATCGCAGGGATTAGAGGAATTTCGCTGAGGTGTTGAGGGGATTTCCCGGGATCGGGGATTTTTCCTTTCAGGAACTTTCAATAGTACTGGTAAAGTAAAAACAAAACGTCAATAAACAGGAACTGTATCTTTCTTGAGCAAAAAAAAAAATTGTGTGAATTTTAATATCTCTGAAAATCTTGTGAAGATTTTTTTTTTTCGTTGCAAGTCCTAAACGTTCGGTCGCTCAAAATTGTGTTTGTGTATCTTCTGAAGTTTTTGATGGAAGAACACTAATATCCAAAAGAGATGCTAATGCTCTTTAGTCTTCAATTTGTTTTAATAGTTTGCAATTTGTATATCATATTCAATACGCTTTCTATGATATTCAACGGCTTCTTCGTGTTATTCTCAGACTATTTTGATGAAAGTCGTTTTCCCTCATTAACAGGCACTTCTGATGCAATATGTTGATTCCTTTCAGGTTTTAAATTTTCTATGCTACTCCTATGCAAATATAATTCTCACAAACGATGTTGTCATGGCACCTGCTACCTCTGTATTCATAAATAATGACATTGTCTTTTCCATTCATCAAACTCCCTGCCAGAGTAAGAAAAATATATTTCAAATTCAAATTTGTATCTTCATGAGATTGTTTGATCAAGTATCTCATAAGATTAAGTTTTATACCGCTCGTTCTTGAATACACACTACATCAACTGTATAATACGAATAATATGATGGATGAAATTTCTTTAAGTGGACATTATAGCTCCCTTTCTGTGAAAATGTGAGATTGCGTATCTCACATAGCCCTAAGAAAGGGCTGTGTTTGCCAAATTGCTGGATCAGACATTTTTACTTAAAAAGCTCTAATTATGAAAAATGAGTAGGTAGTACTCCTCATGATCATCTGATATTAAAGATTTTCTTCGTGTATTATGAATGAGTTCAACTGAGTTATTGTAAGTCTAAGAAGAACAATTTATTTTCGATTCTACCTATGGCACCAACAGATACAGCTTTCCACTTTGATTGTTAATGATGAAAACGATAAGATTCCCAGTTACCGTATGTTACTCAAAAGATGTATGTTCTGAAATTAATAATACAACTTGTTTTTGAAGAAATTTAAAAAAAAACTGCCGACTTTAATATTTAAAGTATTTATGACTGATGATCATGCCTTATTTTTATATATATAATACATAGTTAAAAGTTTATGGGGAAACAATTTTGTTTACTATGCAGCAGGCATATCTTGTGTGACTGGAAAAGACAAATAAATGTTAACATCAAAAATTGAAGGATGTCTTTGGAAAGTAATTTTAATCAAATTTTACATGAAATGAACTAAGTAACTTTCTAATGCATGCATAAATAATTTGCTTAAGAACATAAAGATGAAGAAATCAAAACAATAATTGATTATTTTCAAAAAATCTGTGGAAGTTGACAATTTGGACCTATTGCTAGAGTTCTCATTGAGTTATTAACACCAACTACTCTAATATGAAGAAGCTAATAGTATAGTTATAGGGTTAAATAATTCTTTTTCAATTGTTCTTATTGCCATTGCAAAAAATATTTATGGATAGAATTATCTCACGGAATGAGGGAAATTAATTTAAAAAATATTACTGTTACAACAGCGACACGATAAAAGTTTCTCTAAAATGAAAGAATATTTTGCCATTGAAAAAACACCTATTGTGATTGCAGCATTAGATGGGACAGTTGTAACATATGCATCTATTCCCTCACTTGCACATATATTGATTATTCCATAAGTTTTCTTATTTGTAAACATATGCATTTTGTTTGTAAAAAATTTAAGGACAATATTATTTCTTTTAACAATACTGATACAACTCATGAAAATTTGCTTGTAATAAATGAAGATGCAAATAATTTAAGACTAGAAAATGAGGCAATCTTTAAAAAAAACTGAAAAATCTGTTGTTAACGATAAATTTGATGAACAAGTCTCTTTTTCAGCTAAGATACAGACAATGCTGAATCAGTTTGCTAGTGTTAAAACTGATGAAGAAAAATTATACAATAGAAACTATGAATTCTTTTATAAATGGTATACATTTTTTAATCCTGAAATGTCTCGAAACGTTATTAAGAATTTCCAGCAAAGAAAAATATTACATATCAGAAGTAACAGCAAGAAATTCGAGACCGTCTAAAAAGCAAAGAAATTTATTGTAAAATCTTTTTTTAACCAGATAACCAATAATATTAAGTAAGAATACCTGTAGTTATAATCAGTATTATTAATATGTATTGAGAAATGAAATCATGACAATCTGTTATTCAGTGACCAGCTATATGCAGGAACAACTTATATTTCTTTCAGATCTCAAGCGCAATCAAATATACAACATAATTAGAAATAGGTTGGCCACACTGGCTGGTTAGAAAGAGGCAGTCATTAGAAAAGAATGCAAAAATTAGTCAAGTAAATTAATACCATTCTCACTTATATTCACTTTGTAATATAATTTTTCATTCAGTATTATTCAATGGCCAGTTATATACAGGAACAATGTATTTATTTCTTTCAGAATTTGAACGAAATAAAATTCACAAAAACCATCAATTATACTCTTATACATAAACTTTTTTTAGTTTTTATTAAAAATAGAAATACGTGTGGAGATACATTCATTTCCTTAAGGTTAGCTTTTTCCTTTGATTTGATGTCAAAATAAATTTCCTTTGAGCCATTTTAACTAAAACATAAACAATGCAAGTTTCACTTTTCAATAGTGATGATCTTTTTTTTAAAATTCATTTAAGCTTATATAAGAATTGCATGAATTCTACTAATACTAATTAATACAAATAATAACCAATAATAATTTTCTTTTTTTTAGTGATAATTACTTTTTATGTAATTATTTAAGGAAATTATATCATTAAAAAGATATTTAGTCCAGAAAATTATAGTATACTTTTTAAAATTATTTAATCCAGAAATATACTATATGAATTGATGTTTAACCCTGAAAACAACTTCATATATTTTGAAATTTATATTTAATTGTTAACCTTATTTAAATTTTATAGAAATTTTTGATAAAATTGGTTTAAATCATAAACAATGGTGGATCCAGAAAAAAAACGACATTTGGAGGGGGACACATTTGTTTTTTTCTTCAAAAAGTTGATAAGACTTAACTGTATTTATTTCATAATTTATTTATGTTTTCTTAATCTAAAAATTAACTGTAAATATGAATTCAAAGATCAAATTCCAATTAAGAACTGAAATCTTACAGTACAATTAATTGCTCAATCTTGTGCTTGGACACAACAATCAACTCTGAAGTAAAACAACAAAATAAATACTTTTAAATTCGGTTGGAATTTCCTATTCAGGTATGTTATTTTGTCTTGATGTGAAATTATAATGGGAGCCGGTACCCACCCCATGGATTCACCACTGTATATAAAAAAAAATATAGAATTACTGGGGAACCCACCTTTCCTATTTGGATAAAAGGGGTAATGCATTCATGCTTCAAGGTAATGTGTTCATTACATATGTGTATTAACAAAGATGCTATTTTCTTATTCAGTGATGAATCTTTCTTCAATATGTGATGAAATATCACTCTTTGTAAAAGTTTTTTTATGCATTTACAGGCTTTTATTTATTTTATTTTTCGATGGATTACGTATATAATGCAGATGTTGAATATTTTGCAAAGCAATCAAAATTATAATGAGTAGTAAGTTGTATTTATGAATGCTATTTAAACTTATATTTTAGTTATAATTCATTTTTCTTCATTTGTCTACATTTAAGATTGTATTTGCTATAAAAGTATTAAGATTGTATTTGCTATAAACAGTCACTCTTTTTCTTTATTTTTTCGTAACAGTTTCTTTGATCTTTTTTGGAATACCTTATTTTTTAAATAAAGTTATTTTGCAATCTAGTCATTTCTACTTCATGCTAGAGAAAACTGCATTTGGAAGAATAAAATTTAAACAAGGTGAATAAAATATCATAAAGTAGTGTTTTATTCAAGATATAATTGATAGATGAAATAATGGCTTGAAAAACTCGTACTGCTTCAAGAGTTTGGAGCACATTTGACTAAATATCTTATCAATTGTTTCCTTCCCGAAATTCATCTTTGGGGAATTTTTGAAAAACCTTTGTGTATCTATAAGTATTCAATAACTAATATTGCTCTAAGTTATTTAATAATAAATGCTTACTAATCAAATTGTTTTACTGTATTTAATTAGTATAATTAACACTGGTGAGTATCATTATTTCTGTTGTTTAATATTTTGTTAATAAATTCATTTAATTTGTAAAAGTGTTATTTGTAAAGTATCCTTTCTATTGACATAACTTGTACAATCAAAACAACATCTTGCATCTCTTAAAGTTATTCTTAAAATTTCTTTTCAGTTCAGATATGTTTGCCTACCTAATATTAAAACTACATAATTATTAAATAAAAAATTACTACATACAGTTGACAAAAAAAAAGTATTAATACACAATGAAAATTTGAATTTGAAATAGCTTGTTTACATGATAGTAACATGCTTATGTAATGCATTTCTATTTTGATTTCATAGTTGTCTCTACTAGTTTGCGATTGGTTTCTTTAAAATATAAATGCAAACACACCTTTTAAATACATAATTAAAAGTTATAGCTGTGGATTCAGCAGTCAGTTTTATTATTTGGTGGTATAAATTCTAGATAACAAGATAGAATAAGCTGAATTATACATATAACCAATGTTTATAAAGCATTTAAATATCAATTCCACTTCAGAATGGATATTTCAATCCTAAAAAAAATCTATGAGATGCCTTAATAAACAATCCAATGTTTTTTTTTTTTTTTTTTTCAATGATAAAACTTTACGTATGCATTTACAAAATGAGATAAATTGCATCCAAGAAAATGGACAAAAAAAAAATCTTCCTCGATATTTAAAACATTATTTGTTCACAACTTTCATTCATTCCTAAGGCAACTTATTCAAAACAGAAAAACAAAGGTCAGTCAAATGAAAACTGTTTCAAAAGCAGATAAATTTCCTCAATTATCAAAAAATTATTAAATACTGGTTGAATACATTAAACAATTGATGAAAATCACACACATAATTCAAAAACAAAATATTACTACATTATTTGCCCTGAATTGGATAAATCAATTAAAACAGCAAGCATAAAATTAATCCTTCAGCTTTTTGTAACAATTGCATTTAATTACACATTCATTTTGCAAAGTAGTATGCAGAAATGTTTTTTAAATTGCATTGTACATATTTGATTTCTTTAGTTCTTAATAAAGAGCAAAAGCCTGCTTTATAAATAAATCATGGATTGCCTTTAAGATTTTTTTTGTTTACAAAATACTTGTACAATAACAGAATCAATCAACGTATAGAATGCACGAGTTCTTTGTTTTAAAGCATTGTGGTAACATCTCAGTCAGACAAAAATGTTTTCGGTACGTTTTCGTCTATCTTGAAAATTTAAAATTATTTCAAGTAGAGTAATTCACAGTGAATAAAAAAAAATTCTAGCTAATTAAATCAAGGAAATATTAAAATAAACAGCCTAGCAGCTACATTTAGGATAAATTAGCATTTTCCAAATGTATAAGAGTTCTTTGTTATATATATATATATATACTGCTGTTTGTAGAAAATGCAACACCATGAAAGAATCATCAGAATCAAATGAAATTTAATGCAGAAACGACTTGTACTGATACAAATAAATGATGAATTTTCAAAACAAAAGAAACAAATTAAGCGTCCGAAATCAGTATTTGGTGCAGCCACCATGCGCTGCAATAAGTGCTGCTATACGACGTGGCATGGAGTCAAACAGATGTTGAATATCTGCTTGAGGAAGAGAATTCCATATCGCTTGTATGCGCAACCAAAGTTCGTCTTTGGAAACTGCAGGACGCGGATCACGAGCGAGACGCCGACCAACCATATCCCACACGTGCTCAATAGGCGACATATCCGGTGAATAAGCAGGCCAAGGAAGAAGTTGCATGCGTTGTGCTGAACAGAAGTCTCGAACAGTCCGCGCAACATGTGGGCGTGCATTATCCTGCTGAAAGATAGCTCCAGGGATGCCTTGAAGGAAAGGAACGACTTCGGGCTGTAGCACTTCACGGACGTACCTGTTGCTATTGAGATTACCCTCAATTCGTATCAAATTGGATCGTCCATGATACGAAATCGCACCCCAGACCATAACTCCGGGTGTTCGACCACTATGTCGTTCAATAATACACTCAGGAAGGCAGCGTTGACCGGCATAACGTCTAACACGAACACGGCCATCATGGGTCCACAAATTGAAGCGTGATTCATCTGAAAAGACAACTTGGTGCCAATCAGCTCGCCTGTCTCTGTGCTCAAGAGCCCACTGCCGACGCAGCCGTCGATGATTCGCCGTGAGGGGAATCCTGTATAAAGGCACCCTTGCACGCAATCCACGGCGCAGCAGACGACGACGAATTGACGAAGCCGACAATTGTACACCTGTAGCAGTAGACCAACGTGCTGCCAGCTGCCTGGAGGAAGCTGTGCGATCATTCACCGCCATGCGGAGCAGGTGTCGATCATCGCGCTCTGACGTCACCTTCTGTCGTCCAGTGCCTGTTTTTCGAGTTGTTCGGTGCTCGTCGGTCCACTGCTTCCAAACTCGCATCACTGTGGAACTGTTCCGCTGCATACGAGCTGCTATTGCGCGATAGGAAAATCCTCCTTCTCGAAGGCCGATTATCCTCCCTCGTTCAAACTCCGTAAGTAGCTTGAATTTCTTATTCTTCCGTCGTGGAGGCATACTCAGGTCTCACTAAACGTTTGCCACTAACAAATAATCATAGACTTTTTTCAACGTCCCGCTACAGCACTTTATTTATACGCTTTCAGCATCAATTCAGAGGGCGCTGCGCGCGCCGCGCACGCGCGATGGCTCTGAAACTTTATTAATTTGCATAATATCCTATAATTGACATTTGCTGCGAATTTCATTTGATTCTGATGATTCCTTCATGGTGTTGCATTTTCTACAAACAGCAGTTTATATATATATATATATATATATATATATATATATATATATATATGTAATGATTTAACTTTTAATTCAATAATTACTCTAAATAATAACTTAACTTTCTATTCTATCTCATTCCTTAATACAAAAGTAAAGAGTTCATTCGTATTTCCTGATCCCCTTCCAAAGTATCCTTTTATTTATTACATCACGCGCTCTTGAAACGGATTAATTCTGCTTAAACCAATTATAAATCTGTCAAAAACGATCCCTTTTTAATTCCCTATCTATTATATTTCCCCAGAAATCCCTCCATTCATAAAACGTGCTTCTGACGTTTCATGGGAATTTTCTCTAGTATATAAACAAAAACACAACGAAAAACGCTCTCTTTCATACTCACTCTTACTCGTACTCTCTTTTCTCTCCTATTTTTGCTGTAAAATGATGTAACCAACTACGTAATGGAAATGGTCTCTCTTTCTCAGCTTAAAATAAAAGTTCTGTGAAAATTCAATTCGTCTTGACTGTTATTTGATATTATGTTACATTTAAAGCCAGAAGAATCATTACATTACAAAAGTCGACAGGATATGTTACATTTAGCCGGTAGGATAAAAGTTCCGAATTGGTGGAAACGTGAAATTTAAATTTTGGTAACATGAGAGAGAGACCGTGCCGAGCAATTATCCGTAAATAATTCTACTGGAGTTCCGCATTCCGACAACCAGGAACCATACTGATGCTAAGGAGTTTGAAACCCCGCATGTAAGCCGCCAACAGAAATCAACAGCGAGGCCAGTCTCTCCTGACGATCATCGATACCGTTGCAATGCCGATTAAATATCTCCATCAATTTTCAAGGACTTTTTTTCAATACGTATCATTTGAGAAGCGCCAATATGGTCAACCTATATCATGCGAAACAGAAATAAGGTGGACTTCTAATTAGGAAGCAGTGCAAGCACTACCATGTATTTGAACTTAGAAAGAAAAAATATATATTTCATCTGGGATTGCGTCAGCTAAGTTAAATTTTTAGTGAATCGTCCATGTTTTATTAAATTTATAATAATTAAATTAATTTCTAAATAGTAATTTTTAAAACACTATTCCTGTAAATTGATAATTGTAATAATAACATTGCCTGATGTGTAATTGAAATTGGTATTGATTTAAATTTCAATACTTAGTTTTTATGAAATATAAAAAATTAATATATTTTGAAAATTAATTAAATGATTTTAAAAGTGTTTTTGGGAAAGTATTACATCATGTGTTGTGTTAACAATACCAAGTTTTGGAATCATTATGTTCTAAAGCATGCAATATGTAAAAAAAAAAAAATAAATAAATAACATTTTATTTTGTGTGTGTAGTAAAACAAAGTGTGTTTATATTTAATATTTCAGAATATTTTTAGTGAAACATTTTTTGAAAATACAAATTGAAATCTTATTATAGCTACAAGGTAAACAACCAGAAAACTAATGTGTGCTATATAAATGAATATGATTTAAATTTTATAATTTTTACATTATTAAAAAAATTATTTGAACAATGCTTATTTAGATCTGTGTGGTGGATATTTTAAAATATTATAAGAAATATTTTTGAATTTACATATTTTAATTTGAATGAATATTGTCTTAATAATAAATGATCATTATTTAGTTTTGAAATGAATATAAACAGTGTTTTGAATTGAATAATTATTGAGAAATATTTTTGATTTTATATATTTTTAATTTGAATGATGCATATTGTTGTTTTACATTACTTAATTGAGAAATGATGAATAATACATTGATTTAAATGAATATTTTATATTGAGATAAGAAATGTTATATACTTTTGAAATGAATATGATATGATTTTGAAATGAAAACCAATAATGTGTTTTATGTAATGAAAGCAAAAGAAAAATTTTGAATGTTTAATTATCAATAATACTATTTTAAGTTTAAAAGATGTTTTGTATTTAAAAGAATGTATGTCTAGTTTAGATGATTTCTATAGATGAAGGTATTAATAAAGAAAGGTGTATAATTAATTTAAATGATGAATAATATGAATAAATAATAAATAAATAAATTTGAATAGCTGTTCCAGTTTAACATGCGAACAAGTGTGGCACAGTTTTGTCAACAAACCACATTTCTTCAGCTAATTTTGAAAAAGGTTTGGTTTAGAAATTGTTGTAGTCTAAGACAATAAGAAAGTAATGAATTATACGAAATACCTTTATAACTGTTTTTTAAATTTAATTATTAATATTTGTAAAATCAGTTTTAAAAAACTTGCATTACCATGTCTGTTGACATTCCTGTACCTGTGGAAAATCAGAGTTAAAGTTTTTGCATGTTCATTCTTCACCCCGAGATGCATGTGGAAAATTTGTAAGCAATATATTGGATACTGTGTCAGAATCTTTCATCAGTGATCAAAATACAATTGAATTTAAGAATTGTCAAATTAATCTTTTTAAAATATTATACTTGTTTTATATTACTTTTGATTTACAAAATGCCACCCACATATCTCTGTTTATATGTATTTTTTTTACAGGTTCAAGATTTTGTTAGATGTTTAAGCACACTACCACACACAACAAATTTATCTTTTTACTTAGTATTTAATATTTTGAATATCTTTTAAAATTGTTTATGTGTTCTATAAGAATGAAGGGATTTCAAGGCATAAAAATTTTAGATCTTAATTTTTAAAATATGAATTCTTTAGGTGTAACATTTTTAAATATAACTCTTAATTTTAAATTTGATTGATTTTTTTTCATTGACGCCCCTGTAAGATAAAGGTTATGTGTTAGGGCCCAACGCACATCCGCGTCTTGCGGAGGGGGGGAAATTGTAAGGATTTAACTTTTAATTCAATAATTACCCTAAATAATAAATTCAACTTTCTATTCTATCTCATTCCCTAATACAAAAGTAAAGAGTTCATTCGTATTTTCTGATCCCCTTCCAAAGTATCCTTCTATTTATTACATCACACGAATTAATTCTGCTTAAACCAATTATAAATCTGTCAAAAATGATCTTTATAATTCCCTATCTATTATATTTCCCCAGAAATCCCTCCATTCATAAAACGTGCTTCTGACGTTTCATGGGAATTTTCCCTAGTATATAAACAAAAACACAACGAAAAACGCTCTCTTTTCAACACTGAACCTAACTAATAAATACAACATGATCAATCTTGAAAACTACACCCCTCGCGAAAACGCAAAAAGACCCAGAACTGTATTACTAGACTCCTACAACCCACCTTAATTATTATCACTCCTTAAATTATTTAACTCTTAAATTTTTACTCTAAAACATGCTATTAACTTATTAACTTCATTCACAAGCTGCCCTCCAAACTAAACGAATACGCCCTCCAAACTAAACACACCCATATCACAAACACGACAGCCAAGGGCAGCCAATTGGAAGCTCACCTCCGTAATCTATAAACCAACCAGAGGCAAGACACTCAGCGCCTCCCCTGACCGAAACCTATACCTCCAAAGTGCCTACTTTAGCAGACCAAGCTGACAGCCAATCAGAGCCCAGCAACTGAACACTCACTTGCAGAAAGTCCAAACTCCATCCAAAGCCAAGTTTTGCATCACAATACCGACCCGAGCTTGAAGGCCGCTCCGCGGCCTATGTGCTCGATACAATTTCCAATGTAAAACGCTCTCTTTCATACTCAGCTCTTACTCTCTCTTCTCTTACTCTTACTCTTCTCTTCTATTTTTGCAGTCTAATGATGTAACCAACTACGTAATGGAAATGGTCTCTCTCAGCTTAAAATAAAAGTTCTGTGAAAATTCAATACGTCTCGACTGTTATTTGATATTATGTTACATTTAAAGTCGGCAGGATTGTTACATTACAAAAGTCGACAGGATATATGTTACATATATATATATATATATATATATATTGCTTTCATTATTTTCAAAGTTTACAAATGAGTGTGTTTTAAGATTCGACTGCATCTTTTTTTAAATACGTGTATTACACATCATATGCATGCATATGTTTTATACTCTTTATATACAAATATTATTATAAAGCAGCCAACTCATTATATAAATAAACTTGCTAAGGAAGCTTTTTTAGGCAATAGATAGGTAATTCAAAAACATATAGAAATAATTTCTTTCCAAAACATTTATTTAATTGCAGAATTACTCAAGACTTTCAAATATTCAATTTGTTTCTTACAGACACTTACTAAACTTCCCAAACTTGTATTTTTTTTTAAAAAAATTAAATACAATTTTCATCACGAAATTCAGACTTTTTTAGTTCAAATAAATTAATAAAAACATGAAAATCTATTTTCAAAATTAATGTTTATAGTCTGATGTGATTCTTTTCTTACAGGAAAAAAATAATTTCAAAACCTTTCCAAGCATTATTCTTACAATAATATTGCCTCACAGTTTTTGAAATCACAACAGCTAAAAAAAACTACCGAACAATCTAGAAATACTCTTGCAATTAATTGCCCAAATCATTTTGTATGGGCCTTGGTGCTGTTAATTCCTATAAAGGCACTGCTTCACTCGTCCAGTTTTCGGTCCATACGATGCGTGGCTGTTTGACGCCAGGAAAATCCCCTCAACACCTCAGCGAAATTCCTCTAATCCCTGCGATTTAAGTAGACTCGTCCAGTTTTCGGTCTCCCATAGGGATGCAGATTTGCGAACAGACGCTAGTTACCAAGAGTACGTTTTACAGAAAAAAAATTTCTGGCGCCATCTGTTGCAGATAGTCCGAAGTACACCAATCATTAATAAAAATTCATTTGAAACCTTAAAAAATTGATTAATAACGACAAAAAAACTTTATTTTGGCTACATTATTCGATAGAGAGAAGTGTATACTTCGATTCAATTCTGACTGAACCAATAAATTTTTTTTTGTAGAGAATGTGTTCGAACATTTAACATAAACACAAAAAAAAAAAAAAAAAAAAAAATGTATATATTTTTTTTTAAAAAAACCAAAATTCTAAGAACGCTAATTAATAAATAATTGTATTTGTTATATCATAGTAATTTATACTAGTATTGAAGCATTTCTTCAGCCTGAAAATATATTCGAACTTTGAGCCCTATTCTTTAACATTATGCAAAAACAGCCTTAATCTTTCCGGATTTTCACACCCGATCTCGCTGAAAATCTATTGAGAATCTAAATTTTGGGTCATACACTTGCCCAGAAGTAAATATTAATTAATATTATATAATATTAAAAATAATAAGATAATTGAAAAATACAAAGATATAATTGAAGGAATTTTTTAGGAATTCTTCAAACATAAAATCAATCGACAATGAAAGTAATCTTCGTTAAAGTCACCCTCTCCCTCTTCTTGGTCCCTCATATTCTTTTTTAATATTAAGCTATAACTCTTAAAATCATACTTATTAAAAAAAAAAAAAAACGCTGCCAATAAATTTTATCAATAGTCATTTCATTTTATATTGGAGAAAACAGTTTGATGAATGAAACTGATGTCTAAGCTCAACAAATGGAGGACATAGTGTTAAAAATAATGCCATTGTTTGTACAATTAATTGATAAATATGCAAAATATTTTTATAGATCGCTTCTGTAAAAGCTATAAAACTAAAACGATAATATCGGTTGATATCGTAAAAATAGTAATTGGTTATTTTTAACCATTATTTAAAACGTTTTTCTGAATTTCACTTGGTGTGTGTGTGTGTGTCATCAAATTTTCGATCGTTAATTTAACCAACTTCCCATCAAGCTAGAGCTTTGAAATTTTGGGAATCGTTCGTACTCGCCTAACAATGCAATATTTAGACATTTGCGACAAGTTTTAACTAATATTTTCTTTAATAATGCAGTTTAGCCCAAACACTTGGCGCGATTTCAAAAATTGGCACCAAACTTGGCGATTTTTTTTTTTTTTTTGGCTGAGCGTTAAATCCGTGAAACGGAACAGGGTAGCCACATTTGGCAAAATACTGCCAAATAATTCTTGTCGCCAAGGATAAACCTTTCCTGAATTCTGTCTCTTTAATAGAATGATCTTATGAACTTTCAAATGTTTTGATTTTATGAGTATTATGGAATTTCTTAATAATCTCATACAAATGTAGTCTTTTTGCAAATTTTAAAGTTAAAATAACTAACAGTTTCTATTCAACTATTTCAATAATTTTTTTTTAATAACTTGTGTGCATTATAAAAAACGTTATTTTTTAAAAACGTTGGTTTTATTGCTGAATTATTTTTATATTGTTGTAATGTTGCTATTTTTCGGAAAGAAGTGAAAAATCTTCATCATTCTTTTTATTGCTATTATTCTCAAAAATATAGAATTTTAGTTTGTTTTATGAATGTCACATAGAACCTCGAAGCACTTGGAGGAATTCGGTAAGTGGCGAGGACGAGACTAGCTGCAAACCCTCTTTACTTCCACACCATTGCGCAGGATGACTTTAACCGACAGATTACCACGATGCATCAGCCTGCTACATGGTCTTGTTAGTATCAAGATTTGAACCCTCGATTTCAGAACTCAAGTATAAAATAAAATGCCAAGAAAAAAAAATCAGATTTTTTTTTATTAATAATCATATGATAATAAAACTATTTACTGATTTTCTCAAAAGCATTTTATTTAGCTATAAATGTTACTGAGAAAAAAAATATCACAGTTTGAAAATCTCAGGAAAATCTGATTACAAACACAATGTAAATGGTTTAATTAAATTCTCCCAATTTGACTAAAATAATTTTAATACAATCTTAATTAGAATATTTCAAATTTGTTTCAGTGAGGAGCAAGTGTTTTGGCCTCTTACATGAAACATGTAAATTATAATATATTTTATTAGAATACCAGTAATTCGATTTAATAGCACTTAATTTATTTATCCTCTTAACAACAAATTCTTCCTTATGTAATACTTTTACTCAGAATGTAAATATAGTTTTGAATTGGAAGAAAATCCGATTATATTGAGCTTTTGTGATTCTTAATTCAAAATTTTGACCTTTTAATCTGACATGTCATTTCTTTTATCAGACTCTTGAAGAATTTTGCATAATCGTATTGGTAAGAGAATATCTTAAGGAAAAACTGAAAAAAAGTCTGGTGAAAACAATTAAAAAATAATACAGCAGGAAAATCTGACTTAAAATTGTTAAATATAATTATATTATAGACACAATTTGTAAATAATTAAATTTAGTAATAGCACTTTGCTTCCAATTTATCTATTCTTTATATGACTTTAGAAAAATCAGCCTCTCTTTCTGTCTTTAAATTGTACATATACAGGATGTTTCCATTCAATAGTAAACTAAGTTTAGGTATAATGGTATTATTTTTCATGATTTTTTTTTTAAAGCAGCTTTGGATTTTCCTGGCATCTATCTATTCTTCGTTCCGTTTTGGATCAACCACATTAGGAGAGGGAGCTTATTATTTTTTGCACTTGGAAATGTTATAAGCTGCTTTGAAGGTGTTTGTCTTAGCTTATCATAATTTTTTTATAAAAATTATTATTCCTTAACTGTAAAAATTTCATTTTACTCAGTTCCGATTCCAAGAATATTAAGAAAATCTTTTTTTTTTTTAAAAAAAAAAAAAAAAAAACTATAATAATCAACTGGTAAAAAAAAGAGCAATAATGGTGCTAAATCTGTTCTTTTCATAAAACTTTAAATTTTTTTTTATTTAAATATTGATTTACTGAACCAAGGAAAAGAACATTTTTTCTTATAATACTCTTTAAACTTCAAAACTCCCCAATTGTTTCAGAAATTACTAGAATATATCAAAACCTAATTAAAACTGGCTACAGGCAGAGATGGAATCACAGTAAAATGGTCAACAATCTACCTCATCCATGCATATATCAACTACGTAACATATCATAAACATGATAGATCCTCGGTACTTCAGAATTCTTGAAGAATTGCATCAATAAACCAGATAAGAAAACCTGGTAAAGATCCAAACAAAACCAGATAACATAGACCAATCTTGGTAGATACTATCAGTTCTCAACAAAATAGTCGAAAAAATAGTTACTAGCTTCATAGAGAAACCGATATCCTGGTTCATGAGCTAACATGGCTTGTCAGAGTAGCATCACACCAACTACTCAGTTCGGTGGAACTAATCAAAACCGGATCTTAAGGTCTCACGGGCAGTTGAATTAAGCTTTTGATCCGTCTGGCATACTGGTCTCAACTGATAAAACTGACAGTACACAAATTTATTAAATCATAGAAAATTGAAATTTCTCTGTTATATAAATGTACATACTCATCATCAGAACATGCAGGCAGAATGTAATGGGTGAAATTTATTCAACCCTTTCAATCTACTTCGTAAATCCTACATCCCAAAACACCCAGGCACAACTCTGTATGTAGACAACACTGTGATACTAGCACGTCACTATTTCCCAGCCATAGGTTGCCATCAAACAACCAATTCTAAGACTCAGAAGTATGAGCCACTTGGAAAAAAATAGCCCTGAACGTTTCTAAGACAGAGTTTTCTTTAACGAAAATAATAGAAATATTGAAATCTGATATTTATTTAAATAATAATAAAATCCCCTTGGTCCGTCTTTGCTAGGGAGTAACACTAGAGAAACTCACTTTCAAACAAGACGTCACACTAATTAAACAGCAATATAAAAGTTGTTGTAAGTAAAATTCCCCTTATCGCGCGTAATTCTACATTGTGAACCAAAAAATATGCTTATCTATGCACTGATACTTAGACCTATTCGACGCAGCTCGCCCTGTCTGGTCCCACTGTGCAAATACAACTTAAATACCCTAGAAAAATCTATTCTAATACTCCGAACCGTGTCCACTGGTATATGTATATATCGTAGCTATAAGAAATTTTAAAAATATCCAACCTCAAGAACTTCATCAAAAGCTCGCAAAGAAATTTCTTTAATAAAATAGTATAACCCACCCAATAGAGCCATTCAAGCAATAGAAAATATATTCCCCATCAGAAATAATCAACTCTTTGCACAGACCACGTGAAATACCACTTGATTAATTCCTCAATTTATCATCATCATTAAATTTCACATTGATTCCGCATCCACTTCCAAATGACAACTAGCTTAACAGCAAACCAATAGGAGCTCACCCAGCAACCAATAAGACTCTTCTCGCAACGCGAGATACAACAAGCCATTCAAACCAGAGGAATAAGTCAGGATACTTTCTACCAACGCAACCAGTGAAACTTTTTACTCTCCTGCTATCATTCAATATTATAGCTAATTAACCTCTTTCATTAATTTTATTTTAATATTAATTATATATTTTAATTATCTATTTATATGGTTTTAATATTAAATAGATATCATTATGAACTAAACTTTAAAATAGTTAACAAATTTTACGACTCTGTAAAATTTTAAATTCGCGGTAATTTTTTAAAATAACTTCACATGATAATATTTAATAAATATAATATTACTTACAAATAAATCACAGAAAATATTTCAATTTTTTTATTAATTAATTATTGGCATTGTTTGTTTCCTTACCAAGGCAACCTAAGATTAATTTTTTACTTCTGCAAGCTGAAAACCAATGTTCAACTTCACCTGCTAATTTAATATTAACTGATTAAAGCCCATGAGGGCTATGTAAATTCCCCAATAATTATCTATGTCATGCGGTTTTCTTCTTCTTTGTGTGGATTCTAGATATTCTGAAAAATCCACCTTGAACTAGAAATTTCCTCTCCTGCAAGTGCGTAAAGTCATCCAAAGAAAAATAGCTCTATTTATCAAGAAAGATTATTTCCTTTATTAGAAAACTGAAAAAAGTTTCAATAACGGTAATTGTTAAGATTAGATATCATTCGTAGCGTGAGGATTGAGAATTAAGAATTGATTAATAATTCCTGAAAAGAATTATTATTAACTGAACAAAAATTCATTTTAAATTCACTTCCATCACTGCTGATATTGACACAGTTTCTGAGGAGTAGCAACCTGACTGGACAGGAAGTCAGGATCACGATGAAAAATATTTAATGCTGTGACAATAGTTGGACTTTTTCAAATTTTTTGACTGCAGGGAAAATACCAAATGTTTGGGTTCATAAGCACATTTGTGATCAAAGTTTTCTCTCGCTTGAAAACAACAAGGATACAAATATAAATAGATGTTCCCTTTGGACACACGTTTTCATTAACTTGCACACAGTGGACGAGAATTATTCTTGATTTTTTTTAAAAAAGATAGGGTACATTTGTTCCTATTAAACTGAGCCCTAAAATTAAATCTTTTTATAAAAGCAATAGCCTATGAATAACACCAAATAAATTAACATGGATCAATAAGTTCCGAGACTAACCCATTTATGCTGTAAAACCAGTAACCAGGTCTTTCTAGAGTACTAACCTCGTTTGAAAA
Organism: Nephila pilipes; assembly: GCA_019974015.1. NCBI lineage: Eukaryota > Metazoa > Arthropoda > Arachnida > Araneae > Nephilidae > Nephila > Nephila pilipes. The sequence continues at coordinate 126,026 of BMAW01041197.1, read as the reverse complement.
CGTGTCAAAATTTTAAGTCGATCGACCAGAACAGCTGGAGTTATCGAGGTTACAAATGTTTTAGGTTTGTTTAAAAATGGAAAAAACGAGTTTCGGTGTTCGATAAACATTTGTTTAATGGTAAAAAACACCGCAAGCGAACAATGGATTGAAAATACCCGACTCTTGTCCATCAAAAGCAACGTGGTCGCCGGAGTTTAAACGTGGTCGTACCATAATAAATGACGCGGAACGCTCGGTAGACTGTGGACCGAGAAAAATGAGCGAAGTGACAAAAAAAATTATAATGAAAGATCAAAGTAGTTCTCGAGATTAGATGACACAGATATCATATGGAAGTGATGACTATCCTTCATGAAAAATTGAGCATGAAAAAGGTTTTTCCAAGTGGTGCCAAGTGATTGATGGAACAAAAAAACAGCAACGAGTCGATGATTCAGAAAAGCTGTTTATCAGTTTCGCGTCGTTACGTGACCAGATCATGGATACATCGCTACACCCAGAGTCATGCAACAGCCGTCCGAAGCGTCCGAAACGCAGCAGCCGGCTGGCAAAGTCATGTATGCTAGTTTTTTTTTGATACGCATGGCGATTTTCATTGACTACTCGAAAAGGTAACCGATCAATGAAATATTATATTGACTTGTTGTGCGTTTGAAGGAGGAAATCACAAAAAAAAAAAACGACCGCACATGGTGAGAAAAAAAAAAATCCTTTTCACCAAGACAATGCACCGCCAAGTCGATGAAATAATGCAAAATTGAACGAATTGGCTTTTGATCTGTTCCAGCTACTCGCCAGATTTAGCCCCCAGTGACTACTGGCTTTGCTGGATCTAAAAAAAATGTCTAGGGGAAAGATTTGGCCTCGTGAGGTCATCGCTGAACTGAAGCTTATTTGAAGCGAAAGATAATTTTTTTGCAAACATGGTATTGAAAAATGTTGAATGATTACTGTTCTAAAAGGTGATTATGTTGATGAATGTAGTAAAAATTTTTGCAAAAAAATGTTGTTTTCAATGTTAGTCCTGGACTATTGATCCAAAGGGCAAATAGCTGCAACTGCGAATTTACATTTATTAATTTTACGGTACAATTTATTCTTTTTTCTGAAATGCTGTTAACTACTACGCAATCATTTTAAATGATGTGGCCTGCCAGTTAGCCTCCATCTTCTACCAAGTGCCTGAGTCAAAACAATTGCACTCTCCTGATTTAAAGATAGTTTTTCTCAACTGCTGTGTTAAAGCTGTCTCCGGCTTAATGTTTCAGAATAAAGCCCAAAGTTGACTTATTTTCAGATTGAAAAATGTCTAATAATTGATATAAATTACTATGGATATACCACGAAATAGCATTCTTAGAATTTTTTTTAAAAAAATACGCAATTTTCACTTTTACGTAAATGGTATTTAATATTTTATGCTGAAGTGTGGAGACAAAATATTCGACCACATTTCTTACAAGAAAAAATTGGGTTTTAAGCAGAATTGAATAAGTTCGAAATATACTTAGATATAGAAGAGTGTCACCAGAGTAATAGTTTTGTGTCTTTATTAATATTTTTTTTAATTGTCTAATGAATTTTTCTTAATTATTGATGCATTGGTTGTTTGTAACAGATGGTTTCAGCGTGTTTTATCAAAACCGTACTCTTAAGTTTGCATGTGGGATTAATTAAACTAACTCTTCTAACCTAATCAAACTTAGAAATTTCTATCTCCAAATAGATCCTTTTACTGTCAGAATAAAAAATAATTACTCCAAAAAAATAAAAAAATATTAAAGTTTAGTAAAAATCTATAGGGAAGTCAAATTGGCCTAATTTGATGGTTTTGGTAAATGGACTCTAGACCCAAGAAAAGATTCGCTATGTAATAGCTGATGATAACGATATTGGCTCAAAAAATGAAACCTGCCAAAATTATTATCCATCAACTGTTATTGAGATTAGAAGAATGTTCTCATTTTGGAAAAATCAATTTGAATGTAGATAAACAGAAGCAGTTTTCTCGCAAAATTAAGAAAACAATTTGGGACATTTTCATTCATAAATTTTAAAAACTGGTTTGAGCACACAATATTGTCGTTACTTTGGATAAAATACCACACTTAAACAACAAAATAAAACTTAATAAAACAAAAATTTCCGAGATACCGTAGGTATTTAATGGTCATGGCGGCGGTGAAATTGAACCTTGATGTCACTAAAGATCCGCACCATGTAGCCGGACCGTACGTTAAGTCGATTCAAAAGTTCCTGTTAGAGCGGCTGGAAGTTATATGCTAATACTTAAAGTTTACTATTTCCAAGAAGGTTCAATCGACTGAATTTGTGAAATCCAAATTTCAGAGGTTATTCCACCGACCAAATACGGTCACGTCATAAAGGGTCTTAGAGACTTTATAGATGGAGTAGCCATTCAGCTCCCCCAAAAAAAAAAAAAAAAAAAAAAAAAAAAGGAGGTTGGTGTAATGTTGCGAATGATGTTCTATTCTCAAAAAAAATGCTCCAACTCGTATTTAAATTTAAATGTTACGTGTCACATCCTGTTTTCAGTAAATATTTAATTAATCGTCGAAATCTGACATTGGCTAGCCTTTTATTTAATATTGAGGTATCTGCTACTGAACGTGAATCTAAAACGATGAGACAAATATAGCACAAATTTTCAGATGCAAGATATTAAACTGAAAGATCCTCATGGAGAAAGCAGGAACAGCCATTGTTCCAGGTGGCGACCAAATTGCTTAATCCTGTCTGCATCATGGCTTCATGAGGAGATAGTCTCATAGAGATAACATAGGTATCCAGTGAATTAAGGCGATTGAGAGTGGAAGTTAAATAAAAACTTGTCAAATATTTTATTTGGGAAAGTAGCTACATTGAATTTCGTGTGTTCGTTTATATACGAATTGTCCTTGGAACAACTTATGACGTGTGACATCAAATTTCAACTTTACTTAAGGCTCTCGAGCGATTCCGAAAGTAAGAATCGAGAAAGCTCCTCTTACTGGGGGGAATGGGCGTACTTAGTGTGACAAAGTACTATACACATACTGTCATATGAGCAGAAGTGTTCTCTTATAAAAGAGAAGTTCAGCTTTATTGGTTCTACTATTTCGCTTGAATTGAATTGAGGAACTTTTATGCTTTAATTTTTCAATTTTGTTCATACCATTTTCCATTTTCTTATATTTTGTTTTGACATATCATGAAGTTTGAAAATGACGACAGGTAATAAATATTCTCTCAGGCAGACTGAAGATTAGGTAGTATTGAGACCTATCTCCCAACTTCGATTCTTCTCTCCCTATCTCCCCATTCAAAGCAAGAGAAAAGAGAGTAATTGAATCTCTGTCGTTCTTACACAGTTTCTGGGAGCTTCAATGGTAGGGAAAGCCCTCCTGAGCTAATCTGCCCTTTTTGTTGTATGTTTGAAAGCTATCCAAACAGGAGAAACCTGGTTTTCATTGTCGCAAATAGTCATTCTTTCCCTTCAACTCTTTTTTACCTTTTTCTGCCTTCTAATTTCAAAAAAACTGTTTTAATATTTTTTTCAAAATCGTATATTTTGATTTATAAAGACGATTAAATGCTAGTAATATTACAAATTTGTGTATACTGACTATATAAATATAAATTTTAATGTAATAAAATGTTCTGTATACAATTTTGTGCACAACAGATTTTGCCACCAAAGTGCTTTTTGTAATTATTATTAAATTACTCATTATATATAATAGGAATAGAGAAATCACATAAAGGCATACGTCCTTCGATTTTAAAATAGAACCAGTAATTATTAAATTGATTCTATTTAAGTATAATTAAACAAATCAAAGCAAAACGATAAATTATTAAATCTGAATATTATCAACTACATGTAATTAAAATTAAGTACAAGACTAATTATTAAAGAATATATTTTAAACTATATGTAATCTAAATTAGCGGAACGATTAAAATTGAAAGGATTTCTACGCGAAAGTGATCTGGTCGCCAAATCATTCCCAACTAAAGTAATGGCCCTTAGGTGGTAAAAGCTCGAAACCTTGTCAAAACAATTGCTCCAAAGTTGTTCAATGTGGTCTGTATTAATGAAATAATTATTTGAATTTTGTTGATAATATTAGCCAATTTAATTGCTCACCCATAGGAAAGAATATTTATATCAAGGTATTTCTGTTTAAGAGTTTGATTTTTTAACTTTAAAAGACACAGACGAAATATATTTATTTTAAATTTCATAGTCTCGTGTTGCTTTTTAGAGCGAAATTTATAAAAAACTAAAAAAAGCAATTTTGGATTTCTATAAATAACAATATATACACTTTTCATTTACTTTTACAAGATTTTACTTGATTATTCTTCTATATTGAAAAACAAAAGTTTTAAAATCATTATCTTAACTCACTTTTGTTTTTAACGAAACAATTATCTGTAGCAGAGGTAACAACCTTTATCATCTTGAGCTTTCACTCGTTTCCTTTGAAGGAACCTCTTGATCAAAGTGCTTGAAAATAGATATCAAAGCTTTATCCAAATTAACAAAATTATTACGCTCTTTTTTTTCATCACAACACAAACTTCTATAAATAAGACAAGGAAAGATAGCTAATGGAGAGTTTTTTTTTTTAAATGGCTCTTTCAAATGATCACACTAAAACAACAATATTTAATAAAACAAATCATAAGAATGAAAATTTTAATGATTTTAGCCATGATTGTTTTTTATTTCAAAGTATTTTAACAGTTGAATATATAAAACCTACAACAAATGTCCTGTTCAGCAACCATAATCTGTTTCCGGTGCATTTGTTTTCTTGTGCAGCGTACAAAGAGATAAGTTTCATACATAGGTCGAATGACATTTATATGTTCACAACTTGCAATTTCAGGATATTCTTCTAAAGTCAATCCAAAAAATGCATAATATGAACTTGACTAAATCTTAGTTTATTGAAAGTGCCGATCAATATATCAATTTAAGAAATACCGATTGAGCCAAGAATTGAGACTAAATATAACGCGTGTCCCTGATTAATGTATTTGTTCTAAAGCAAGGACTTCTGAAACTTAGTTTTTGTTTTATCCAAAAAAATATTATTATATTTATGTTTTCATAAGAAACTACATTTAAGAATTAAGCTTAGAAAAAAAATTTACTTCAAAATTTTCAGCTTTTGATTAAGAAAATATGATCACTTACGGCACCCTGCAAAGTGTAAGTAACCTTAGGTTCCGAACCCAGGTCGAAGACTTGATCTATATAACAAAAGGCTTACAAAAAATTTAAGGTAATGATAATTTTAGTTTGTGCAAATAACTACGACAGTATCATGTATCACACTTAGCATCAAACGCTCACGATAGAAAACTTATAAAACACAGAATGAAAAACAAAAGAATAATAATATGCATGTGAAATATTTGTATTTAAAATGCAAAATTATATTTTATTCGCAAATCAGCGTAAAAACCTACAGAAGTGGGACAATACGTTGTACAATTCAAAGTAGCCATCGTTGTTTATTTCTAGAAGTCTGTCGCTGAAAAATATCTATGTTACTCTAGACATTTATGCAAAAATAAATAACAAAAATTAAGCTTTAATAAATCATATTTTAAAATATAATACTATTTAATAGAAAAGAAATAGACATAAAATATGGTAACTAATTTGTACGAACTTTATAGGAAAGTCTATACCTAGATACCATCATAACTGTAATCTACATTTATATCAAAAATCAATTAAATCAACCTTAAACTATAAATTCTATTCAATCAAGAGATTTTGCCCTCACGATCTGATCGTTATAGAATATCGACTGATTGACTTTTAATTATGTAAATAATGTAGTTAAATTACAGGATACTCTATTTAATTAAGAAGGAATAACATTTTAGTTATATGAAATTAACAATGAAATCATTGTATCTCTCAATAAAACGGAGTACTTGTTTCTGTGCTAGATTATTTCTAACGCTTGGTTATTATTTATGTTTTGCACGCAATTAAAAACTAATACTGGAAAGTGAAGAGACGGATGATATCAAATCAAGAGTATCAACCATCAATCACTGCCATATATAGTTTGGCGCACCTGTTAACCATCTTCTTGAAAGTCCTTTTAGAGAATGAAAGACACATAATAAAATTAAAAGTTCTATGCAAGTTTTGCAAAGAATGACAGAAGCGTGGGTCACATAAAAATAGTTCATTTGTAGCTAATAATTGTGACATATATTAAAACTCATTTTGACCACTAAGCCAAACTAAAATATGTAGTTTGAAGTTCCGGAAAAAAAAAAAAAAGGTACTACTAAAGTTGTCCTAAATAAGGTTATTTATTTATCGATTTATTCATAAATGATTCAAGGTAATACATAATGAGGTATAAAAATACTTAATTTATATTTGTTACACTCCTCAATCCAAGAAAATTGGAAATTGATGACGATATATTTTTGAAATTATTCATTATTAGTAAAGAAAGCAGATATCAGATATGACTATATTATATATTCTACCAATTAATAAAATCAAGAGAAATTTATACGACGTATAGTTTGAAAATTCAAGTTCTATGAATATAATGAAAAGCAGACATAAAAAGAAAACAAGCTTAATTTGAGAAGTGTCAGTTATATAGGGTATAGAAAACAATAGCCTTGCAGAGCTATTTGTTGGCAGAGTTAATTCAATAATATCCATTTAATAATTTTCATTCTGCATTCGATTGCTATACTAAAGAGAGGGGAAAGCTAATCTGAGGTCGATCTTACAACAAAATTCGTATAGATTGACATATTATTAGTGTCGCAATTGAAGAAACATGAGAGCTATTTGACGAGTTTCTAAATTGTACGGTGGTTCAGGAAAATAGGCTCGAACCCTACTATCAAGAAACATCCCTAGCAGAAAACACAGCATAACAATTCGGCTTTCACTCTTATACGCTGTTTCAAAGCAGTAAATAATGTTTCCGTTCTGAAAAATATAGCCTATTGTAAATTGTTCACATATAAGAAAAAGGAAAATTTTATGTAAAACTTTTTCTTTTGTATTCTATGTTAATCTACAAAACTCGATATATTATTGCCCTTGACTTACAAATGAAGTTTTGACAAATAAATTGATCACGCTTTATACTTTATTAGATGTAACTATTTATCATAAAATTTGAACAATATCCTTCTTAATTATACATATAATTTTTTAAAAAAAAGCAAATTTCTTCTATTATCTCTCTCAATGGCGTACTCCAAAATATCTATTATCATTCTTAATAATTACATAAAGTAATTTGTATAGTGTTTTTTAAAATTCATAAAATAAGGCTGAAAAAAACGAAGGATTACTTATTTTTAAGAAACGTGAATGAAGTTACTTTAAACACTGTGAAATACCACATAGATTACAGAAGCGTTCAGACAAACTCAACGGATATTACACAACTAGGGGATCCTAAGATCACTACAAATTTCAGAATCGCTGACTTCCTCCGAAGGTCTTCCTTTAGCAGTCTTTTAATATGTATCCTGCAGCATCGAGGCGGACTTTAATATTGTGTCCTCTTCCATGCTTATTGGCTGACCAACAAATACAAGTGAAATAAATTAAATTTTAAAAAATATGCATTTGAAAGATTGCATGAATGGCATTTCTGTGGAATTATTTTTCTTCTGATTATTCAAAGTATTTTATGATCAGGCATTATGCGCCGGATGCAAAGCTTCAGATCTTTAATAAGAATTAAAAATTCAATCTAGAAAAACGAACCCACAGAAGCCTTCATTTTTAATGCTTTTATTCTATGCATAAAATAAATATTGTAGATGTGAGACGTTGCACGTAACTCCATAGGATTACCATTAGTGGGGAAATTGTGGTGGCGTGTCGACGGAGCCCTTAAAGGATGTTGCATGTTAATATTATTTATTAAGTCATCTACTCTTTGAATTCTATAGTTATATTATAAAAGCCAATGATGTAATACATTGAAAGTTTGTTTGCATAGATTCAAAATGCATAGCAGTATTAAGGTTCCTTTTTATTTTTGTACGTTATCAATGGTTTAGGGTTTCATCCAAGGGATGTGGTATTAATAAAAATAAAGCAATTCGTAATCTTAATGTTCGCGCAATGCATCAGTGATATTTTAAACATGATTATAGGGGCGGTAAATTTAGGGCTGCATGGGTGGCAGAAATCTGATTTGCCCACAGGATAATTATTTACTCAACGATTTGTAAAATTCTCAAATAAACATTCAGAATAACTCGTTAAGATGACTTAAATTGTAATAAGTTGAAAACTCTCACAATTTACATTAAACATATCAAATTCTGATAAAATAGCATTGAAATGTGTCTGAATTCAAAATGCAGTTTTCGAAGTCATCTTCATACTCTAATATAAGTTATTTAAAAATAGATAGTTTAGAAGAAAGCCTTGAGATACCCAGCGATGAATGCTAAAGTTTATACAGGACGCCAGCATATGGTTAGTCGAAACAGATTTAAACTGTGGTTCAGTACGAAATTGAAAAAGGTAAAAGTGGTTGACAAGGAGGTCCGAAAACAGAGAAGGAGGTATCCTGAGTGTGTCACCCTAGTTACAAAGACATAAGCCCCATGGGATAAAGGACCTGGTAGTTCTGGCCATTCTTTACCTGAAGAAGGCAAGTCCCGGGTCCCTCGATACATCCCCAGGGGCAGGGTGCCCACGAGCACCCCAGACGCTGGGTACGATGTTTAGCCACCTTTCTGACATGCACGAGTACAGAGATTATCTTCGTCCCTAAGTCTCCCACACGGTCTGAGATCCAGATATCAATTAAATTGAATTTTTCCTTGCATTGAAGTTAAATTGTTCATGACAAAGATGACAAGTGAATCCAAGGTTCGAAATCCATACTATACCCATAACAATGTTAATAGCGCAGCATTCTCACGTAATGAATGACACAATTTTTTTAAGAATGAACTCACTGAAAACTAGCATCCTGCGCTAAGTTACTCTAAGAAGCACACAGATAGAACAGACACCGAGTATTCAGATTACATGGACTGAACGAAAAGTCTCCAAAATTAATCAGTGAATATGTTCATGAGATCGAATAGTCACCACAAGCCTAACTAGCTGCTGTTAGTTGTTTTATTGAAGTTTCACTAGAAGCATCATAAGTATTCAATTATGACGCTGACTTAGGTAATTTTAAGCCCAGTCAAAATGAGTGACAACACTGAGCTGGCTACCTTTCTAATTTTTTACACCACCTATTACATGAAGCAATACATTCATGAAGTCAATGATTTTACCAAGGCGTATCTCTTGATGAAAAAATGCAATCGAAGAAAAACAACAGATTTCCGAATAGTTTTAATCAGAGTCTAAGAACCCCTACCCCTCACCAAAGTTTTTTCCTCCGATCATTTGCCCTAGTAACATCACGTAATCACTTCAGAATCTCAAATATAAGCATCCTTGTATATCTGCATGCATGGTTCTTGTACTTTTAATTACATCCCTGTAGTATTGAATAGCAAATGCTGTTAAGATTTATCCATATTGTCGAAGAAGTCTAACTTCGAATAATTGTTCACTAGAAATTATGTCTGATTTTATAACGAGCTTGTCAATATATCTATTGCTATGTTCATCAGAAATCACTGGAACTTGAGCATGGTTTTAGAAACCTCAGTCACAGAATATATAGATACGAAGTATTGAAGATTATGGACACTGCTGTTACATTCTAGAATGTTGAATTGATTAATTCTTTCAAAGATTTTCAGCCTTTTTCTTCAAGATCTGGAATTATGTTATGCTTTGATGTGGAAAATGACAGGAATGTTATTTTCTTTGATGATGAAGGTTTTACTAATGGTGAGAGACTATGTTTTTATTACAAATGTAAGCAATAGTATTTCAAAAGTCCTTTCACTCTAAGCATGACCCTGTAATCAACTTTAGTGTTTTGAGTACACTTAGGTAGAAATATTTTATAAATATCCACAGCACTCAAAAGCTCGCAAGACAGTACTTTTTAGTATTTCACCACTATCAACAATGGCACCTTCTTCCATTCAATGTCGAATACCCTTTAAGCATGTATTGTCGAAATGTAAAGCAATTTTGTTGTAGCAGCTAAAGAACTAGGTTAGATAAATATGTTGAAAAGAAATGGATTAAATAAATATAAAGAGAAGAGATTTTATTTAGTGTTGTTAAACTGTCTCAATATCGGTTGAAGTTTATGAACATTTTCAACATCGTGCTGAGCGGATATAGACTTGAATTCTGTTTTAAAAGGAGAAGATCTGACCTTCAAAATGAATTAGTCTTAGTTTTATTAACGTCGCACTAGAAGCAAACACAAGGGCTATTGATGACGGACCTCGATTGAACCATGGTCAAGGACGAGGACGATCTGAGACTGGCACCCCTCCAGATCTCAAATCAAAAGGCGGTATAAGTAATGTCAACGAAAGATAAAGATGTTGGTCTGCAAAAACTGATCTTTATGGCTATCTAGTGCCTATCCCATTTCCTTCTTTCAATAATACGTTTTTAGTTTTATTAAGTCGCACTACCACAATGAAGGCAGTCTGGTAACGGACTTTAACTGTGAACATGGTCATGACGAGGACGCACGAGCTGGCATCCTCTCCTAAATCCAACCAACTAACTCAGATAGAGTAAGTGATAATTCATATTTTACAAATTAGCTCGTGTGTTCTGAACTAAATCATTCTCTGTTTAAGTAGTTGAACTTAATTAAGTTAATTAAATAGATGATATTTATAAAGAAAAATAAGATCGCATGAAATATATTCTAGATTAGAAGAAAACGTAAAAATCGGAACAAGCCGAAAACGAAAGACATCCTATAAAACAAAAATTAGAAATCGAGATCACACTTTCTAAGAATTTAAAAGGAAAATTGAGCTTTTAAAGCTATGCATCAGTGTGAGAATAAATCACTCAATGGGATGATGAGTCGAATTGTGAATTATTAATATAAAAATATTGAATTATTCTTGTTTCTAAGAATGTAATCTTTTTCAATTCGCTTTGAGAAAGACTGCAAAAAGTTATGATAAATATGAAGGGAATCTATTGAATATTTTAGAGACAGAATCGGCTAATTTAATGTCATATGATGGTATTAATTTAATGGAAGAATTAGGATTGTTAAAAATAAATCTAATTGTGTTAAAGAAATTTCACCCAACCCCAGAGAGTGCTTAAACAATTTAAAAGCATCAGTAAATTGTGCTCTGGAAAATCTACGCAACTTTCATCAAGAGTTCTGCATTTTGAGTTGCTTATTAACTGCACTAGGAAGCAAATGATGAGGGCTATTGGCAACGACCTCAATTCTGTTTTTGATACATATATTCACTCTGCAAAGTGAAACAGTTTTAAATAGTAGCAGTTGATGATTTCTCAAATATTACGCCTCTTCTAGATTTAAAAAGCTCATGAGTATTAAACAAGATAATACTTTTTACATCATCGGTTAGGATGAGAGTGATTTATTTTAGCGTCTGAAAACTAAGCAAAGTACATCAGAATTTTTGCTCAAGAATACAATTAATCTGAAGAGATTTGAGAAATGCTGCACGAAACTACTTTTGTACAAAAAGCACGTAATAAGTTATTTCATTTTCCCATGAGATTGATCAATTAGTGAGATTATAAAAAACGAAACAAATGATAACAAATAAGAGAGATTCTACACTAATCTAAATGCGAAGTAATATTTTGCCAACTTTAGTGTAACAATGAAAATGTGAAATGTCATTTTCTACAAATTAGTTCGGTTCAAAATAAATTAATGAGTATTGTATTGTTGATTACAGTGTATTTTAAAAACGTTTTTCTGAATTTCACTTGGTGTGTCTCATCAAATTTTCGATCGTTAATTTAACCAACTTCCCATCAAGCTAGAGCTTGAAATTTTGGGAATCGTTCGTACTGCCTAACAATGCAATATTTAGACATTTGACAAGTTTTAACTAATATTTCATAATCAAAATATTCTTTCCTCCCGGCGCTGATTGAGGAAAAATTTCTTTCCCTCTGGGCACCGACTCCCCTGCCGCCGCATGAGGTAGAATGTAAACCTTTGTACCTCAAAGGGAGAGCTCATCTTCGAGATAGTAAGGGCTGCTGACTTTTAGTCAGTGGGTTCATTCCTGGAAAGAAAGTTTCCAACATTGGTTTCACATCTTATCAGCCAATAATTTTTTTCTGAATTGGTTCCCATTCAATAGAATGACTTACAAACTTTCAAATGCATGTTTTGATTTTATGAGTATTATGAATTTTTTAATACTCTCACAAAATGTCTCTTTTTTAAGTAAATTTTAAAGTTAAAAATAACTAACAGTGTTAACTAATATTTCAATAATTTTCTCTAATAAACTTTGTATCAAATTTTTTAAATTCATGACAAATATGGAAATATGCAATCTGTTAAGAGAATTACTTGTTGCAGGTAGTCAGTCAGATATTATGACTTAAGAGTGTGAATATCGTGTGATGAACAAATGGAATCACGTTTCATCAGGGGACAATCCGGCTGATCTTATCAGTCAAGGTGTGAATCCATCAAAAATGCTTGAGTCACTCATAGTGGGAAGGCCCTGCCTTTTTAACAGTGAATATCCTCAAAGGGAAATCGCTGATGATGTAATAAAGGACGGTGCACGATGTGAACTTAAAAATATTTTGAGTTTCATTCTTAGGTTTGTGCATAATTGTAAACCAGGTAACGAGAAAAGTTCTAGGCACCTGACTGGAACAGAAATTGATGCTGAGCATATATATATATATATATAATGTGTTAAAACAAGTGATTTTTCTAAGGAGTTTAATACTCTAAAAGCTACAGGTGAAGTGAATGCTGACAGCCAGGTAAAAAATTTAAATCCTTTCATTGATTCTACTGGTATTATTAGAGTTGGTGGTAGATTAACTTGCAGTAATTTGCCATTTGACAGAAAGTATACAATATTACTTCCTAAGGCCCATGAAGAGTCTAATTTGATTGTAAACTGTTTTCATGTAAAATTTTTGCTTGCAGGCCCACAATTGTTATACCCCGTTCGGCAGAAATTTTGGGTTATACAAGGTAGGTCATTGTGAATTTGTGTTGTTTGCTTTACAGCTAACCTGAGATCTTATACTCGGATGATGGGAAGTCTTCCTGCAAATAGAGCAAGTAAAAATTATCCCTCTAATGTTAGTGTTACTTTTGTGGCCCACTTTTTGTAAAGAGTAAACATCAGCGTAACCATACTTTGAACAAAATTTATATATGCATTTTCCTTTGTTTTTGTTACAAAAGCAATACATCTTGAAATTGTAAGTGATCTAACTAGTGATGCATTTATTGCTATGATGAAGCGATTTTTTTCCAAAAGAGGCAAGTGGTCAGAATTTATTTGGATAAAGGAAGAAACTTTGTTATAGCAAATAAAGAGTTAAGGAGGTTTATAAAATTAGTTAAAAATCAAGATAAGCAATTTCAAATTTTCTAACTATTGAAGGAATGAGTTGGCACTTCATTCCTCCCGAGGCACCACATTTCAGTGGGCTTTGGAAGGCTGGAGTAAAATCATTTAAATTTTGCTTAAAGAAACGTTGAAAATTTAAAATTATCATATGATTAATTCTTAACTTTTGTCATTCAAATTAAAGGAATACTCAATTCTAGACCTGTTGTTCCTTTGTCGGAAACATAGATGAAGTGGAAGTTATTACTCCTGCTCATTTCCTTGTTGGTAGACTGCTTACTGCAGTTGTTGAGCCAGACTTAACAAGTTTAAAAGAAAATAGGCTTAAATTATGGCAAAAAAAAATCACAAGGTATACCCAGTTATTTAGGAGAAAATTGAGCCTCGACTATTTAAACAACTTACAGCAAAGAACTAAGTGGAAATTTCAAAAGAGGTCAAAATAGGAAATAGTTGTTCTAAAGGAAGATAATTTGCCTCCTTACAAATGAGCACAAGGTAAAATAATCGATACCATCCATGGAAAAGATAGGGTTAGTGTGAGTGAATGTAATGGTTATTGGTGCAAAAACCAGTTGTAGCTATGCTGCACCAAACAAGATTTAACCGAGACCTAGACGTGAAAAAGTTGGGAGAAAAAAAAAGACAAAGTAGTATTTGAATTTTTGGTACTTTCCCATTTCGCTGGTGCAAATTTTCTCAAGCAGACTTTATTGGTGACAACATATAGTAAAAATATTTATGCGTCATTGAATGATGCTGTTTGGTGTCTGTTGTATAATTTTTGATGACATTATTGACTCAGTGGGCAAAATAGAAAAGTACAGAATTTTTTTGTGCTTTAATATTTTCATTTGTGTATTATTAATATAAAAACTTTCAGTGTATTGAACTGCGAAATTTAATATTTGTGTAAGTGTGTTGACAACAATTTGTTAAGATGAGCAATATGTTCCGACCAGCCATTCACTGTGAATAGCCCTCTTGCGGCAATAATGCAAGCATGTTGTTGTAGAAATGTAAAACGAGCAGTTTTGTTGTGCTGCGAGCGAGTAAAGAACTGGTGTTGATGTAAATATATTGAGAAAGAAATGGTTGAAATAAATATAAAAAGAATTGTGTGGATTTTATTTTGTACGTAATAAAAACAAATGGTCTGTCAATTTGGTTGTGTGTGAAAAGATGTAATCATTAATATTAGAATTAATTCCCACAGACAATAGAAAACATTCATCTATTTGCTAAGGGGCACCATCAGTTATCCTTCATCAATATTTGCTATTAGAATAAGTAAATATCTTTGCTAAACATGTCCTTTTAGCCAATAAAAATCAAATAACATCCTTCATGTACAAAATATTCGACTTTTAATCATTTAACATATTAATAAAATTATATTAACTGCAGAATACAAAAGTCAAAGTAAGTTAAGATTTTATCATTAGATATAAGATTATAAAAATTGTTTTTTACCAGTTTAATGCTTTCCTAGTATAAGTGTGTCCCATTGATTTATGTTCCAATTGAACGTGGAATTCTTTGCTGTTTAATGCCCTCAATTTTGTTTGCTTACTCATTTCAAATCTTAATACTCACAAATAATTTTGAAATGCAACAGATTAGTATAACTATAACATGTACTCATACTGTAGCTAATTGAGAAAATTTCCCATAAAATGTACTAACTCCAGATTCATTTTATTATTATGACTGGTCCTCTTAATTGATTATATGAGTTTGACATTCTCATTTATTTTATCCCTAAATTATTTACTAATAAATGGGGAGAAAATCATAGGACATGATTTTTTAAAATAATTTTTCATTCCAAATTAGGGGGGGGGGGGGAAGAGAGAGGAATCTTTTGAGATTTTTTGCAGTATGCCTATATATCTGTAGAATATTTACTAAAAAAAATCCAGTAAGATACAATACCTATATGAAATAAATGAACACAGATTATTTTTGTAAGAGATGGTTTTATTGGCAGAAAAAAAGGCATCAATAAAAACGAAATTTTCATGATTTTTAAATAAATTAAATGCACATGGCAACATGCGTATCACATTCACTTTTATTCAAACATTTCAGGTTTCAGAGGATCTCATCATTAAAAAAAAATTTAATTTCACATTTTTCCAAAAACTAAACTTTCTGAAGATAATTCTAAGAAAATAAAAATGAAAGACTAACTGCTTTACATAGAAAGCCATCTTTCATTCAGCAAACAATTGTTTAAAATAAGATACTAAAAAGAAAAAAGTTATTGGAAAGATAGCTGTCTTTTGTATTGAATTGAGCAAAGGTAAAATATTATGTTCTCTTTACAATTAAATACACCTTTATAATGGAATGTGAGTTTTTCTTCGATACTACTACTAATTTAATTAAAGGAAAGGATGGGAGAATCTTGCCTTACTTTAAAACAAAAATGGATACTTTTTTTTAAAACAAATACTTTTTATATAATCTCCTTTTGAAATATAATGCTTAATATTCTGAATAAAATTCCTTACATTTTGCTTTCCTAAAAGGCTCAAAAAAAGCAAATCATTAATAGCCAATGATCTACCAAGTAATAGAACAGCAGATTAATCTTTGAAATAATGTTCTAAAGTGATAATAAAAAGACTTAAAGGAAATCGGAAATTTGGCACATTCAAAAGCATCAAATATACACGTTGTTTCAACAGAATTGCCTAACAATATATTCAACATATTGAAAAGATGTTTTTGAGGAATAAGACAATTTTAAGGATTAATCTGAATATTTAAAAAACAAAGCTCATTTGGATTATATAAATTAACTTGCAATAGCCAGACTTGAATAAACCCAAATAATTTTTCTGTTTAACAACACAAATATTTAAAAATATGTAAAACAAATTTTGAAAAATACCATGTAATCCATTTTAAATTGGGATCCAGGGAAATGGAACAGATCTAGTCAAAAAATTAAAGCTCAGTACAAAAATATTCGTAATTCTTTTTACATTCTAAAAGTCTAACAAGTTTTCAATGCTTACTAATTGTTCAATTCTTTTCCATGTCAAAAGAATGTCTCCATTAGTGACACTACATGCAATTTAAAAACAATGCACAATTACATAAAAATATCAACAAGTTTTAGTAGGAAAGAGAGAGGTGAGTGCATCTGATTGCTAATGTCTGTTCACAGTTTATCCAATTTCTCTCAGAACCTGACTGATGAGCGTCAAACCTTTAGCTGCTTCTTTAATTCTTCAGATACAGCTTGCAGGAAATCCATGGTAGTCACATAGTCAGATTCCTTCACACTAAAATGATGAAATTTATTAAAAACTACAAACTACGAAACTATGTATAGTTCCTAAACATCTCTATGCAAAATTACACACTAAGTTACAAATTAATATTTAGGAGGAAAAATCTCACTTTTTGAGACCATGGATGCATCCTGCTAAATCTTTTGTCATTTTCCCAGAATCTACTGTATCAATGCAGGCCTTTTCCAGAAATTTACAGAACCTTAAATTATCAAATACAGCTGAAATTAGTTAAAATAATAATAATAATAAAAAAATAAAATAAATAAACAAACAATTTTTAAAAATATAGCACTGTATTGCATATCCTTACTTTTGTAAAAAGGAATATTTCAGACATGTACATAAGGGTTGAAGTGTAAAAGGAAAATATAATTTAATACCTTTTCAGATCCCCATTGCTGTCAAGTTTGGCTCTATGCTCCAACCCTCTGGTCCAAGCAAAGATACTAGCAATTGGATTTGTACTGGTAGGTTTACCCTAGGGAAGGAGGTAAAAAAAAAAAAAAAAACACTTTACTAAGTAATGGCGACATTCAAACAATGTAAACAAGCAAAATTCAAATTCATTATTTGATGACATCAGATACATATATTAGTCAACAGTAAAAATAGAATTAACTAACAAATGCTCATTATAATTAGATCAGGAAAATTTATTTTAAATACACAAATGAATATTTAGACCTAATTTCACTGCATACCATACAAACATAACTGAACATTTCATTTTAAATGTTTCAGATTTCACGCACACTAAATAAGCTCTTTCGCCAAAAATTGAAAAAATGTTAAATTCTGAATAAAACTTGTCACTCTAAGAAAAAAAAAAAAAAAAAAATATCAAAAGATGAAAAGTAATTCTCCCTTCCTAATGCTAACAAATACAAAAATTTGAAAGTATGATTGTATCCTTAGCATTTTATAAGATTAAAGAATTCCAAAACCCTCATAAAACTCACAAATGTAATATATATGTGAACAAATGCTGGAAAATTGTTTTCAAAATAAACAATTTTTGAATGAAATAGCAAGACATTGCACATTTTTTAAATCAGTTGTTTATCTACAATAAAGTAATTTAAGTTTATTCTTTTATTCTAACAATAAAATGAATTTTTTTCAAGTTCATTAATACTGAAATTATTACTTCTTTACATACAATTTAAATGTGAAAGACTTGCAACATGCAAATTATAAACAAACAATTAACAGAAGAAAATAAATTACTATTAACTTCATATATCTCATTTACAGGTAAATGATGCCTAATAAAATTTTATATTAAGTTTCTGCAGTCATATTACACCTTGTAATCATTTCCTCATTTTGAAATATTTTTTTGTAGGTTTTTTCCATATATTAATTCTTAAAATAAGCTATAGTACTCTTAAATTGACGTGTGCATCTTCTAGCAAAACTAATAAGTCAATTCAGGATTGTGATAAAAATGACATGTCAACTGTTCAGCAATGTAAGATTTATTTTTTAATATCTAATAATTTTGTCTTATCATTCATCATACTTATATGGTCCTAATGATCCATACTTCACCAAACTACAGCATTTTACAATTTCTATATTATCTAAAATTAACTTATGCCCACCATATGATGTACATGTGTAAAAAATCGCTCATTATTTGCTTTGTTTCAAGAATGAGTAAAACTTGTGATCTGGCATAAAGTTTTGCTCCTTCAATTCATCATTAGACCAATTGTGTGGTATTCTCTAATTTTAGAGCCTGTGTTTTTATGCTTCTTTATCTCTTAATCAATAACTATTAATTAAGATAATGGGTATCTTTTTAAAGCTATTTATATTCTAATTCTGCTAACTATTGCCAGAACCAATATACAGTAATACAAGAAATAAGTGTTGCCATATTAATTACACTTAACACCTCATTTAACAAAGCTTAATGTGTGTATTTAACATTTTATCAAATGAATACAGTTCAAAAACTTTCTGAAACTGAAAATCTTTCAGGCTGACAACACTTCGAGTTCATACAAAATTATGAGAACTAATTTGATGGTACATATGCACTTTCAGTGTATGCTTCATCCAATGCCATCCTTGTGGATTTCTTATCCTCAGTATTTTGATTTCTAATGAACATTAAGTTTTGTATGTATTTCCTCCCTTCATTAATTGTAACTT
>BMAW01041197.1:43520-106906 GCA_019974015.1 Nephila pilipes | reverse complement strand
CCAAAAGACCATTGTCCTCTTAAATTTAATATTGGAAGTTCAAATCATGAAGGCCTTTGTTATAGTTTGTGCATCTTCTTAGACTTCTTTCCCTACTTGATAATTATTTATCCAGGTTCAAACCGCTTGCACATGGTTGGAACTATTGTTCTTGTTTGTTTTCAAATAACTAAGCTAGACTCATACCAATATTATTAAGGTGTAATCCTGTAATTTCGATTGTCCTAAATAGAGATCTTCTTTCGCCTTTTTTTTTTTATAACATTTTTTTGCAATATTCACAGATTGCCCATTCAATTTTCAGCTGTACTGACTTGTTTGCTTGTGTGTAATTTGTCCTAATTTTTACAAAATTTATTGAATTCATTGAACTGAAGCTGAGCATCACTACCTATCACAACTACATTACGAATTCCATACCTGGCAAAGTGGTGTTTTAATTTGTTTATTACTATGTAGGAGGTAATATTTGGGGAAAAGAAATCTACCTCTTTAAACCGACTGAAGAAATCTGCCACTATGTAATGTCTGCTCTTCAGGCGGAAAATGTTAATTTCAACTCTTTGCCATGGTCATCAATGGAACATCATGCCCTTTGAGGTGGTTTGTCACTGTATGCATATGGGGCAGTTATTTACAAATTGCCTAATTTCTGAGGACATTCCCGGCCAAAACACTAATTCACAGGCTCTTTTCAAACAAGAATTAATGCATTGATGTCCTAAATGGATTTTTTATTGTCTTTTCATCTAATTTTTTAAGAATAAATATTCTTTCATCCCTGAATACAACACCACTTGTAAATCCAAGCTCATCGTTATAATCATAATAGGAACTTAGCATAACTGAGTTATCATTTTTTTTTTTTTAATCCAAGAACCGAAACCATTGAGAATAGAGACTTTTAATACCAATATTTCTTCACCTTCATTGAAATGCTGAGAAATCCCCTCCAAAAATCTTCTTCTAACAGACAAAATATTTACATTGTAAGCTATATCATGAATGCTGCCAGTTGATACTGATGCGTTTTCCCAAAAGAGCTCCGGAAAGTGTATATGGAATAAGAAAGCTTTTGGCTGGGTTTGTATATCAACTCATAATTACATTTGAGTTCTCATAAGCATAGTACGTAAGCACTTGGATGCCTTGTGAAGCAGTTCTTCATTAACCATCCTGGCTTAAGATCTGTATAAACTGTTACTTCTCTGCCATACACATAATGATGGAATTTCTAAAACTCAAGGTTACTGCAAGAATTTCTTTTTCAATTTGAGCATAGTTTTACTCAGTTGGATTTAATGAGGGATTGACACATATATAAACTGTAAAAGCCAGAAGTCTGGTAAATCCTAAGTTTAATCGGTAACTCCTAGCTTTTACCAAAGTGGCTTGGTAAAAGTCTGAAGTGAATGCATACTTTGGACTTTTACCATGCCACTTTGGTTAAAGCTAGGAGTTGCCAATACGAAATGAGGGATTATGCGTGATAGGATTTTCAAGTCACAGATATATTGAATACAGTGTGCTCCAAAAAGACACTAATTTTTTTAATTGATAATATAAATTGTAAAAGTGATCAAAATAAGGTTTGATTTAATATGTCGATGGAACTGCCTTACAATTATTTTCAAAGAGTTACAAGAAATAAAAATAATAAAATGCAATATTTATGCTATTTCACAAATAAGGTCTCATGTGAAAAAGCTGAACTAATACACACTTCTCTCGAAAACTACTGAAGATATTTCAATAATTTTGACAATAAAAAATTCAACTGATAGCTCAGAAAAAGATAAAAATTACGAAATTTAAAAAATATAGTATGTTTTTCTTTAATACTTTTTAACTATTTGTTACAAGTTTGGCTGTTATGGCATTTTGAATTATAAAGTAGATCAGCAGATGTGCATAACATCTTTTGGTACACTTCTTTGAACAGCTGGATTTTCTGAGTCCCAACTAAAGGAAGTTTTTTACTACTTCATGTACACTTACTTCTTTTGTATAACCTAGCACCAAGAACATAAAACTAACCTTCCATATGTGTAATAACTATTACTGATTTTGGATCCATTTTGGATCTATTATTATCAGGCACTTTTATATTAACATTTTGTCCAAGGGTAGGTTTCTATGTTTTTAGTACATGTTATCTTCGACTTTTTTGCCTGCTTCTCAAGTACTTCCTTAACTATTTCTCAAAACACTTTCACATTTTAAGCTTTGTATATAATCACACCTATTGTGTCTGAGAATATATCTGGTCCCTCCCCTTTGAACTTCAGCATTCACCTCCATCATTATGCAAGATTCTTTTTTACATGTAATATTATTACCTTGCAATTCTAAATCAACTGTTGAATCGAGATTAGTGCCTTCATTTGCTAATTTAACTATGCATTTATTATTAATATTTATAACTTTTTCTACGCCCTCTATACTGGCCATATTACGAACCAAATTATACAGCAAAACTTAGTTAGGAAGTCTCAGCTTCATAGGACAACCAGACACAGCTTTTTTTCGAACAATTGCATAAAGTAAAAATATCTAAGTCAAGTAAAATATTAGACTGAACTATTTGTTATAATTGTGTATAAAGTACAAACATAATAACAAGCGATCTTCTTCGGACAAATTCTTTTTATTTCGTAAACTAAACGACATGAAAGACATCAACATTTAAATACAGTTGCCACTCAAGATAAACAAAGATTTAGGAAATACATTTAGGGAATCCTAAAGATTATACATTTAAGGAATCCTAAAGATTATAAATTTAACGAATCCTAAAGACTATACATTTAACGAATCTTAAATATTATACGTTTAACGAATCCTAACATCCTCCCCACCCTGATCAATCTCTAGATAGATGATCAGCTGTACAGGACAGGTGATGTCTATTCCTCCTGTACGTAGAATGGATGATTTAATTTTTCAATCTCTGCCTTCAATCAGTTTTTTAATGCGAGCCTTTTTCCACACGTGTCTTGGGTGGACATCTTTTTGCAACAAAACAACGTCCCCGAGTTAGAGGTTCAGAGACCTTTGATGGCTATTGACATGGTGAAAGGAATTTAATTGTAAAAGATATTCATTCAGACCATCTTTTCCAAAAAGTGCCTAGCATCTCCTGCTGTTTTTTATACAATTTTGTAAGTTTAGCATCGTTATTTTCTGGATTTGTCGGTATAACAGTCAATTTTCTGCCAGTCAAAACATGAGCTGGTGTCAAAGCTTCTATGTTGTCATCACTTCTCACTTCAAATACTAATGGTCTGTTGTTAAGTGCGGCTTCTATACCAATCAGTACTATAGATAGACCTTCTATATCCAACAAAGTATGGCCAATAGCTTTCCGAAGACATCTCTTTGTTAGGCTAATCAAGCGTTCCCACCAAGCCGCAAGTGGTACAATAATCTTCAAATGAGCATTATGAGCATAAAATTGTTCGATTTTTTCTGATGTGATAACTTTTCCATAGATGTATCAGCTCTTTATTTGCAGTGTGGAAGGTGGTAGCATTATCTGTATAGATTGTACATGGGAGTCCTCTTCGACTAAGCCAAAAGAAATTTGTCAGTGCTCAAGTCGAAAACAAGTTTTATGTGTACAGCTCTAGTTAGTAGTACATGTAAATAGAGCAATGTATGCTGTGTCTGAGGGACTTTTGTTTCGCACATATAAAGAAGGTCCAGCAAAGTTGATACCAGTGGTGGAAAAAGGAATCCTCTTTCAAAAGGAAGAGGACCTTCGATTTGATTTCCACATTTTGATTTTGAGAGTTTGCAGGATAGGCGTTTATGAGGTAATTTCTTTATAGCTTGACGTACTTGTAAAATCCAGAAATCTGAACGCAATTCAGAAAGAACGATTTTAGTTCCCAAGTGATGAAGAGGCACATGCGTATTTTTAATGAGCAGTAGTACAAATGGGTGGTTTCCTTCAAGAAGCAAAGGATGTCGTACACCAGCTGATAAAGGAGCGAATTCCATCTGACACCAAGTCTTATCTGATTGTTCTTTAGGAAGGGATTGAAGTGTGGAATCTTTGATGTTGTAGGTAAAGGACGGTTGTTTCCAAGAGCTTCCATTCCAGCGTGAAAACACTGTTGTACGTTGAGGATCCAATAATCTTTAGCCTTCTGTAATTCTTCTGCTGTCAATTCAAGTAGAAAACGTTGTTCATTTATGCAATTGTGCAAAAAGTAGGATCCAGGCTGTTACACAAAGAAGGTTTGTGCAGGAACTGTAATGCCTAATGGCAATAACAGGATTAGTAGTTTCTACATAAAGTGAGTGTGTTAAGGGCTTACATGCTTTGTCATAAGATGACAAATCTTCTGTCGGCCAGAGAGAGGGTTCTTGTTTCAACCAATGAGGACCATGCCACCAGTTCTTCAAATTTGACAGTTTTGAAGGTAAAATACCTCGACTTAAGTGATCTGCAGGGTTTTGTGTCCCAGGACAATGACGCCACAAGGGTGGACTAGTATTTCTGTTGTCCTATTACACACACGTTTTCCATTTATTGGGGTCACTACGAATCCAACTTAATATGATTTTGGAATCTGTCCTTAATGTTACAGCAAAAGATTGTGTATCAACCTCCTAACAGAAATATTTTAGCAGTGGAGTTCCCATTAAAACAGCTAAGAGTTCTAAGAGAGGAAGAGTAACTCTTTTGATAGGTGCTAGTCTGTTTCGACTACAGACTATATGAACATTTGATTGAGAATACATAGAGGATGGAACCATATGCATGTTCAGATGCATCACAAAACACGTGTACAGTATATGTAGTGTGAGAAGAAATTCCAATGTAGCAAGAAATTTTGATAGAACAAATATCGTCAAGTTGCTTCACAGCGGCATACCACATGGTTGACAAGTCTGTTGGTAGTAATTCATCCCACTTGATACCAAGAACCCATGTATCTTGAAATAAGATTTTTCCTATGATGGTAAATGGTGAAAATAGTCCCAATGGATCATAGCAGCTAGCGATGCAACAAAGTAACCATCGTTTTGCAAGTGGTTTGTCTCCAGCAACACAGAAAGATGTCCTGAAGGCATTACCCAAAGTATCATCATTTGTATACAGTTGTTGTAGATTTGTGAAATTCTTTATTTGTTTGTATTACATCTTTTAGTTTTAAAGAGTTTGTAGCCCACTTTTCCATTGGCAGTTTCATTAGTGTCATTAAATATTTCATCTCATGATATTGCATTGTAACGTGTGTTTCAGTTTCAGTACTAGCAAGAAAGTCATCCATGTACAGATGTTTATCTATCATTGATGCAGTAATTGGAAATTTTGATGTATGTTTCATCACCAATTCTCGTGTTGAAGCGCACAATAAAAATGGACTGCAAGTAAAGCTAAATGGTAAACGAGTGAATCTGTAAACAGCTATTTGATCTGTAAAATATGGTGTGCCAGATGAATCAAATTCTAATTTGTACCACAGAAATCTGGCAAAATCTGTCCTTTTCGGTTACGATCAACTGCAAGAAAGCCTGTTTGCCATCGCAAGTAAAAGCAAATTTATGCATTCTAAATCTGAGAAGACAACCAACAATTTCAGGCAGAAGATTCGGACCAGCTTCTAAAGTGTCGTTCAGAGATCGCATTCCTGGATCATGCGATGAAACATCAAATACAATTTGCCATTTAATTTCAGTTTGTGTTTTCTTTTTAACCACATGATGAGGAAGGTAATGCATTTGCTTTTCGTTCAATTTTTCAGTGGAACAAACTTTAACGTGTTTTTGTTCAATATAATTCAGCATACATTTACTATATTGTGTCTTCAAAACATCACTGGATGCAAGTCTTTGTTGAAGTAAATGGAATCTGTTTTTAGCATTAACTACGTTTGGGGACAAAGGTGCGCCAATAGATTTCCAAGTCAGACACATAATTCTTTGATTATCTTGTTTTGCAATCTTTGTGAAATTTTGATAAAATTTCTTCCTCCCTAGCACTCATTCTTCTTTTTTGTATGTCTTGTATTCCTATAGAGTCTAATTCCCATAAACAGCATACTTGATCATTTAAACAATCAGTGAAACTTGAACAGAAACCTGATGAACGGATGTATTATCCATGATTGTAGTATGTGTTCTTGATCTACTAAGAATTCATCCAAACATTAAGAAAGATTCTGACAGCTTAATTGGGGGTTTTGCCATAACAATTTGCCAATAATAATCACCATCAATAAGCAGTTCAATGGGCAATGAAGAATTATCAGGTGGTTCAGCAAGTTTGAGTTTTTCTCGTGTAGCAGCTGGATGTGTAGTGTAAGAGTTGTTGCTTTCAAATGCTGCGATAGAAATGGATCGCTTGCTCCACAAACCTGAAAGTGTCAGCTGAACACATCGATGTTGTTCTTGTGTAAAAGAAGATTCAAAAGCTTGAACTCTAAGAGAACTTGAATTGATAACATTGAGTTTGTCAGTGAGATTTATATCGTCAAAACTTGCTTGGCTACCTCCATCTAAAATACAACTTGTTAATTTAGTAATGCCTGTAGGGCCAGTAACATACAAGAAAGCAGTTTGTAAATGTGTAAAAACTGTTTTTGGTATGTTTATATGATTTACTTCACTATTAGTTATCAGCAATTGAGTGTTACAAGGAGGTGGACAAATGGAAACATAATGTTGCTTTTTGCATTTAATACATCGTGCAGTGCTTTTACAAGGGCAGTTTGTTATTCTATGTCCATGGTTAGTACATAACACTTTTAATTCTTTGGACACGTGTTTCATAATCTGTTACAGTTTCACATTTCTGAGGCAAATGCCCTGAAGTATTACAAAATGCCTCAAAACGGTGAAATTTTCTCATTTTTGTTTACTGCTTTTGAATCTATATTAAAATTTTCCATTGAAGATTTTAAAATGTTATCAGGAAAAAGAGTACCTCTAATTTAACTGAGCCTTCAAGTTCTTCAGCTAAGAATTGCATCAATGTAGTAATATTTCCTTCAGCAAATTTCTCACTCTTAGCATATATAATTCAACGACAACAAATTTCTTTTGGAAATGCTCGGATAATTTTGGCACTAAAAAGCTTCCATACCCCTCAGTATTTTCGCCAAGAGCATTTAGAGCCTGTAACCTTCTGTTACATTCTATGTAAATATCATTTAGTTCAATAGGAGATGGGTCTTGAACTGCTTTCAAATTTTCAAGTAATCTATAGGTGACTGAATTATTCTATCTTTATTGCCGTATTTTTCTTCTAAAATTTTTTTGTTGTTTCATAAGTATCGCCTATGACACTTATCCCATCTACTAGTCTTTTAGCTTCACCATCTAAGTAACCTATTAAGAAAACATGTTTGTCAACAAGTGAAAGGCTAGAGTTAGAGTCAATTCACGAATTAAATATTTCCCCCAAAACTTGGAAATTCTTCAATAACTCCAAAAAACGTGTTAATTTTAATTGTTGATAATTTTACTGACATATTAATATTTGATGGTGGTGAAAATCCTGAAGAAGAAACATTATGCACTCACCTTTCATTTGGTATTAAAAATTGCCAATGTGACTGTATCAAAACACACACACATTTTTCACAATCAACAATATCTTGTTCGTAATCCTCGTCCTTAAGTAAATCGTGAATATCTTTATTCACCAGTTTCAAATATTTTAAAGTTTCCCCTAATTGTTCAACATCGAAATCTCTATTTATTCCATCTACGTTATTTATTTTTCCACATAAGCGAGTAACCTTGGAAAGAAGAGTCAATGGTTCCAGTTGTAATTTGTTTAATTTGTCATATATCACCATTTTTATTCCTTTTCGTACTTGCTTGCGTAACGCTTTACCAGTTATATTTCGGCACCATATTAAGCAATCATATAAAGTAAAACATTTAAGCAAAGTAGAACATATAGATATTAGATTGAACTATTTGTTATAATCACGTATAAAGTACGAACGTAAAAACAAGTGATCTTCGGCCAAATTCTTTTTATTCCTTTAACTAAACATGAAAGACATCAACATTTAAATAAAGTTGCCCCTCAAGATAAACATAAAGATTTAGGAAATACGTTTAGCGAATCTGAAAGATTATACATTTAACGAATCCTAACAGCCTTGCAAGAGGAGCATTTGATTCCCTCATGATATGCTTTATTTTTCATTGTTTAAACAAATTTTAATTCTTCCGACCACTTTTCTGTGTTATTTGTTTCTACCCATGTTGCTAAAATGTTCTCAATGTCTTGGTTTAGAGTAAAATATTTTTATATCTCTCCACCTTTTATATAAACTGTTTACTATTTGATTGTGAAATTTCCTTCTATTATCAGAATGGAGAATTTTCGGGGCTTAAAAAGTTGTGAAAATATCCAGAAGGTGCTATGCTACTTAATCAACTCATTTGCCGAGTACACTTCGGAGTAGGACGATTTTTGCAAGATGTTCGTGATACTCTAAAATGAATTTCATATCAGGGTTGACCGAAAATCTATAAGGTCAACTTGGAATCAAGAATTCATTTTGCTATGCACAAATGATTTGATTACATTCCCCTGTTCCACACATTTGGTTTTTTCTGACATGGTTCACACTGTCTCAAATATGCGACGATAAATTCGACTGTTACATTCTTGTACTTGCAATTCAGTTTTGTAATCATTGGGTTCTTCCACAATGGTCGACTGCGATATGAGCGTTGTTTATGACATTGAAGATTCATCAATTGTAACAATACAGGATTTCTGCAGATAGTGGTGCTATCCACTCCTCCAATATTTAAAATATAGTCTTTTAACCTTCTGCAATACACTGTTTTTTCATCACACAATTTGCTTCTTTCTTAAAGTATATTTCTCATCAGTTAAAAAAAAAGCTGTTATGTTTATTTTTTAGATACAGACAAAATGTCATAAAACTTTTATGCATAACATCACTCATTTTCTTTTAGCAAAATATGTTAAAATGGAAACAAAATACTTTTATTTTAGATTGCAGCTGCATACACCTATTAAACTAGACTGCAAACAAGAAGGGGCAGGAACAGAAAAGTCTCACGATGGAATTTGTGCACAGCATTATTCATGGTTGATTAAAACCCCAGGTTTCAGGCTTTTACTGTATGACATTGGTAAGATTTCACCGAAGTTACTTGGTAAAAGCTAGAAATTACAGGTTAAACCTACTATTCACCAGACTTGGGCTTTTACACACACACATGAGATAACAGAAGGACCTTGTAATAATACAGCTCAAAGTAAATGATTAGCGAGAAATTCAATTTGTATACTTTTAGTGACATCAAAAATTTTAAGTGCAGGAGTATTTGTCAATAATTTCTTTAACTGTTGAAAAGATTCTTTGGTTTTGATTACAATTCTGTGAAGCAGTTTGTTTCAAAAGCTGTTTTAATGGTTAAGTTAGATCAGTATATCTGGAAATTTACTCATTTCTAAGAATCTTTGTAATTCATCTACATTGGATGGTTCTTTCATCTCAATAATTACTTTGGTTTTTACTGAACTGATACAATACACACACTTGAAATTTTATGACCTACGAAAGTAATTTCATCCCATTTGAACTCAAACTTCCTTTAGTTTAACTTTTCTCCCAATCCATAACATTTTTCTAAGAATTTTATTACGTTTATCTCCTCTTTTCCTTGGATTGCAATGCCATCTGCACGATAAGATCTGGAATATTCTCAAAAGCCTTCATTTTCCTTTGAAATACCTCTCCCACTCTTTTAAATCAAATGGTAGTCTTAATCAGAGATGTCTTCCAAATAGTGTTTGAAATGTTGGGGTAAGACTTGATTATCAAAGTTTACTTGCCAATATCCAGTCTTATTTGCTAAATAATGTCAAATTCTTAACTTCATGCAGGACTTCCTCTAATGATGGCAGGATACAATAAGGTCTTAAAAGAGTTTTAATTAGTTTCATGGGATTTGAGCATAGTTGAATCAACCCATCCGATTTTTTGGCAATCATAACATTACTTAGATGGTTCTTGGAGCTTTTGCAGCCTAATCTTCTTTCGATAAGTAGTAATATGAGTTGCTTCGAAGTGTTTCTTGCCCAAGAAATTACAAAATTAAGTTACAATTAAAAAAGAATTTAAAGGAAAACATTGACCCAGGATGTTGAATTAAAAACTTTTTTGATTTTTCTAACATTTTCCAGTCTCTCTAATTCATCTTGTAGACTTTCTCGGCAATATAGGTATTCTTTGCTTTGCCGTGACTGAAGGCTTGATAGTTGAATCCGTTATACAATGAGCTCCACCAAGCAATGTTCCTTTACAACCTCTTATCAATTACAATTTGATACTCATTTGCATTTATTTGATTTACTCTTTATACGAGAGTTGCTATTTATATTTCTGTCCTAATAATGAAAAAACAAATATGTAGGATCGAAATTGGTTTTATTGTTTTTCAAAATATTCTCCATGATGATCAATACACTTTTGCATGCGTTTGAACCAATTTTCAAAGCACTTTTTCCAGTCCGATTGAGGTAACTCCAAAACATGCGTTTTGAATGCATCAACCGCTTCTTCGAGGGTCGAAAATCGTTGTCCACGTAATTTATTTTTGATGTGTGGGAATAAGAAGAAGTCATTGGGTGCCAAATCAGGGCTGTACGGCGGATGACCCATCAGTTCGATCTTTCGCTCCGTCAGAAATGCCTTTGTTTGAGTCGATGTGTGAGAGCTCGCATTGTCATGATGAAGAATGATTCGCCTGTTCTTCTGCTTTTTTCGAATTTCTCCGATGACTTCTGGCAAACAAATGGTCGTGTACCATTCAGAATTGACCGTCCTGCGTTGCTCTAACGCCACTGTTGCCACATGACCGTTAATGCCGAAGAAACAGGCAATCATTTGTTTCGATGTGCTTCTTCCTCGAACAACTTTTGTTGGTTTTGCCTCATCTTGGAAGACCCATACAGTTGATTGCTGTTTTGTTTCCGGCTCATATGCATAGATCCATGATTCGTCACCTGTGTAGATGTTATACACAGCCTTTGATGTACCTTGAATGTATTTTTCCAACATTTCCTTGCACCAATCGACACGAGCCTTTTTTTGAGCGTTTGTCAGATTATGCGGGATCCAACGCGAACAAATTTTTTTTACGCTCAAATGTTCATGCAATATTTTATTGATGCTAGTCATACTAATGTCCAAAGACGCCTCTATCTCACGGTATGTCACATGACGATCTTGCTTTATCAGTTCACGCACAGCATTGATCTTTTCTGGCACAACAACGGATTTTGGACGACCTGCACGGGATTCGTCCTGGATCGAACATCGACCACGATTAAATTCGTTATACCAATTTTTTACAGTGCTGTAGGATGGCGCTTTATCGCTGTATAAAGAATTAAGTTCATCGAAGCACTCTTGTCTTGACAATCCACGTCGAAAGTTATGAAAAATAATGGCACGGAAATGTTCACGATTCAATTCCATTTTTTGACAGAGAAGAACTTTTCAATTTACTGTCAACAACACAAATAAAGCTATAATGGTAAATCGTTTGCTGAATTTATGTTTAAAAATATCAAACTTTCGATTAAAATCGTCTGCGGTCGCCTAGCAACACTTACTGTTGCCAAGGCCAGAAATATAAATAGCAACCCTCGTAATTCATCATCTTCAATAGTGACTAGCTTCATTGCCAACTAAAGGTTCAGAATTTTCATTCTTTACAATAACAAATTCGATATTATATATATATATTTTATGATTCTTAGGATCGATTACATGCTCTCTATGAAAATGTCTTAAAGGTACTTCTGCTCCTCATTTTAGTTTGTTGAGTGAATGATACACTATTAACATAATGCTTTGGTAATATATTCACTGTAGATGTCTATTTAGAAATGAGCTTTCTTTTTGTTAATCAACACCACACATCTATCATCACCAGTTTTATGCTTTACATTATTAATCCAAATTTCTGCATTATTTTAAACCCATGCACCTGACTAAGTTTCAACATCTTTTTGTAGCAAACCTTTGAAAAACGATTCTTTGTTCCACAATTACAACACACTTTGCCCCATGCAGGTCAATATTCTTCTTTAAATGTATGCAACTTTCCACAAAATTTACACAGCTGCTTATTTAACACTTTACCTGCATTTGACATATGCTTGTGAAATGCTATAGAACTTTTAATTTTACGAGTAATGTCAGGATGTATTTCTTTCTCTTTCATAAGAGTGTAGTGTGCAGAATCTTTTGAATGAAGATTAGAAGGTGAAGGGATCATTTTTTTATTGGGTTCAATTCACAGCAGGCGGATATACATCACAACAATATTTATAAGAGATACATATCAGACATGTACACAACACGCAACGTACATACGCATACCACAAAAAGTACTAAATTAGAGGTTGGGGAAAAAGTCTTATGGCGGATAGCGCCATCTGTTGGTTTTTTGGTTCAGTTCTTAAAACCATCGGTTACAGAAGGATATTCTACTGCTAAGTATAATTCAATACATTTATCCATTGTTAATTTCTCTTTCACGCAGTAACATTTCATGTAACTGAATATCTTTTAACACCCAGAACAATTCTATCATGCAATAATCTGTGCAGAAAACACACTATCCACACAGTAAAAAAATATGAAATGATTAATTTTCTTTTGTTCACCTTTTATTAAATAAATATCTGTCATATATTTCATTGGTTTGGCCAATAATGTGCTGATTACACACTTCGATTATTTCACTGACAGTCCATCTTCAGTATTCTCAAATTTGAAACTATCGTATCTCTTCAAAGCCTAATCTTCCATCATATATAAAAATAATGCTACTTGATATTCATTACTTTTCTTGAATTAAGCATATCAAAATAGTGTAGTTCTTCCACTTCAGGTTAAATAGTTCCCAACTAGAAATCAAGTCATTGTTGAAAATCAAAGAATCAGGAGACCAAATTACGTAATTGGCCAAGGGGGTTAAATTTCATTTTCTCTTTCATCCATCTCTATTTTACTCTCACACATAGAATTTTATGAAAATAATTCAATTAAATAAAACAATTGTTAAGCTGCCACCATGTTATAATGATTGTATATCTTTTAGATCATTAACTATTAATTAATAAAGACAACTGAGTATCTTTTCAACTCAATCATTATATTCTCTATTCTAATTCTACTATTGTGAGAACCACACACAATACTACAAGTAATAAGTGTTACCATATGAATTAACACTAAACCGCTCGCAACAAAGATACATTTGAAAAAAATTGCATGTTACATCAACATATTTTTGGACAAATAGTTAATAGTTAGAAATAAACTTTTTTTCTCGGAACTAACTACACATTTCTTCAATGCATTTTTGATGGTATTAAGTTCAAAATGTTTAGCAGTAAGTCACAAAGGACTGTTCAATGGAAACTTCTGTTCCTTTAGCAGTATTAGGTACAATAAAGTCACCTTTACATTAACCCCCTCCTCCACAATTCTAAGAAAAAGACACATCTTAGTCAAACAAACAACTGTTCCAAGAAAATTTATTGTATTCCTAAGCAAAAAGAGCATCGTTATATGGCTGGCAGAAGATTACAGATGAAGGTATTTAGTAAAGACATAGATATACGTTTGTGACGGCTAATGATATAACAGTACAAAGCCCACAGCAGTTAAAAGGTTTGACTGAAAAAACTTTTCAATTTTAGGTCACATTCTCAGCCACTGGCTTATTTTCAATAAATAAACAGCTTCAAAAAGTTTAGCCCCTCTATAGTATGTCTAACAAAGGGATCTCATCCACAGAATTCATTTATAGGATTGTGTTTCATGTAAACTACTTTTAACAATTCATTATTTCACACATATCCCATAATGTACCTTAACGCCAGACCTTCGTTGATGTATATTGCATTATGTATTGTATTAAGCCTTTGATAATTAAATTTAAGTTATGAACCTTGATAAATTTTTGATTATCAAAGAAGAAAGAGATTCCAAAGGAAGACTAATGAAATGCAACAGGAAAAGTTGCATACTCATAATCAAGAAATGAGTACAGTGACACCATTTGACAAACTTGCACACAAAACATCAGATACTAATTACAAAGCAAGAAAATACTAAAATCATTTTAAGACACCGATGCGAAGCCAAATTTTAAAATGCAATAACTAACACACCTATTAGAACCTTCCAACATACCTTTTGGTGCTCCCTAAAATGTCGAGTGACAGTTCCATGAGCAGCTTCAGATTCTATAGTTTTTCCATCAGGACACACCAAAATGCTTGTCATGAGACCCAGAGAGCCATATCCTTTAAATAAGAAAATATTTCAATGAACTTAACTATGTAGAAAAATTAGTAACGTGAATATGAAAAACAATTGATATCTGACCAATGAAACTTTTGTTTTTAAATAAATCTAATCAATTAGCTCTGTTGAACTTCCATTAACATCAGAAATTTCACAATGCCTAGAAATCTTGAGAACTTCTCAACCTAATGGAAAAACAAATTGTTCTTGAATGGGTGCCTGGCCATTGTGGTCTTCTTGTTAATGAACAAGTATATTTCCTCGCAAAGAGGGGTGCTAATTTATTACAGCATCTTCTTTTTGGAAGATTCGGATGTTTGTAAAGAACTTATTTACGTCCAATTTCTTGTGGGATCTTCAGACTCGTACATACCAAAAGAGCTGGAGGAGGGATAGCCCTTCTTCGACACATAATAAATCAAGACACCATGCAGTTGCAGCCTTCAACCTGTTTACGGGACATGATTTGCCTCACCGCCCATCTGCACAGCATTGGAATATCAACCAATCGAATTTGTCCACAACATGATTCTGGAGAAGTAACGCAAAGGGCCCACCTGCTCAAACGTGGGGCTCTTCGCAAACCTTCCATGGTGTCAAGATATTGGGAAGCCAGAGTACTCCTTGGGCAATGACTCCGGTCTCCTGTTGTTTGCTCTTTTGTTCAATGTATTTATTTATTTATTTTGCCTAGCCATTGGAAATAACAATAAATGTTGCCCTTAGAAGCAACACATGGTGATAGACCTCATAATTTTGAACCTTGATCACATGACGAGGACATCTGAGCTGGCACCCCTTCTCAAAACTTCCATACTATTCAACAGATTTGACATGGATCAGCCCTCCTCAAGTGACATTGAGTACCTGGTGATGCCCTGCTATGGTAAGGTTTTAGTGGCATCACAGTTCTAACCTCTGAAATGATGAAAACAAAGCTGGCAGCAAGCTCTCAACCACTGTGCTTCAGTGGTCATGTGACCACTGATATAGCAAGGGAGAAATACTTTTCTCATAGTTCATAAACATTGTTTATAGTATTACATACTATATGCATATATTACTAAAAAAATTTTCAAATCTGCTTAGTAAATTCTTGGCATTTTGATCCTTATTTATGAACAGTTTTAAAGTTGTGCATTTTCAAACTCTCCTTTTTATAAGGACTACTAGAGACCAAACCTATTCTACCTGAAATAGCTATAAAAATCCTAATGGTTTTTATGACACCTTTTTTCTATCATAACTTCAAAATGCAATAAAATCTGAAAATAACAATAAAGCTGAGCCCACTACAACAAATTTCCAGCAACCAATTTTGCAAAATGGTACAATTTTAAAGATTGGAAAAAAACTAGGGCAATCAATTTGTACAAAAATTGCTGCATATATTTATTAAAATAAAAGTAAAACAATAGTTCTATGCAAAGAACATATTAAGCCACCCAAGGCGTGCTTTTTTTATAATTATTAAACTACACAATTAAATATAAGAATTAAAATTAAATGGTGAAATATTGAGAAATGGACAATAGTACACTTTTCCATATTAAAACTGAAGCAAAGAATAAAAAATTGAAAAGTGATCTGGTACGTCAAAAGTGATCCAACTAAAACAATAGCTTCTTGGGTGACTAATAAAAATTAAATACATTCGACAGAGAATTAAATTTTTCTGATACAATTTTTTTTCTTCTTTCTGTTGATTCTAACAAAAATTGCTTCAAAATTTTTTTCAGAAGTTTTAATAGATCAAACACATACGAATACTAATTTTATAACGATGCAAATAAAAGCAATCACAACATTACCTTGAGCAACAACATCTGATTGAACATCCCCATCATAATTCTTGCAGGCCCACACAAAACCTCCAGACGATTTCAAAGCTTGGGCAACCATATCATCAATCAACCTGTGTTCATACCAGATGCCAAGGGATTCAAATTTGCTTTTGTAGTTTCTGAAACAAATACAAAAAGACATTTTCATTCAACTGCCTTCAAATAATGTTTTACATTCCTGTGCATTGAGTAATATTTGCTTTGTTTGTGTTTTTTTACTTATTTCTTTGAAAACATATATAAAAACTTTTTTTTACCGATAAATGAAATTGCTACTCTGCTAAGATTAAGATTTCTTTGCATGATAAAAGATTATGATAAAAATAATTTCCAAGAAACATATATACTCTGCATTTTACTTTAATATACTTGTTTGTTTCCCTTTCAACAGGCAAGTAAGTATTGACAGCAGATATTAAAAGAAAATAGGAAGACAATTTTTTTAAAAAAAAATACACTTAATAAATGATCAAGATTTATATTAATTCCCTATTTATCAATACCAATGCAAAATGTACAAATTGTACTTTTGAAATTTTAATTTCAATGTCAAAATGCTTATATAATAAAGGGATTTCAACAAACTTCTAATGCAAGACCTAGATGGAAATTGTAGTTTAATAAAAATGAAATCTAAAACTTTATGTTGGGTTATTTATTTATTTATTTTTTTTAATAATCAAACTATTGCAGTAAGACTAGAGAAAAGAAAACTAAGTATTTATTTTCAAATACATTCAAAGTATGAATATAAACATCAAATTATTTGTCAGAGTACAAGCAGTCTTTTTATCTCCTTAATTTGTCTTTAATTTTGCGATGAATTATAAAGTCATGTTGAGTCATGATCTCTCTCGCTCCATCTCCAGTGACAGCTAGATTTTAGTATACATACTCAAAACATACCAGTCTTTTAGAGTGCATTACAATTTCCAGTCAATCAGTTCTTTAAGATAGCTTCTGCGTTTTCACTGGCATTTCCTGTGTGTTGAAGACTCGGAAGCAGAAAGGCGAGTTGATATTTCCTTCTTAGTTACAGATTGCTTATCTACATAAACTTGTTAAACACAGGCAGGTTTCACTTAGTCAAGATACACAGTGAATTCCTTGTCATTTTTGCAGATCTTGAATCATTTTTAAAAAAACATTTCAGTCAGTCACTTGAGAGGTCTTCTCATAAGGCAGCTGCAGGCCTTTCCTGAGAGTATATGAAGAAACACATGTCTGTTTGAATTCAGATCTTTGCTGACAAGCACTGTGTGATAATCAAGGTATTGGATTTCAGAAGGCAGATGTTACATACTTTCCTTCAATTTTCCTATAAAAGTTGATAGATCTGGACAGTCTATAGTAGGGTTTAGGAATTCTTTCAGTAGTTCAATGGAGGTTCCATACACCATCTTTGCAATTGTTGCCTTCAGGTTATCTTTCCATGCAATTGACAGAAATAACAATAAAAAAAAAAATTAGGCTATTGTGGCTGCCTATATTAACAGGTCAATTGAAAAGTTCCCCGCCTGACACATAGATGGTGCTACTAGAATTAAATCCATATGTTTTTTAGTTAGCCCTAACCCTCAAAAGATGTGTGTATAAATTTGACAGCTGTCGGATCATTAATTTGTGAATTATAGCATTTTGAGTGAAGCAACTTTTGTTATTGTGAAAAAAATGGATAAAGGAATTTCGCATGTTGATAAAATATTGCTTTTTGAAGGGGAAAAATACAGTTGAAGCAAAAACTTGGCCTGATGCAGAGTTTCCGGACACTGCCCCAAGAAAATCAACCATTAAGGATTGGTATGCTAAGTTTAGACGTGGTGAAATGAGCAACGAAGACGGTGAACGCCCAAAAGAGGTTGTTACCGAAGAAAACATTAAAAAAATCCACAAAAGGATTTTGAATGACCATAAATTGAAATTGAATGAAATAGCAGACACTCTAAAGATATCAACTGAACGTGTATATCATATCATTCACAAATATTTGGGTATGAGAAAGCTCTGTGCAAAGTGGGTGCCACGCGAGCTCACTTTTCACCAAAAACAACGAGTTGATGATTTGGAGCAGTGTTTGAAGATGATCAAGCGTAATAAACCCGAGTTTTTGCGTCGATATGTGACAATGAATGAAACATGGCTCCATCATTTCACTCCGAAGTCCAATCGACAGTAATCCGAGTGGACAGCACACGATGAACCCGCTATAAAGCGTGGGAAAACGCAACAGTCGGCTGGCAAGGTTATGGCGTCTGTATTTTGAGATGCACATGGAATAATTTTCATTGACTACCTTGAAAAAGGAAGGACCATGAACAGCGACTATTACATAGCGTTATTGGACCGTTTGAAGGACGAAATCGCCGAAAAACGGCCGCATTTGAAGAAAAAGAAAGTGCTGCTTCACCAAGACAATGCACCCTGTCACAAGTCAGTGAAAACGATGGCAAAAATACATGAATTGGGCTTCGAATTGCTTCCTCATCCATCGTATTCTCCAGATCTGGCCGCCAGCGACTATTTCCTGTTCTCAGATCTCAAAAGAATGCTCGCTGGGAAGAAATTTTCGTCGAATGAAGAGGTGATCGCCGAAACTGAGGCCTATTTTGAAGCAAAGGACAAATGGTACTACAAAAATGGTATTGAAAAGTTGGAGGGTCGCTATAATCAGTGTATCACCCTTGAAGGGAATTATGTTGAATAAAAAAAAACTAATTTTGCCAAATGAAAATGTGTTTTACTATGGTAGGCCGGGGACTTTTCAATTGACCTGTTATAACATGGCCAATTACACATGAGAAGCAAGATTTTTCTAAGAATGATAGCCTGATGAGTATAACAGCTGTTTCAGAAATAGTGTCTTTATTCTCCATCATAAACTTATGCCAGATTAAAAACAGATTTGATAGACCAAACAGTTAGTCCACAGACTCGGGAAAATAAATTTTTAAATTACTCTTATCTCAAATGTATCTATTCCTTAACCCGTTAACGCCCAACTTAATTTAAATATAATATACAATAAAATTCCACACCATTAATTTAGGATCCGAGATAATTACTGTCCTATAAATAGGATGCTGGGCAGATATGGAAGTTTTTGAACCCTTAGTACTTCTCCTTTGTTTTTAATTACTTGATTATGTTTCTGTTCCCAAACAATTGAACTTTAATATTTAATGCAAAATAAAGTGAAACACAAATAAATTTGACATTTTTTTTATTAAGTTTAAACATATTCACACTATGTATGGTAATTTGAAAAACATTTTGTACATAGAATTACATTACATTGCATGCAAAATGTAGGAGGTTTTCCCGAACAATTTTGCATTTGACATCGTCTTTGTTTTTCTTTTTTACCAATCATATGGCCAATTCCATCAGGTCTAACAGTGTTTATTTCCTTCACTCGAGATGAAATTGTATAACTTGGTATACCGATTTGTTTTTGTACTGTGTTGCCTTTTTTTAGATAGGCTATTGCAATATGTCTCCTTATTTCTTTGATACTCTTTTTCTCTGCATTTACCATGTTGTAAATAACGCAGGTTACCATTTTTTCCACGAATTCTTATGGTATGTTTCTCAAAAAGCCAATCATGAGATTCTATACCACCCATGTTTTTGTTATAATTGTTTACGAGACATGGCTGTTAGATTTTTTTTTTTCAGCTTTTCCCTTTTCACGCCTTGAAACAGATGTTAGTGGCTCAATTATGTTAAAATTTGTCGCAAGTGTAACGCATTTGTTATCATTCCATTTTACAACAGTAATCATGTGAACCACGGCTAGTCTTTTTGAAAGTAGAATCAATTTCAAGTTGACAATGATGTATACAGTCATTTATTGTTCCTGTTGCTCGAAATCCACTTTTTCTTAGGTCAACTTACAAATTATAGGACAAATTACGTCTCTTACAGATGGGTCAAGAGTTTCAGAGTCATCAAAACCATCTGTAAATTCATCTAATTCAGGTGGCAAAACAATCATTTCAGACTCTAATTCCTCCAAAAATAGATATTCTACAGCTTCCTCAGCAGTTTTACAAACTTTTTTTCGCGACATCTTGAACACCTATGAAATAAACTAAATATCAGAAAATTTAACGAATCCGCCCAGCGTCCTATTTTTAGGACAGTAGTTTAAATTTGTAATTAAAACCAATAAAAGTAAAAATAATTGTAAAACGTTATAAGATATCTGTTAATAGAATATCTGAAATATAAATTCTGAAAAAAGATTTAAACTTACTTTTAAAACCTTTTCGTACGATTACAATGAAATTCAGCAAAAAAAAATCCTGAAAATGGCGAAGTTTAGGTGTCTGCAGCTTGCTGAAAAATGCTTCCATTCATTTCAAATCGGTTTAAGTAAGTAGGGTGAAACCATTACCCTTCAAGGGGTAGAAAAAGAATCGGCAAAACATTGAATAGCTTTATTTATAATGGTGAAAATGAACTGTCCTATAAATAGGACGCTGGGCGGAAACGGGTTAAAATAATTCTTATTCTTAAAAAATGCAGTGCTCTCACCTTTCATAAATTTCCTGAAAAATGTCTTTAAATCGCCCATCATAGCGCTTGAGGATAGTATTTTTTGTACTCAGGTACAGAGGCCATTTTTTCATGACAGCATATTCAAGACAACTTCTCGCAAATCCTTTGATGGACTGAAAGGGATAAAAAATTAACACTATGCCAGACATTTTGTTTCTTATATTTCCTCCATTATTAGATGGGGAATAAATAATAACAGTGATGGCATGCATGTGTAAAATACTAACTACTAAAACTAATCATCATTTCAGTTACAGTTGTCCTTAGACAAAAAACACATCGGGTTGTATAACAACAATTTATTTACATTCCTTACTACCGCTCGTTTTACAACAGCTCCTCTCAGAGATTCGGTCAGGTCCCTTCTGAGGGGATCATGTGACATCAAACACTCTTCCCTTTACAAATGAACGCCTTCTATAGGCAGGCTTTAAGAAGGGGAGTTAACACATGTTTCTTTCAAAAAGAATCCCTAACAAAAGGTGTTTAAAAAAAAAAAAAAAACATTCATAAGTAACTTTTAATTTACGACAGAAAAAGACACACCTCATCTGTATTGTACATGCCCATGATGACACCCGAAGTCTCTTGGAAGTTGAAAACTTCAATCCTACTTGGTTCACTGCCGTCATTAGGAGTGTACAGGAATTCAACCCGACCCGGCTTCTCAATAACCAGATCTGTGCACTTGTACTAGAAAATGGAGAAAAAATATATAGATTACATATACTAGTTTGCAAGCATATAATTTATTGAGCTGTTTTTAAAAAGAACTGCAAAGAATTGTTTACAAATTATATCAATATGCAGCTATTTGAGTTGAGTATGAAATCTGTTGCATCTGTAACATTTTTTCCCCCAGTGTCATTAACAACTTTCAAAAAATGCACTTTTTGCACTTAATATTTGAAATAGTTATCTCCTTAATGATGATTAGAATGAATTTTAATGACTATAATGGAATTGATTGATGACATATAATCAAAAATTTGAATGCCCTTAATAGAGGAAGGATACAATGTGACACAGACAACTAGGAGGATTATTAGACTTCAAATAGTTATCTGAACAAATTATGAAAGATGAGATAGAAATTTTTTCAATTAAAAAATAATTTAGAAATGAAAACTGCAATGCAATTTTATGGAGCATGCAATAGAAATTTTTTCAATTAAAAAATAATTTAGAAATGAAAACTGCAATGCAATTTTATGGAGCATGCATGACATAAAAGGTAAATCTATTATAGAAAAGAAAATCACCAATTTTAATGCTCTTGTAACTATGTTCCATCTCTGAATAGGAAAATGAATTTGATTGCATAAATAGAGGTACTCATGAAACAAATATTTCACATTGACAGCTATAATAATTATTTTCTTTACATAGAATTGGAACTTTTTTCCATAATGTTAGCACTATCGTGTAAACATACGCTGAAAATAAATATTACAATTACATCTTCTTAAAAAATAACTCCTAATAATATTTATAATCTCCATGCTCTTCAACTTTTAAAGGATGAAAAACAGTACAATAAAATTGTATTTATAGAAAAGTGAGAATTACCTGATCTCCATGGGCATGCCTTCCAATAACAATGGCTTTTGTCCATCCTGGCACCAATCGAGGAATAGATTTACAAATAATAGGTTCACGGAACACAGTACCACCCAAGATGTTTCTCACTGTACCATTGGGACTAGGCCACATCTTTTTCAGTTTAAATTCTATACAAAATAATTTTATTGTAAAAAAAAAAAAAAAAAACTATTTAAAACAAGTAAAAAAGTTCTGCATTATAAAAATGAGCCTTTTTTCCTTTTTTTTTTAAAGCATAATACTAATACATTCTTATTTAACTACATGCTACATTTTCTATAAAGAGAACTTTGATGACACCTATTCCTACTGTTCCTGGAATAATATGATTAAAATATACAAAGATAATTTAATCAAAAATATAAAACAATAAAGAGTTCTTAATTATTTCTATTATAACAAAGTTTTAAACAAATACCATAAAAAAATGAAGCAAAATTTAGGTACTTTTTTTCAGTAACTAACCAAACATGTAACAGTAGAAGTTCTGTCAATGTATTAGGTGAACTTTTATACAAATGTAATCAAAGGTGGAATTTGAAAATTTTTGAAGAGGTACAAAAAGACTTACAAAAAGTACAAAAGTACGACAAACCAGACAGGTAAAGACAAAAAAAAAAATTCCAAATTGCAATATAAATATTTTCTTGAAAACATACTGTTTACTCTAATTTAATATTCAAACTCTATATTAACAGGTCAATTGAAAAGTCCCGGGCCTGACACATAGATGGCGCTACTGGAATTAAATCCATATGTTTTTTTAGTAAGCCCTAACCCTCAAAAGATGCGTGTATAAATTTGACAGCTGTAGGATCATTAGTTTGTGAATTATAGCATTTTGAGTGAAGCAACTTTTGTTATAGTGAAAAAAAATGGATAAAAAGGAATTTCGCGTGTTGATAAAATATTGCTTTTTGAAGGGAAAAAGTACAGTTGAAGCAAAAACTTGGCTTGATGCAGAGTTTCCGGACACTGCCTCAGGAAAATCAACCATCAAGGATTAGTATGCTAAGTTTAGACATGGTGAAATGAGCACCGAAGACGGTGGACGACCAAAAGAGGTTGTTACCAACGAAAACATTAAAAAAAATCCACAAAAAGATTTTGAATGACCGTAAATTGAAATGGAATGAAATAGTAGGCACTCTAAAGCTATCAACTGAACGTGTACATCATATCATTCACGAATATTTGGGTATGAGAAAGCTCTGTGCAAAGTGGGTGCCGCACGAGCTCACTTTTGACTAAAAACAACGACGAGTTGATGATTCGGAGCAGTGTTTGAAGATGATCAAGAGTAATAAACCAGAGTTTTTGCGTCGATATGTGACAATGGATGAAACATTAATTCAACAAAACTTCAATTAACTGTAATTTTCTCTTTGAGAGCACTAGCATATAAAGAATAATGAAAAATAAATATTGGTAACAAAAAATTGAAAATAAATTTCCATCTTTCGAGGTCAATGTCTTGAACTTGAAATTTGAACTTTTAAATAAGCATTTATCGTAAATATACATTGTATTTTTAAATTTTTACTAAATATGTTATCAAAAGATTATATACATCATCTTTTTACATTCCCTTCAAAATTATTATATAATTTTCTATAGAGAAAACTAAACTGAACCGAGTCCTGTCGAAATGCTTTCCAAATCCATTTAAAATAAAACCATCTCTAAACGTAGTTAGTGATGTAGTAAGGATCATTGT
The DNA here is from genome assembly GCA_019974015.1 of Nephila pilipes. Taxonomy (NCBI): domain Eukaryota; kingdom Metazoa; phylum Arthropoda; class Arachnida; order Araneae; family Nephilidae; genus Nephila; species Nephila pilipes. The sequence continues at coordinate 82,844 of BMAW01041197.1, read as the reverse complement.
TTTCATACTACTGCAATACTCGTTATATTTTGTTTTTCATCCCCTCAGTGACTTTTCTTTGGGCAAGTATATGCATCACGACCCTCAGAAACCCTACTACCCCAGTAACCCTATTTCTTGGATTTTATAGTCTTTAGCAAACACGTGTGACACATCCTCGGGATACCCTAGATATCCTTCTATATTTTCAATCCTCTTTCTTGTCAATAAATTTTTACCTATTGTTCTTTTTTCAAATGCTTAGACCACAATTGCACTTTTTTTCCTGCAGCATAGTCACATCTGGTTCTTGTGTTATTAAGCACTACCATTTCATCCCATTCTTTTTGTTTATACTTTGCACCATAGTCTCACATTCGTAATTTTAAATAAAAGTTGCACAATTATAGTTTCATTGCAAATGATTACTGTAACAAATACTATACATGACCATTTATGATTAATTCAGTAACAATGGGAAAAAAAACTTCACATAGCTTATTTTTATGTAACTGATATACGAAAACAAACCATGCAAAATTTCAATTATACTATCTATAATTAAGCTACATAATTTATTAATCATTGTAGAACTTTACAGTTTATGAGCAGTTATGCTTACTTTTTTAAAATGTTTTTATGTATTTCACTTAGTGTGTGTTTGTCAAATTTTCGATCGTTAATTTAACCAACTTCCCATCAAGCTAAAGCTCATAAATTTTAGGAACTGTTTTTACTTACCTAACAATGCAATATTTAGATATTTGCAACCAATTTTAATTAATATTTCAATAATTTTCTTCAATAAATTTTGCCATCGCATAAAAACGTTGGTTTTTATCGAATTATTTTTTATTACTATTACTGACCAAATCCACGAATAACTTTTTAACATAATAAGAGCTATAGTTTGAGGGCAATACATTTTACACATATTAGCTCAGAATTGTAATTAATTCAAAGAATATCCATTGCAGTTATACTTACAGTACAACTAACCAATTTAATATAAAACAGTATTACCATAATATATAATTTTTTTACTGGTATATCAGATGGTCCCCCTCCCCATATTATAACTAAACAAAAGTTTGCTTCATTTTTTTCATATTTAAATTAGAAAACCAAGTTAAGGAAAAGATTCTGATTCCTTTTGAACATTTGAAAGATTGTAAATTAATTTTCTAACTATCTAACTACGCAAATGTCTTAATTTTGAAATTCTTGTGTTTTTTTAACATTCAACTAACTTTTTGAGCTACTTTATGATGTTATTTGATTTAAGAACCTTGCTTTGTGTATAAACTGTGTGTCTTATGTAAACCAACATTGCTAAATATATAAAAGTATAGTGAATAGGAAATTGAGATAGAGAAATTGGACATTTTAAAATACTGGGAGGAGATTGAAGATTAGTGCACATGATATTCGTGCAGGAAAGTTACATAATTATTGGAAAGTTGAAATTTCAGTTATAAAAAAAATCTTGGGTTCCAGTCACGAATTAGTAACCTATCCTTCCTTCACTGTAATGGTTGTCAGTCTACGATACAAATAAAACTATTTTGATTTTTCTTAACCATCTCCTTGGATGAACATTCATTGAGTTTTGATGACTCAGATCACTACAGATATCACAAATGCTCTCACCATTACTCACCCTAGATATCCGATTTGGAGTTGAAATGACAATTCTGTAGATTCAATTTTTCAGTCTTTGCAGAAATAAGAAACATGAAAGAAGGCTTATGTAACTACAAAATAGTAAATCTATTGGTTGTATAATTTTGAAAAACTAATTATGTATTTTGTTGAAAATATTTTCCCCTTGTTCACTATATTCTTACACAATTATTGGTCGTTGTAGAGAAAAGGTCGTGGCATTTTTCTCATCGATGCATGGATTCAAGTCCAGATTCCATTAAAAACACTGATTTAGTGATGTTGATGTACGTTACCTCTGTAGAGGCTCCAAGTCATCACGCTGGTATGGTGCGGAAGTATGGAGAGTAGAATTCCTGATCAAAAATGTTTTCCTGGTCACTTGACTGGGGTTCAAAATTATGGGATCTGTCGCCAATATTCATAGTGTTGCTTTTAAGTGCAAAGTTAACACAATTGTTATCATATCGCGAGCAGAAATGAAGTGATTTCAACCGGTTATGTTTATAGATTAAGTGTCAACGATATGACATTATTCCACACATCTGGAAATGAGGAATCGGAAAATTGCATTCGATATTATTTTGTTACATCATACAAGGTTTATTTTTCAGAATGGATACCAATTCTTAACTATCAAGTTGACTGTGTGTCGAAATCAGATTCCAGATGTACATAGAAGGATGAATGAAGTTATTAGGAGGTTGGGCTGATGCTGAGTCCTATGATGTTCATATAATGAAAACAAGAATCATAATAGGAAGTTAATATACTGCTAATGCATGGCAAGTTTGATCCCATTGTTTTGTGATCTTTTAAAAGTAAATAAACCCATTTTTAAATATCAGTGTCTGTCTCACACTCCTTTAAGTAATTTGTGGCTTTATTTATTATCAAGGGCCAACTCAGGCTCGTCAACAATCGAACTTTAACACGAGTGCCAGCTCCACCATCTCTTTAGGAGCGACATTTTAAAAAGAAATATTTAAAATAGCTGTTTCAATGTAGTTGGAATGATATGCTCCAGTTAAATGTTGACATATGGATATTGTAAAAATTCCCTACATTACAGCTCAATTTTAATTCAAAATGACACTATTTTGTGAATTTTTAATCCAAGAAAAGTGAATGAGTGAAAGTAGTGGTTTATGGCACAAGAACCAAATATGGCTATACTGTGCCAAACAATTTGTATTTGTGATTGAGATGTTTAAAAAAAATTATAAAAAGACAATTGGTTGACAAGAAAGAGTTGAAAACCTAGCCTAAAAAAAATCTTGAACCCTGCCTGTGGTTTCCTTACTTGTACAACATTGTATCTTACTAATTTTATAACATATATATCTATACACTTTTATATGCATTTGATAACAAAATAATTTAATTTATACATAATTCGTACAGTTCTTATGAAAAACCAGTTCGAGAATACGTGAACTTTATTAGAATGTAATGTCAGTCACTGTTTGCTTTTTGTTCCTAATTTCTTCTACTTCAGATGGCTCTCTCAAAGACATCTTTTGAAAAATCAGGGAAAAGATAATTGGTTGACAAGGGAGAGAAAAAAAAAGTCAAAATCTAGTTTTAAAAAATCTTCCAAGCCTGCCCATGGTCTTATTATTCGTACAACATTGTATCTCACTAATTTTATACAGATTTTTTGAAATTTCATATGCGTGTGGTAACCAAACAATTTCTTTTAATGCAGAAATCCATAGTATATTAGTATAATTATACATAAGTAACACATACAGTTCTTATGCAATCATGTTCGAGAATATGTAAACTTTATTAAAAAATAATGTCAGTCACTTTTTGTTTTCAATTGCTTCTACTTCAGATAGCTCTCTCAAAGGCATTCCGAGGCGCTCTTCCGTCAATAATTCATGGTAAAAAAACATTTTAAATACAATTTTGTTAGCTTTGGAAATAGAGCTCTCAAAAATTCCTAATTTCATTGTATACGCAATGTTTAAGTGTCTTTTTTAACACTATATATAAAGATTACATCTTTTATGCTAAGTGACGTGTACAAAAATGGATCTATTCGACATTCAAAAAGAAAGAAGAGCAATATCCAGCTTATTAGACCTGAATCGCTAGGGTTGCCATATACTACGGGAGAGAGGAAAACTGCTCCTTTTTTTTTTTTTAACAGCTTGGAAAGTATCAAATTACCCCCCCCCCCAAAGCTTCAAACTATCTGTCGCCCTCTGTAAGGCGACAAAATTGTCCAAGAGACATTCCCGCTAGGACAATTCTAAAAATTTGCGGCATTCTGCTCGCACTATGTTTGAGGAAATAACCATTTTTTTATACTAGGGATTCAATCAAGGGTCTTGTGTTCAACTAACATTAGATTACATAATGCTAAGTCACTCTGAATAACAAAATATGAATTTAAAATTATAATGAAAAATTTGAGAAAAAGAATCGTAATTATAGGAAGCACAAAGTATACTAGAAGACAGCCAAAGATTTAGTGGAGATTTTCCTTTTTTCTTGGCATTCCAATCTTTTTCCTTTGTTGGTTTGGGGATCAGTTCTAAGGGTTTTCGTTGCACTTCTGCTGTGCACCGATCAGCTGTTTTTATGAATTTGAACCTTTCTTTTGATCAGAATTCAAGAACTTAAAAGGATGAGTAAAGAGTTCTCTCTAGTGACCGATTTTGGACATTACGAAATTTTGAAAACGTTTTTGTAACTCTTTTGCATCTTGTTTCTTTCTACTTCTTTTACAGATTTTAGACTAACACTTAATATATTCTTTTAATTTATTAATTTCTTTTGCTGGTTTACTTACTCCTGTGTTGCTTCATTATACAATGGATCTTTAAATTGAATATACACTTTCCATTACCGAAATTTAAAGTACAATAAATTAATACTGAATATTTATAAAAAATTAATATATATCTAAGATTTAAAATACATTTAAAAAATTTACTAATCAGGGAAACAAGTATGAAACTTGTTACTAAATTAAATTATATATTTTTTAAGTAGAAATCAAACTCAATCCTAAATCCAACTTTTCAGCACTTTGCTTTAAATTATTTTTCAGAATATTCAAGTATTGAATTGTCCATGATCCTATCACTAAACTTCCCATACCATTGGCTGACATACAGTCTCATATGAATACAGAGCCACCTTCATACTTTACAGTATGGATGGGTTTTTTTAGGAAGCAACTCACTATTAGGCTTCTGCCAAACAAAGCACCGCCCATCACTTCCAAAAACATTAAATTTGTTCTTATCATTGAATATAACTTGTCTCCAAACTTCTGAAATCAAGTTATAATTTTCAGTAAATGAAAGCCTTTCACCCTGATTTCGTTTAGAAACAAAAGGTTTTCTACTGGCCACACGACTATTAAAGCTTGCTTTCCTGAGTACTCTTCTAATTGTTTCTGCAGAAACAGGTCTTTATCATAGAAGTGGTTACAGCAATTTTTGAAGCACTCAACTATAGAGTTTTGGTCACTTTTCGTAGGATCCTCCTCCCCTTGGTTCTGTCATCCAAGATCTTTTGTCCTCTTCGGGGAATATTTATAGTGTCCCAACTCTTTTTTTTTACACAAGTGTTCAAAAAATTGAAAACACATGTGACTTCACTGAACTATTTTTACAATTTTTCTAGGAGACTTTCCTTCTTCAGTCTTTTTAGTGATCAGCTCTCTAACTTGAACTGCAGTTTCCATTTTGCTGATTAAAATTTAATATTTCCCCAAGAATGTGAAGGTTATTGGTGTAAGAGCTAGATGTGGCTAAGTTGCAACAAACAAGATGTAATTGTGGTCTAGATATGAAAAAAATTGGGGAGGGGGGAAAAAGACAAAATTGGTTCACAAGGAGAGTTGAAAATAGAGAAGGATCACTAGGGTAACTTGGGGGTGCATCACTCCTGATTACCAAAGACAGTAAACCCTACGGGAAAGAAGGTCACTAGAGTGCCTCGGGATCATGATGCCTGTACTTACCTAAAGAAGGCATGTCTCCCAATATAATCTCCTGGGGGCAGGGTGTCTGGCTATACCCCCAGATACTGAGTACCCATTTTAGTCGCATCTTATGACAGGCATGAGCTACAGAGAAACTATTCTGCCATACCCAGTCACAACACGGGTCATTTCTACAAGAAACTTAAACATTAGGATCTAATCTAATGTCAGTATTAAACGTAAAAACTTTAATAAAATAATGGTATCTAATTTTTCAGGTTGTGGTTATTTTCTACTAAGTGTATACTTAATTTTGTGACATCAATTTGTGTCAAATGCAAATAATTTTATATTAATTTCATACTTATTTTTTTAGATAACTATCTTATTTAAGGAGTGATTTATCATTTCCTATTTAAAAAAAAAACCTTTACATAAAACTTTTTACCATGTTTGTATTTCTAGAGTAAAGAAAGAGATGAATACTCAATTTTGTGAGCCACTATATATATACATTGGACATGAAGAAATTTCTAGCATCGAAATCCAGTGAGATCCCAGTCTCTCGCATTCAATCAACTCCAATTCCACAAGGATATTTCATGTCTTTTATTACTACCACTCTCGTTGGAAATGTCCAATACCGAGTCATGGTCACCAACTCATGTACGGCATTATTTACGTCAAATTGTGGGTACGAGTCCTGATACCACTAAAGACCTATAGTGTAGTGGAGATAATGCATGTAAAATCTGTTGAGGTTCCAAATTCTTCCATTGGCATGGTATAGCAGTTTGGATTAAAAGGTGCAGCACAAATTTCATCCTTGTCACTTGTCAGAGGTTCATTGGGATGTCATACACCCAAAGCCCTAATATTGCTTCAACGTACAGTGTTAAACAATAAATCAAATTATTTAATGAAGAAAAAACTTTTAATTTTTTTATTCATATCATTTATACTTGCTTATTCTTTGGAAAGAGGCATAAATAAAAAATATGTATTTATTTAAAAATCTAAACCAGCTTTCTCTAGTACTGTGACATCACCTAGAAAGCATTGTTCTTAGTATTTAGGGAAAAAATATTATATTTTAATGTAAAAAGAAATCTGAAGATAAAGACAAAGCAAGATCATACCACTGAAAAAGATTAGTTTCCCCTTACTGTCCTGAAAACTATTTTTCTAAATGCATTATGACAATACTATATTTTCTATAACTACTAAAGCAATAAAATTAAAGAAAAAGAAACTAAAAGAAACAAACTACAAAAATCTATATTGAACAATTTTTGAAGGGGGAGGAGCTTTTTTTTTTTATAAATAAAGTTGACTGAAAAAGATCCACTTATCTCCCAATTACTTATGCTTGATTTCTGCATTAACTTCTTAAATAATGAGGAAATACTCATAAAGTTTAATTTTAGGAGACATTTATAATTAACAGAATACATATTTCAATCACAATATGTTTATTTTGAAGAAATAAAATTTAAGTATACAAATTTGGGATTGCAAAATTAATACTAATTAAATATATTTATGTAAACTTTTAACTAATCATTATATTGATTGTTTTCATAATTTAAATTTGGACATCTATAAAAATTACATTATGCAATATTTCTGTTGTAGATACTTGGTAAATCTGCTCATATTCTTTTTATTATCTTCATTTTATTCACTATAAGTTTTCCTCAATTATTTATTTCTAATTGTTATTTTTTTTCTTCTATCAAAAAATATTTTCCTTATAAAAATAAAAGGAGGATTAGAGAAATTTACATGTTAGAAATGTTACAAGTACACTTTTAATAGTCCTCTCTTCCTTTAAAATTTCTTTTTACTAGGAAAAAAGAAACCTTTCTTTTCCGAACCTCTTTTTTTTTAAGTTGAAAGGGAAGGTTCGGAAAAGAAAGGTTTACATTAAAGGCAGATATCCCTTCCCCTAAAATGCAATAAATCTGAATGCCCTTTCAACTTTAAGACTGAAATTCCATACTGTTCTCCAATTACCTAAATTGACCATAGCATGAGAGATATGTTTATCTCCCAAGTCCAAAATTCCAGCCAACACAACATGCCAAATATCTTGGAATACTCAGTGCCACCTACGGGTGCTATTCAGTTTTTTTTTTTTTTTAATTCACTGAGAGAGAGGTCTTCCGAAATTTCATGCACATCTTAAGAGCAATTGGGATTTTTAACATGGTTCCTAATTTTTAATAGATATTAATTTCTAAGTGAAGAAATGATTATTTACATATTTATAACTAGAACTATACTGTTGACACTTGAATTTGATTGAACATATCTTTCAGAAAATTTCAAGATTTTTCTCACTTTAATGACGCATAAATATTCTTTTAGTACATTTTCTAAAGCAAAAATATACAACTGAGGATACAAAATACAGTTGCTGAAGTAACAACTTGCCTTCTAAAAACACATAACTTACCTTCTACTCGCTGCTCATCAGGAGTGATGGTTGCGCACTTGATGCCGACATTGTGCTTCTTGATGGCCATGGCTGCATCAAATGTTACCTGATCATTAGTTTGATCTCTGTGTGGAAGACCAAGATCATAGTATAGACAATCCACTTTCAAAAAGGGGAAGATCAACTGCAATGAATCAAACACATAACTTGCAAACAATCCAAAAGTTTAAGAAAAACACATTCCAATATCCATCCATTTACACCATAGGGTCCTAAAGTGGTCTATATGGATCCAAGGAATCCACTCCTACTTGCAAGGGGTCCATGTCAATGAAAGGAAAAAAACTGGGAATGCAAGAGACTTAAATAGGGGTCCACAAAACTAAATCCCATTTGAACAGGTTACAAGAAAGATTTCAGCATCTCGTAAAAGCCACAGTGCCTCAACAGATTTTCGCTGTATATTAACATAATACGTATAAGGCATATAAATTAACTAATTATACATTACATATATATCATAAACTTGTGCAGGTAGGTACCTATTCATTTTGAAATCACAGTACTTGTTAAAATTTCTGCATTTGATATAAATTGCAATGCAATGTGTGCATAAGCATCATAATAAAGTTTGTCCAGATATATTTCAGAGTTTTGTAAGGATAATGCAGACTTATACCAATTGTTCTTACATGGATTTGTTTAATTCATCAATTATAAATACAAGTGTCAGAGACAAAAACTGTATTTGTTTTCTGAATTTTGAAAAGTGATAAGAAAATATTTTAAAAACATAAATTGGTACTCAGGTGCATACAAGTTAAAGAGAATCAAAGTTTAATCTTTTAATTTTGAGAAAATTTTTGCTTTGTAAAATTTTAATTATAGTTCCTCCAATTGCACAGAGATGGAAATCATGTTTAAAATCTTATTGCATATTGAGACGGACTTAAGGTACGATTGTGCAGAGTAACTTCACATAGTGAGTACACAATCAGGTAAAAAATTTTCCATCTTAAAAAAAAATATCCTATACACTTAACTAAATATTAAAATGAAATTTTACATCGAGAAACAATTTTTAACCAGCATTTTATATTAAAATAGCTTAATTTTTGTCCATAGGTAACTGCTACTAAACATGGTCAAATATACATAAAAAAAATTTAGGCAGTATAGTGTCGATTGTTTGAAGTTCAGTATCATTCCATCATTGTAGGACAAATGCTTGCTCATCAGCCTTATATGTAACAAAATTTTAATCAATGACCATGAAATGATCCAAACTGGAACATAATCTCGGAAGGAGCCACCCTGATAAAAGTAAAAAATTTTGAGTGTGAGAAATACTTTTAAACAATGAAAGATAAACTTCAGAACAGACCCATGATGGATAGTATTTTCGCTTTAACATCAAAAAGAGAGGACAATACTTTGATGCCTTACAACATACTTGTCTAAAGTGCAACCCATACGCAAATTATGAAATATTTGCAATATTTTTCATATATAATAGATTCGTTGCCTTTTATTTTGAAATAAAAATTTAAATAAAAACAGCTTGTATGTCATGAAAATTAAAATCGAATTTATTAATAAAAATCATGCTGAGGAAGGACAGACATAACAAACAGACACTCCTTCCAGATACCTTTTATTTATTTCCACATGAGTTAAGGATCGCAAGTGAATGGACAAGAGATACACTTAAGCCTTCAACAGAAGAGACAATTACACATTCCTTATTTTATGACTGGCATCAGGACTAATAAAAAGAGGGTTGAAATGACCCTAAAGGAAATGGACCCTAAGTGGTCTACAGTTCAAAATCGGCAATTCCTTCCTTAAAATTTCATTTGTTTGAAACAACAAAAATTAATTATATTTTTATTTTTGAATTGTGTTTCTTTGAGATTTAAGATAATATACAAATATTTATATCGCATTAAAAAAGTAAAATAATACGCAATTGCATTTGCTTTTTTTTTTTTATAAATTTTTTCTCACTCCCTCTGAACATGAAATTATCTCTTAACTGTTTATACAATTATGTATATATATTTCAATGTACTCTTTAGATTATTTTTATATTGATTAATATGCATATGTGCTCGCTTCTTTAATTTTGAATGCATTATGATCTTCCAAAAGAGTTTTCGATGTGTATTGTAATTTAGAGAAATATTTTCATTTGCATTTAATATGGAAAATGTTATTTTACTTGTTTAAAAATTCAAATTGCTGTCCTTTTGTATTATTAAAACCCAAATGAAAAAGAACATTTATTAAACGAATATATTACATTATGACAGATTGCAGTAACGCAATACAAATTTAGATAAACAATCATAAAACAGGAATGCTAGAGTTCAATTTGATAATTAGATAAATAATGTCTGCACAATAATGTAATGTTTTAAGAGTAAACATCAAAAATGTAGAAATTCTCATCCCTCACAGTATAATATAAGAAATGTTTAGTGAATAAGACCCCTCCTTAGAAATTTTCTATTTGCGTGTGTATGTTTAACCAGATTTTCCAGCAGAAAAATGAAATTTTTTATACATACATTAATTTTCATATATATTGGTATAAAATACTTTTAATGTAAATTACTTACATAAATATAATTCTCCTAATTAATTTATATAATAATGGTCTTCAATTTTTAGAATCTATGACTTCCTTCTTATCATAATTCTTTGTTATGTTTGATAAGCATTATAACAACAATATATATATTTCATACAGTTACAAATATATATTTTTCTGAGAATTTCTAAGAAATTCTAAATATTATGCAAGACAATACAATATAGAAACCTAAAACCTGTTACAGATTTTTTCTGCATATCATTTCCATTTTAGAATGGTTCACTCAATATTTTCTTAGATATGATTTTTCATTCACAATTTTTTTAAAAAAATATTTTAAGGAAATCTAATAATTAACTGTATGTGATAAAACTAATATTGATTTAAATCGATGTATAGTACATTGGTATATCTGTATTATAATGATAATTTGAACTATAATATATTGTACATTAATAATAATAATGAAATAATCATAATAGGAAAATAAGAAAATTGTATACAAGGGGTAATAACTTAATTGAAGCTTTGTTCTTTCTATCCACGAAAGAGTTAACAGAAATTATTTAAAAAATCTGATCTTATCACCTTCAGAATTCTTACGAAAAGGAGAGTTATATATTACTTTCATTTTATACACCTTTTTATTTATAAGCTAGTAAGCTAGTTCTCCTTTATTTTCTTGAACAGGGAAAAAAAAAAAAAAAACTACACATAGTTATACACATATTACTTGATATGGCATAATGGTTTTTAAAACAGTGTATTTTTTTTATTTATTCTTAGTAGCAAAATAACAATTCTTTTCCATATAACTCGGCCGCAAAAGGTGTGTGCGTTATTTTTAGGATATTAATATAAGGGTAGTCTTCCTGTACTGAATCATTCATAATTTTTCTGTATATCATCTTATACCGGTTCAAATGTAGATTCGAAGCTAGAACTTGTCATTATTTTAAATTTTATTGGTCATTTATTTTTCAAAAACAGATCATTTAATTTTAAAAGTTCACTCATGACACCAAGATATCCCGAGGGTAATGTTAACACTACGGAGTTTCATACTTTTCTATTTACTGCTAGGGTATCGCTTTTAATTGCATGGGATAAAATGCATTCAAAAGAGCGAATAAATAAATGTTTGTCAGGTATTCCATTTTTTAAAAAAAATTTGCAAGCATTTTTAAATATTTATTACAAATCTGAAAATTCCCACTTTGCACACTAAAACACTCATAAAAAAAATCAATCATCGGATAAAAAAAATAAAATCAGGGAACCTATGCTCTTTCAAATGCATAAACTATGAAAAATTTAAATTGCCTTACTTGCAAGAAATTAGAAAAGTCAGTATTGCACATAAGAGAAAAAAAAGTGGGAAAAAGCAACTTCTCTTTTAAGCGAAAGAATACATGAAATCCCCCCCCCCCAGTGTCTCCTTTATGAACGGCTATTTATCACTCGTTCCGTAGATTTCGTATCAGAAATGTAGTTCTCTCAGAATTTGCAGCGTTTGAGAAACTATGAACAATCTCGTCGTTTTTTAGCAAGCTGAAAACTGCATTTGAAAATTACTACCAATAAGATTTCTAAAATAAGCTATTCTCTGTTTTTTTATATCCTATCTTGTTAAAATTATTTATTTTTTTTATTTTGCATTATTTTCTTGATTTGTTCCAACTATCACTTCATAGTTATACAACTAGACCCGGGAGGGGGGGAGATTGTTATTTAAACCTGTTTCTGTGTCTAACTTTTTTGTGCATTTCACTTATTGAGTGCATTATTTTTTTTAAAAAATTTCAAAATAAAAATCCTTATTTCTATCAACTTTCAATTAACTATAAATACCTTTAAAATATAATTAATAATTATTAATTACATTTACATGAAAAGATTTCAAGAACTAAGTGCTAACATTTACTTTTCGATGTGTTTCTGTTTTCTTTCGTACTTCTAAGTTTCATAATTTAACAAAGTTAACTTTAATAAATATAAGTCTCATAGCTTAAGAAAGACGCATTTTGAAAATAACGTTATAATTGAAAAATTGATAGATTTATTTTTACTATTTTGTTAAAATATCATGTAAAACAATCTTATAAAAATTATTAATATTCTTTGAATAATTAAATATTTGTATGCAGAATATTACACTATATAATTTGATTTCTTGTATCAAATTCTTTAAAAAGGTATGAATAATTCATATTCATTATGGATATTTGCTTATAAAATTTAAATATATAATGTTTTTAGATGGCCTCCATATCATTAAAAAAACAAGCAGTATCTAAAAAAAGAAAAATTGAAGAAGAAAACTGGACGGAGAAATACTTTTTTATTGAGAATAATAAAGCACTTTGCTTAATTTGTAGGGACTTTTGTGCCAGTTTTCAAGGACTACAATTTAAAACGACATAGTCATAAGCATGCCACAAAATACGATGTATATGTCGGCATTTGCCTTGAAGATAAAATCACAGAACTAAAAAAAGGGGCTATCGTCTGAACAATTTTTTTTTTTTTTTAAAAAAAGACAGCTACTCAAAATGATAACATTGTAAAAGCAAGTTATGTTGTAGCAAATTTAATAGCAAAAAAAATCAAAACCTTTTATTGATGGCGAATTTATAAAATAATGTATAGAATGCGTAGCAAACATAATTTGCCCTGAAGAAAAAGTTGGTTTTTTCTACAATCGGTTTATCACACCAAACTATAGCCACAAGAATTGAGGAGTTGGGAAATTCAATTGAAGTCTTTAAAAAGCAATTTTACTAATTTTAAATTTTATTCGTTAGCAATGGACGAAAGCACTGACGCTTCTAATAGGGCACAGTTGGCAATTTTTATAAGAGGAATAGATGAACATTGTAATATCACGGAAGAAATGGTTGCTTTAGTATCGTTAAAAAACAAAACCAAGTCTGTAGATTTATTCGATGATTTAAAAATGACGATGAAAAGGTTTTCCTTATCCATGAAAAATTTATCAGCTATCATAACTGATGGAGCCCCTGAGATGGTTGGTAAAAATGGGGGACTTGTTAAAATGGTTAATAATGAAGTCGTTGCTGTCGACAATACATTCTTGATGGCCTATCATTGTATTGTACACCAGGGCAATTTATGTGGAAATTTTTTTTAAGTGTATTAAGCGTTGTTATAAAAACCATTAGCTTTATAAGAGCAAAAGGATTTAATCATAGACAATTTCAAGAGTTCCTTAAGGTAATTGGCACTGAATTTACAGATGTTATTTATTATATAGAAGTAAGATGGTTCAGTAAGAGAAAAATGCTCAAAAGATTTTACGATTTGAGAACTGAAATAAAAATATTTATGGAAACAAAAGGGGAATCTGTGAATGAATTTGAGGATGAAGATTGGATTTTAGATTTAGCTTTTTTAGTAGACTTAAATGAATATTTGAAATGATTTAAATCTGAATGACTTCAAGGGAAAAATCAATTTATTAATAATATGTTCCAAACAATTACAGTGTTTGAAAGAAAAATGAAATTTTGGTTTAATCAAATAAAAGTTAAAGATTTGACACATTTCAGTACTTCGGCTGCACATAAACCTGCGAGTTGCACAAAATATGCTGCATTAATTTTTGATTTAATTCAACAGTTTGAAAGTAAGATTTCAAGATTTTTGAAAAAACGATGAGTATTTCAACATATTTCCTACCTTATTTTCTCTATAAATAAATTGCCTTCAAATGGAATACATTGAACTGCAAAGTGACATTCAACTGAAAGAAAAATTTGGGAATGTTTCTTTACTGGAGTTTTATAAAGATTACCTAGCCCGTGATAAATATCCTATTTTTCACAATCATGCTTTGTTAATATCTTCAGTTTTTGGCAGTGCTTATGTTTGTGAACAATTATTTAAAAGAATGAAGCTTACAAAAATCAAAAATAGGACAAAGATCACTGACAAACATCTTGAAAATGCAGAAAGAATTGCTACCTCATCTATTGAACCTGATATCGATTTGCTTGTTCAACAAAAGCAAATTCATCCATCTCATTAATTCGAATTTTTTCCATCTTTATGAAATCCAAACTAAATGAAACGAAACTTTTACAAATTTAAAATAAATATGTACTTATACATATTTAATTCAAATTAAAAAAATTATAGTAAAAAGAAGTTAATTTATTTTAATAAAATTAAATAGAGTTAATTTTTATTTCAATTTGTTGAAAAAATATTGTATGTGCGCCCCAGCAATTTTTTTTTTGCAATGTGGCCCTCAAACGGTCATAGTTTAGACACCCATGCCCTATACGAAAGAAAAAAAGTCACTACAGTGCCTTGGGGTCATGATGCCTGAAAAAAGGCATGTCCCTGAAGTCTCCTGATATAATCCTTACGGCTATACCCCCCTGATGCTGGGTACCCATTTTAGTTGCACCTTACGACAAGCATGAGTTGTTACAGTGGGACTATTCTGTCATATCTGGTCATCACATGGGTCAAAATACAGTTTAGAAAGTTGCTACTTATCTTACATTATGGTCTATGTCAAGAAAGTTTTTCATAGCTTTTCCATCTTCACATCAGGTGGAAAGGGGTTTTAATGTGGTTGCCAGTTTTCACATAAAGTGGGGGGGGGGGAGATGGAAATCTCTACCTGAGGAGATTTATGGTTGAGTAATTTGATGGCACATATTAAACATTTGCTACTAAGATACCCCTCTAATTAAATTATTGATTCTTTTGTACTTAGTTTATGTGAAAGAATGTTACAAGCTTTCATTTTGTGCTGTTTTAATTAATATAGAGAGATGAATTAAAACTAAAATGCCTTATTTTAAAACTTCCCATTGTGCAGTAAACCCTATTGAAGTGAGTAGTTCTGCATGCAATGAAATAAATGAATTTTTAAAAAAATTAATCTAAGGGCAATGTTTCAAAACAACACAGCCAATGTACAATTTCACCAGACTGCCATCAGGTAAATTTTGCTTTCACTTGAGTGTTTGAGAACACCTTGATGAAACTTTACCCTCCCTTTCACTCTGTTTTGGAGTTTTTTGGTTTCCGAATGACTTTTAGGAAAGGGTCTACGAAGAATTGGCGGGATAAAAAAAAGCAGGGGAATCTTTGTTAAATAGTCACATTCACCTGTATTGTTAAATGCAATTGAATGCCAACAAACACACTGGAGAAAAATTTCAATTATTTTTCAAGTAATATTTAAAGAAATGGAGAAATTATATTGCTATAGAATTCTTTAAAACAGATTTTTAAAGACACTCTAGTTAACAAATGACAAAAAAAAAACATTTTCTTACGGAGAATTTTAGACACTAAGAATTCGTAAAATTGATGAGGTTGCATCTACCTATAACTACTGGTGGATAAAACAAATTAAACTAAAAATTTAAAAATACAACAAAAGTATTGCATTTATTACTTGCACACTTTACAAAAGATAAAATCAGTAATATTTTATGCATATAAACTGAATAATGAAAGGAAACTGGGTGTTTTCAATGTGTATATATATATATATATAAACTCACTTTTTCTTTAATTTTCTCCCAAATGACCCTGGTCATTTCATCACCATCCAACTCAACCACAGGGTTTGCCACAGTGATGCGTCCATCTCTGACATCTGAAATGAAAAAGTGCCAAAAAAAAAAAAAAATTTTTCTTCTCCATTACCAAAATTAGTTTTCAAATACTATATGAATAAAAGAACACGCATGGCAGAATTCTCTTCAGCTCTTAAAAAGGAGAGAGTATGTTTTTAAAAAGTGAAAGAATAAAAAAAGCCTGTTATATGAAACAAAATTTCATTTGTAGAATTCCTTAATTTTATATATATTATATATAAAATATAAACTACACATTTATGATATGATTAACTGAAAGGAGCTTCCAATTTCCAATAATAAGAAATAATGTCTTAAAAAACTTGATTTCAAAATAGCTAATACTTAGAGAGAAACTGATAATCTGTCTGAAACACTCCTTCCCCCATCTTTCTTGGTAGCTGGATGCCCCCTGAAAAAATCCCTGGGCAGTGGGTGCCTGGCTAAACTTCCTGACACAGGATTCTCATTTTAATCTCCTCTTACGACATCTATGAGCTACAGTGGGACTATTCTTTCACACCTGGTAGAACATTGAGGGAAAACAGGTCTTTCTCTTTCAGCTGGTCGACCTTTCAAGTAGGTCCGAAAGAAACGGTCCACGACTCTGAACTATAAAGGGTCATTTAAAAGATATGAATCAAAAACCTAATTGGTTTTGACATCCAAACGGAATTGTAACTGAATCCCCCCCCCATTTAATTGCATTTTTCAATCCAATTTATATTCTTACAATTTATGAACAAATTTAAAATTCTCCCATCTTAATAGTTTTAAATCAGCGAGGAGGGGGGGGGGAAACCACAATGTCATAATATTGGGTTGACAACAAAGTAATTGCGGATTTTTTTTAGAAAAGACAATTTTTTCATGGAACTAAATAATTTTATTCTGTAATGTATTGCCCATTTTGATCAATGACCTTTTGCCATCTTTCAGGCAGCATCATAATCCCACGTTCATAAAACTTCTGATTTTTATTAGCAAAAAACTGAATCAGGTACGATTTGACATCATCATCATTATTGAAATTTTTACCATTCAAGGAGTTTTGTAAAGATCGAAACAAAAAGTAATCAGTTGGTGCAAGATCAGGACTATATGGTGGATGTGGCAAAACATCCCAACCAAGCTCCAATAATTTTTGCCGAGTGACCGAAGATGTGTGTGGCCTTGCATTGTCATGATGGAATATAGCACCTTTTCGATTTGTCAATTTGGGCCGCTTTTTTTCAACTGCATTGTTTAATTTTGTTAGTTGTTCAATGTAGACATCAGAATTGATCGTTCGGTTAGGTGGTAAGAGTTCAAAGTAGACAATTCCTTTGTAATCCCACCAAACTGATAACAAAACCTTCTTTTGATGAATATCAGCTTTTGATGTTGTTTGAGTGTGTTCACCTGGCCTGCTCCACGATCTTTTCCGCTTGATATTGTTGTAAACAACTCATTTTTCAACGCCAGTTATCAGTCGTTTTAAAAATCGATCATTTTCATTACGTTTCTTTAGCAAATCGCAGCTGTTAATGCGTTGCGTTAAATGAGTTTCTTTCCGTTCGTGAGGAACCCATATATCGAGTTTTTGAACAGAGCCAAGTTGTTTTAAGTGATTTTCAATGCATGTATGTGATACATGAAGCTCCTCTGCAATCTCACGTGTTGTACTGTGATGATCCGAATCGATTATTGCTCTGATTTGGGCGTTATTAACTTCAACTGGACGACCAGAGCGTTTTTCATCTTTGAGTGAAAAATCACCAGAATGAAATTTGGCAAACCAATTTTGACACTGCCGTTCCTTTAAGGCTTCGTCACCATAAACATCACATAACATCTTATGAGCTTGCGATGCATTTTTCCCTTTGCGGAAATAAAAAAGCAAAATATGACGAAAATGTTCCGTTTGATTTTCCATTCTTCAACGAAGGCTAAGCGAAATTAATACAAAACCCTTTATATTTTTCTTACAAATGTTGTATAACATTTCATGCTTAAGATTTCTTAACTTTTTGAATTTTGTAGATATGAAACCCTAGATATATTTCAATGTTTGGAAATTCTATATTTAGCAATATTACATTTTATGCTCCCAAATGTCAATTTTTTGGAAAATAAGAAAGAATTTGTATCAATTAAATTTCTACAAATTGTCATGAAAAAGAGAACTTTTATAAGAAACAGAATGAAATATATGACGTTTCTCAAAATTTCATGCAGAATCTGACAGATAAATTTGATGTGATTATGCAATTTTTATAAGAATAAGAATAGTATTATTGTCGTTTTGCCAGAATTTGTATATTATCTTCATGCATTATAATAATATTCCAGATAGCCAAGTAGTTTGGCCATAAGCTCGTCATTGTCGATGTTTTCCTTGAATCTATATTCCAGTCTAGATACTCAGAAGAGTATCGCACTTTACTTTCGAAGATTGAACCTCTATAGATTTAACTTGTATCAGTTTCTCCGCAACAGAGGTATTCAAACTGAGTTCTGCGAAATCTTTTTGTGTGCATGTATTTAATGATTTCAATGAATAATTTATTTATCACTCTTAATTTTTCACATTCTGAAACTCCTGGTAAAAATTTCATTCTTATTTTCTGATATGATTTCAAATTATCCTTTAACTGATGCGAATCAACTTTCCCATGGTCGTAGAATGATCCCTATTTGGCTTTTCATCTCCGGTAGAAATCCCTTTATTCAATGTCACATGAATAACACATGATCCAAAGAAATCCCACCATATAAATTCAACATAAGGTAAAATTCTCTCTCTTTCACTCAGGTTAGAAGTATTCAAACTGGGTTCCGCGGAACCCTTGAGCTCCTTGGAACTTTGGCAGGAGTTCCGAAAGGGATCACTAGGTGCCTCGGGGTCTAGATCGAGGTCGAATGCGTAATCAAGTATTGATATTTATTCACATCACATGTGGAAGAAACACGAGAGCTAGTGTTTTTAAATTTGAGGCACGGCTCTCCAATCTCCTATTTTTCAGGCCATGCAAATGAGTCTATGTAAAGGTGTTCATGTAAAAGAACCAGAAAATTTTCCCCACACAAAACTTTTTCACCATCTTCTTCATTTAATAAAGAATATATTTAAATCTGTTTTCTACAATAAATGGTCATGTAAGTAATACAAGTAAATACACGTTCTTTTTTTATCATAAAAATGTAAACAGCTTTCCTTCAGTTGCGATACATAGTGGGAGAAAAAAAAAGCAAATTTCTCTTCCCCCTCTGTACATGCAATAATAATGTATGAAAATGGTAATACATTTAAAAATATATGCAAGTATTTTTCTCAAAATCTTTCTACTAAAATAGTTAATATTTTCATGTGGTTAATATCTTTAATAAGTATTTCAGTTATGTCTATCGGAATAAAAATTATTACTTTTGGATTTTAAATAATTTTAAACAAATGATGTTCAATAATAATACAAATACACATACAACCCAAACACATTTAAATAACATTTTCAATAGCTATGTGATTATAAAATACCAACAAATGTAAATGTTAACAAAAAAAAAAAGAAATAAATTTATAAATTCTTCAAAATTCTCATTTTTACTTTCTACTACATATACAGTTGAATAGCAAACAAAACTTAACAATATTAATATTATAAATTCAAGCAAATAAAAGACCTGACATTATATATATAGTTTTTGCCCCCCCCCCATCAGTGCTTTCAGAATCGAAGCTGGGTTACGCATGGACATCATCCTGGGATATCTTCAAATTCGGGTAATAGAATTAAAAAGAATTCTAATTTTGTTATCTTTTTATTATTTTAAAATAATTTTCCTTATATATATTTTTTTTATTTTGTGACCTTTTTCAGTCCACCTTACTAAAAGGCAATTTTTCTTTTCTGCCAATTTGCAGTTGACCCTGATTTTGATAAAACTAGGTGATTTTTATTAACCAACTATTCAAATCTATTGACTTTCCAGAAAAGAAGCTTTTTAAAATTTTATTCCTTCTTTTAAAACCATTTTTATCTTTTTCTTGCAGCTTTGACATCGATTCGTGTTATTTTTATAGCTGATGTTCAAATGCTGCAATGTGCAAATAACTAAATACTGGGGGGGGGGGAGACGTGAATTTCAATTCTGGAGGTATAAACAAAAGATAGTTGTAACAATATCTCCACTGATATATTCACGACGTATTTATAATATCTATCGCTCATTTTAGTAATTAATGAAGTAATTTGTATAGTGTATTTTTTAAATACTCAGTAAAAATAGCATTAAAAACGGATTATTTCTTTCTTTAGAATCGTCGACGAAGTGTACTTTTCAAACACTGAAATATCTCATAGATATCTGTATAGCAAGCCAGACAAACTTTCTGGGGATATTATGCGAATATTAATGAAGCTTTAAAAGAGAAACCCCTCGAATCACTAGATTCCGAGAAATCTGCCGACCTCCCTCAATGGATCGAAAATCACCTTTTATCAAATGGAGGGTAGGAATATGTACCGTGTAACCTTGTGCACCGAGATGGTACTTTTACTCCACCCCCCCCACACACACACGATTATTCAAAGTATTTTAATGATCAATTGATGGTGCAACTGATGCAAGTTTTCAGATCTCTTAACAAAAATTTAAAAATACAAAAATCTAGAGAAAAAAAGTAACCCTAGAGAAGCCTTCATTTTTAATACTCTTTCAAATTCCCTTTATTCCATGCAGTTAAAATAAATATTCTAGGTACGAGAACGATAGTAATAAACTCCATAGGATTAACATTACGTACGGAGATTCGTGGTGGCGTGTCGATGGGAGCCATAATACCAAACTCCATTAAGTGAATAATAGAGAGAAGTTCTTTAGAATGACGAAAAAGTGACTCTTCAAAAATTGGAAGTCGATACCTTTCCCCACCTCCTCCCATGCAACTCCGTATCTCAACAAATGTTGGAAATAACAAATTTAGCATCGGTATGGCCTTGAGTCGTGTATGGCTTAAGTGGCAGAGATTATTTTACAAATAAGTTATTTATACTCAGCGTCAGTTCAAAACATCCGAATGCGATAACCCTCAACCCAACTAAATATAATTGGCCAGAAATAATAAAAATATATTTAAACGTCTTTACAGGAACAGATCACTTTGACTGCAAACGATTTCGATAATCACACCAAACTCTTTTTTACACGATTTTGAAATAACACGGTTCACCAATAAATTTTTTTACACGAATCCCCCCCCCCCAATTTTTTAAATTCTAATTTGGTCTAATTTTTTACGGTGTAATCAGAAGCAGTTGGTATATGTCTACATATGTGTGAGTGACTTGGTCTACTTCATGGCTTGTTTAATTTGTATTCTGGAGTTATGGGAATACCCGAATTTTATCATTTTTACTTTATTTCGTTACAGTTTTATGTAGCAGGATATGAGCAACTTGAGGGGGGGGGGAACCCCTAAAAACAGACTTTGTAAAAAAAAAAAAAAAAAAAAAAAAACAAGAAGCCGTTAATAATGAACGAAGTTCTTCATTTGAATCAAAGCCTACAGTTATCCTAGACATATTTGACACATCTACTGATGATAGCAATTTTGATCAAATTCGTAATAAACATGTACACTTGTTATTAAGTAGCGATAAATAATTGTTAGTTAGTAGTTTTATTTCTAATATCAATTTGAATTTTTATATTTTGTCTGTACCTACAGACTGAATTTTCAATGTAAACTAATCAAATTTTATTGTAATAAAAATGAAATGTTTTTGTTTTATAAATATGTAATATGAATTTCATTACTTTTTTTGCACGATTTTTTGGGAAAATTTACGATTTTTTAAAGTTGTGAAACACATCCCAAATTTACCATATGTCGCATGTATTTTTTACACGATCATTTTTGCACGGTCTTCTGAGGAACGTATCAACCGCGTAAAAAAAAAGCAGTGTGTACTTGCAATGAGAAATAGTTGAGTTAGTTTTAAAAATAATTAAACAAAGGAGCTTAATTGTAACATACTTCCTCGTCAGTCTCCTTTATATCCAATTTAATGTTGTATCCAATGTTGTACGCAACCGATATGTGTGCCCTATCCAACACACAACTTACCCAAAATGCTGGTATGCAATTTACGAGTATAAACATATTTTGAATATAAGAGTTATTTCATACAAAAAAGTAATCGATACTACGCAAAAGGTCAGAAGAGTTCAACTTTTAATTTCATAATTATAAAACACTTAAACGAAATACGAGTCCATAGACACTGTTATGAATAACTGTCCATCCAATTGATTTCAGAATGGAAGAAAATATATAAACACGATTTATCGATTTCAGAATCTAATTCCTGAGGATAAATAATTATGAACTTCAGTAAGGTACAACGTTTTAATTTTTGAATTTTCAATTTTGCTGTTAAAAATTAGAGGATACTTCTCATTCGATTGATGTATTATTCATCAAAATGTAACATACAGAATGCTTGAAAACTAAATAGTAAAAATGTTAAGAAACATGTAACTTCCGAGAGGGGGAAAAAAAATCAGGAAAAATTTGAATCATAAAAATTTAATTTTTTTTACAAAATTCACAATTTGAAACTTTGTTCAACGTGTTATGTTTATCCCTATTTTTATGAATTTTCAAAGTAATAAACTCAGTGGCATTTTATGCAAGATATACCTAAATATAAAAGTACGACTTGTAAATGTGAATATACAGCTATTAATTTTAAATTGTTCATATATAATTATTTACGAAATATAAATGTGATTCTCTCTCCTTACATAAACAGACACACTTCGTGAATAATTTTCGAACAGAAAAACAAATTCTTCCACAAAACAGCTATGAAACTTTTCAGATTAAATACACAGGGTATCCAGGCTATAAGTATCTAAAAGTTGTGGTCCATTATTACCAAACTACCCATTAGAATATAACTGTTAGCCCCTCCAAGACTTTTTGGGACCCAGACCATTCAGGTGCACAATAATCGGCACGAAGGCGAAAAACTTGTTCCACGGTGTTACGACCCGCGAGTGCAGATGGCGCTAGTAGTCATATTCTTGTTTTACAATTTGTATCATTGTTCTTGTAGACATCAGCCTAGGAGCACGACGTACCAACCGTTTCTCAAATAAACATTCATTTTTTAGTATACAGTCCACAGCTCTTTGTTTTGAAAAGATAAGTTTCGAATAACTCAAAGTCTAATCAATTCAACCCCCCTTTCACCATACACACGGGTTTCATAAGCCTGGCCGTCTGGATCTCCGGATTTGAATCTGGATTAGAAGTTTTTGCTTGAAGGTTCATTAAATGCGTCGTGTGTATACAAAATAAACCGAATGTGTTTAAGATGCGTTTCATTCGTTTGGTATAACAGCTCCTGGTATTCTAGGAAATAACTTAATTACAGTTTGACATTTGTTGCGCAACAAATCGAAATCTATTGATATTAAAACTCGATGAGTGAGTGAATGTAAAGTTTATATGGCGCATGAGCCAGATGTGGCTATGCTGCGCCAAACAAGATTTAACTGTGGACCAGATGTGAAATTTTTTTTATACAAAAAAAATGGTTGACAAGGAGGGTCGAAAATGGTGAAGGATCGCTAGGGTAACCCAGGGATGCGTCACTGTGTTTACCAAAGACAGTAAACCCCATGTGAAAGAAAAAGATCACTGAGGTGCCTCGGGGTCATGATGCTCGTTCTTACCTGAAGAAGGCAAGTCCCTGAGGTTTAAAATTCGATGAGATGTTCCTACTTGTGTAATTTTTTTGAAAAATTCTAATGAGTAGTTCAGTAAAAAAAATGCACAACTTTTACATTAGACACTTTGTGTGTATACTATATAAATAAAAATTTCGCCCTCAATTTCCTTTCAAGTGCCAGAGGATATACTTTCACAAAATTAAACAAAGACCGAAACCATCTTTTCGAGAGATCAGAAATGACATGAAGAATATTAATGATCATTCTAATTTTAAAAAAAAAATAGCACACGAGGCTGCGAGGTTTAAACGGCAACACTTCCTTCTGAACCATGAAACACCCACCAGATGCTAAGTGGCCACTCGTAAAAGCAGCAATTTGTGACACGTCGTGCAACACAAGGAATCTTTGCCAAATGCCTGAATCATCAGATCTAAAGAGATTAACGGCACGCGACTGAGTGGGAGCACGACTTTTTACTAACAATACCTTCCCACCCCTCTACCTAATCATCGAGATTCAAGCATCATGGATGCGCTACGAAGCGACCAACGTAGCAAATATCGCACTAAAAACAAAAAGCAGCAAATATCGCACTAAAAACAATAACAATACTATGTTTTTATTTTGAATTTTAAAAAGCGACTTTAATTGCTTGATTTCTTCAGATTTTTAGGTGATTATATATATATATATATATATATATATATATATATCAAAGTGAAGCACATAGAATGTTGACTGCATCCTTTACGCATCCATGCAGGAAAATGCTAATTTAAAATCAACTTGTCATAAAATTGGACCAGATTAATAATTTATAATTAATGATCTATGAAACATTGAATTCTATGCAAAGATTACGGAATAGAAATGTTTATTTCTTTTAATTCCTCAGAAAAATAAATCGAAATATGTTTAAATACTTCCATTGCAAACCTGTTACCAGGATTCGTCGCGAGCATCGCAACTGCTATTTCGGGATTAAAGGATGTTAAGTACAGTGGCTCAAACAATTGAGGATACACCTTTAACTAGAATAGAAGACGTATTTTTACTTTTACACGTAATAAAAGGGTTAATTTACAGTAAAAATAACGAAAATCAACAAAAAAATATCTAAAATTAAAAGTTTCACAAATATTTGAAGCAAACATAGGCAGATCTTTACCTCAAAAAATTAAGGATACACCAATGAAATGTTTTCGATATATTACATGCATAGACAGTATCAGTATTTTGTTGCATGTCCTTTGGCTTTTATAATGTCCTCCAAACGTCTTGGTACCGATTCGACCAATTTTTTAGTGGTATCTGGAGATATTTTATCCCATTCTTCTTGTAACACTTGCTTTAAATGGGCTTTGTTTCTAATCTGGTGTTTTTGGACCGCTGTTTCTAGTGTGGCCTACAAATTTTCTATGACATTGATGTCAGGGGACTGTGGCGGTGTGTGCAATTGCTGTTTACAATGAAAAAGACACCACGTTTTGACATTACGTGCCGTGTGTTTGGGGTCGTTGTCGTACTGAAATATAAAATTTCCATCTAAACCCAATTTTTGTGCACTTTCTTTAAGATTGTTGCGGAGTATGTCTATATAAAGCTTATGATCCATTATACCATCTATAAAAACTAAATTTCCTACCCCATTTGCAGCCATACAACCCCAAACCATGACGGAGCCACCACCATGTTTAACTGTAGGACGAAAATTTTTTGGATCCAAAGCGGTGTTCGGCTTTCTCCAAACGGTGTGACGACCATCGCTTCCAAAAATGTTGAATTTACTTTCATCACTAAATATAACTTTCTTCCAAAAGTTTTCTGTCTTCAACTGATGAGTTTTTGCAAACTCCAAACGCTTTTTCTGATTTTGTAAGCTTATGAAAGGTTTCTTTCTAGCTACTCGACTGCCATATCCAGCATGTCTAATCACATTTCTCACAGTTTCAGCACTTACACTTTTGCAGATTATTCGAGAAGTTTCTGCAGCTAGTTTGACTGCACTCAGTTTAGGATTAATCTTGATATCTTTTAAAATTTTCCTTTTAGCTACATCACTCAGAATACTTTTCCTTCCTCTTCCACTCTTATTTTGAATTAATCCATCGCGTTTAAATTTCCCAATGATTTTC
This sequence comes from Nephila pilipes, assembly GCA_019974015.1. Lineage (NCBI taxonomy): Eukaryota > Metazoa > Arthropoda > Arachnida > Araneae > Nephilidae > Nephila > Nephila pilipes. The sequence continues at coordinate 56,740 of BMAW01041197.1, read as the reverse complement.
TGGACACATGAGTGACTTCTACCGACAATTTCAGCTATTTCACGATAAGATTTTCCCTTCTTAAATAACCTTAATATAAATTTTCTTACATCAATACTAGTCTCTTTTCATTCATCTCTTTTTATTTTTCTTAGCCATTTTCCATTTAAAAGTACAGCTTTATATTCTTATAACCAACTTCAAAAGACAGAAATAACAGTTGAAAAAGTTTAGGATAAAATTTCCCAAACTTAGATTAATAGTAGCAAGCAAAAAGAAATCAAGTGGTAGTTAAACAAAAATTTCATTTGTGTATCCTCAATTTTTTGAGGTAAAAATCTGCTTATGTTTATTTGAAATGCTTCTAAAAAGTTTTATTTTAGAATTTTGTCGTTGATTTTTCTTTATTTTTACTGTTAATTAAGCCTTTTGTTATGTCTAAGAATAAAAATTCGTTTGCACTTCTGGTTAAGGAGTTATTTTGATTGAAAGTTGGATTTATCAAGTAAAAGTAAGGTGTATCCTCAATTGTTTGTGCCACTGTGTATAAGCGTTGCAATTTAATATTCAAGGTATCCGAACACATTGAAATGACCTATTTCGATCAAAATACATTTTTTTTTTTTTTTTTTTTTTTTTTTTTAAAAGAATTGTTTTGAATAAAGTAATCTTTTGGCCTACAAGACAAAAATATTTCTAAATCGGCCAAATTTTAAAAGAAAGATTTAGATTATGTATTGGGAAAAAAAAATTGTTCTTGTATTATAATAATACTAATTTGATTTGTAACCTCTCGTTACATTGAAATTCTTAAACTGCTTATTTGAGTGAATATGAATATGTATGACATCACGTTTTTATGTATATTTACATAGTGCGTGTTGGCGATTTTCGAGCTTTATAGTGCAAGAGACAAAGGGTTTATATACACACACACGCGTGTGTGTGATGAATTCGATTTGTCACCTTTTCCTCCCGGCTCTTTTTAGCATAGGAATTTGAATTGGCGTTAAAACAACTACTTTCACCCACTCGAGTCGCGGGAGGTGACTTATCTCCCGAGCCTCATTAGAGAAATACAGAGCAATGTGCAATAAATTAAGGGAAATTATATTTTATAGAATTTAATGCATTTGTTGAAAATGTAATTCAAGAAGTCTAGCAGTTATAACACAATGCTGGTGGCTAAATTATTAGCAATCAAAAGGCACCGGGCAGTCATTTTGTCTGGAACCATATATTTCTGGGTAAAATATGCCTGCTATTTCGCATGATCCACGTCACATAGTGTTTCTGGTCAGGTATACAATGGCGTATCACCCACTCACGAAATATGACCCAAGCGTTTTTTAAAACGAGCTCAACTTTGTCCACGGTAAGTAAACTCGCGCTTTATGCTTTCTATTACAAAGCTGTCAAGCAGTTCATCGCTTGCTCTCCGTTTGTGCTTTGTGTGGTGAAAATTGCTTGTTTAGAATGTTTTCTATCACACTTAAAATTTTTGTTTATGAGTTTCGAAACATTCTGTGTGTGTATATATATATATATATATATATATATATATATAACATTCTGTGTGTATGTTATATATATATATATATATATACACACTGGTTATCATAAATTAAGGAAAATTCACAAAAATCGCGATAACTCAAGAAATTACACATGGAATTTTATGAAACTTACCCACAATATACAACACATAGTAAGGTATTAAACAACATAAAAAGAAATTATCAGACATTAATAGTAGTATAGAAATTAGCACATGTATAAAATAAACAAATTGGAAGCATCGGTTTGCAATAGAAAAAGTACCTTTAATATGGAATATGATTGCCTCTAGAAGCAATACAGCACAAACAGCGATGTGTGATGCTTTCAATTATGCGGTCTATCAGTTCAATAGGAAGTGAGAGCCATTGCTCTTGTAAAGCAGATGCAAGCGCGGCAAGGGTCTGAGGGGGCGGATTGATGGCAGATACACGCCTCCCTAGAGCATCCCAAACGTGCTCGATAGGATTCAAGTCCGGGGATCGAGCTGGCCACTCCATGCGCGTAATTGTTTCCTGTTGAAGATAATCATCAACAATGCGAGCTCTGTGTGGTCTTGCATTATCGTCCTGTAACAGGAAGCAATCACCAATCGCCCCGGCATATGGGCGCACATAAGCATCAAGGATGTTGTCTCGATAAACCTGAGCATTCACGGTTCCCCTTGGAAAGACATGGAGGTCTGTGCGCCCTCCTAAGGATATGCCTCCCCAAACACAGACACTGCCTCTTCCGTATGCATCTCTTTCACGGATGTTTGATGGATGATAACGGGTCCCAGGTTCTCTCCATATCAAATAACGTCTACTGTCACTTTCTAGACTAAACCTGGACTCATCCGTAAAGAGAACAGGCCTCCATTGATCTGACGTCCAGTGGACATGTTGTCGGGCCCACTGCAAACGGTCTCTCCTATGGCGTGATGTGAGCGGCACGCAAATGGCTGGTCGTCTCGCATACAGACCACCTTCGTGGAGCCTTCTGCGCACAGTTGACGTTGACACCAACCTTCCGGTGGCTGCAGCAAGAGAGGATCTAAGATGTGTCGGAGTAGCGGTTCTATTCCTGCGTGCACTTAATGTCAAATATCGGTCATCGGCACTGGTCGTAACAGTTGGCCGTCCTTGACTGAACCTCCTAGATGCCGAATCTGTGGTTTGAAATAGCCTCCAAAGTCTATGAACCACAGATGGACTCACATTTAGCCATCTGGCCACTTCTGATTGACTCTGCCCTGCCTCTAGTCTCCCGATGGCTCTCCATCGTAGTTCTTCAGGCAAATGATGCCTAGAGGTCATTATTACGAATTGGCTATCTCAGATTTTCAATGTCGCAATCACAGTAAAATTTGTGTGCTTTCTCTCAAACTTGGACTTTTATGCTCCAGGCAGATGACGTAAGCCGAGTGCAGCGTCACTAATTTGCATATTGCAATTTTACTCAGCTACTCTTAGTGGACAACATATGCAAATTTTGCACGGTTTGGCTTACTTTTGAAAGAGTTATCGCTATTTTTGTGATTTTTCCTTAATTTATGATAACCAGTGTATATATATATCGCCAGATTTTATTTCCTTAAGTTCCTTATAATGTTAAATTATGGTTCAAAAGCCAGATGTGGTCATGATGCTCCAAACAAAGTAATGCTGATCTAGACGTTTGATCAAATTGAAAAAGATAAAAATTTATGACAGAAGGAGAGTTGAAATAGAGAGGGATATCGGTATGGTATCTCGGGAACGCGTCAATCGTCATTACCAACCGCATGGGAAAGAAAAAGATCATTAGGGTGCCTCGGGGTGATAATGCCCGTACGTACCCAAAGAAGACAAGTCCCTGAGGTCCCACAACCTGAAGGACCAGTCAAAGTAGAAAGACGGAAATTTTTCTTTTACTAAAATGACGGGGAGAAATAAAATCAAAAGTAAAATATATGAAACGCATTTTTAATTTTTTTTTAATCAAAAATATAAATATTTCAAAACAAGAAATAGTATTTTTTTAAAAATAATCTCCCCAAGAGGTGTTGGATAACACCTTCAAGATATTCAGGGTTTTCTCACACTTCTTCCGCAGATGTAAAATGTGTGGAAGGAAAGTGAGCTTGCGATCAAAAAGTACTCCGAGGAAGCGGACGTCAGGGACCACCGGAATAGATGTATCACGGATGCGAATGTCAGGATCTGGATGGAGACCCAGTTTCCTACAAAAATGCACACAACTACTCTGGCTGGCAGTTTAGTTTAGCTTTTTATTAACGTCGCACTAGAAGCAACACGAGGGCTATTGGCAGAATACCCAAAAGGACCGAGCTCACCCACAAGGTTTAGAGCTGCAAACCGGACCCCCGGTAAACAATCACCCTCGTACTAAGCATTAATTGACAAAATAACATAAGATTTACATAATTTTGAAATAAAGGTTAAATAAAATGTACAAGGTATTTGCACAACAAAAAAATATACTTGACAGAAACACAAGAAATTCTCTTGTAGAAATAAGATACACAACAGGTTAAATAGCACAATACAAAAACGTCCACAAATTCGTAAACAACAATGAAGTGTTAGGCAAAGGTTTGAACATATATACAAGACATACAATTATAGCTACATGGTAAGGGATGATAAAAATATTGAGAAATATATTAAAAGTTTGAAACAATTAATAAATTTTATACGAGGGCTATTGGCGACCGACCTCGTAATTTTGAACCACAGTCAAGTGACGAGGACGACACCTGAGCTGGCACCCCCCTCTCCTAACATTCACACTACGCCAACCACACGACTATGGGCCCCGAGCAGATTTAACGTGCATCAGCCCCGGCTACACGGCAGGTCTTTGGCCGGCAAGGATCGAACTCGCGACTGAACGAAAACCGCCGGCCTTTAGTCCACGACCTTGACCACTAGGCTACCGCGGCCCACTCTTGCTACCAGAAATACTATGCCCATTCGCGTCACACCAAGTAACCAGGTTATTGACTGCGGTCTGAAGTCGTCGCTCAATGAGACCCATTGACGATCCTTCGCAGGAAATCTGCAGATCATCGACGTATAATGATCCATGAACTGATGGTTGCAGATGAGAAAGTATAGGTGACAGATGACAAATAAAAAAGAGTGGGGCTCAAAATGCTCCCCTAAGGAACTCCTTCAAATTGAGTAAAAGATGATGACAAAACATTACCAACCCGTACTTTAAATGATCTAAAAGATAGAAATATTTGAATAAAAAGAGGCAAATTGCCTCTCAGACCATAACCGTATAAAGTGTGCAGCATTCCATAGCGCCAAGTACGGTCATATGCCATTTCGATATCAAAGAAAATAGAAACCAAATGATTCCTCTGAACGAAAGCAGAACGAATCTGACTTTCGAGTAGAAGGATGTTATCTACTGTGGGTCTTCCTTTACGGAAGCCACTCTGAAACGGAGGAATGCATTGATTCTTTTCCAATTGATAAACGAGACGGGCATTGACCATACGTTCAAGGGTCTTACAAAGGCAACTCGTCAGAGCGATAGGTCTATAGTGGAGAGGGTTTTTTGGATCCTTACCAGGCTTCAGAATAGGAATAACGATTGCTTCCTGCCACTGGCTAGGAAACACATGCTCCCTCCATATTCGGTTGAATAGGTAGAGACTGACAAGCGAATCCTAGTTTAAGTGGCGAAGCATATCGTATGTAATACGATCAGAGCCTGGACTGGTATTGTGATGAACAAATGCGAACTGTTCATCTAAAACAGGTCTGGCCAACCCGCGGCCTAAAATTTTATCATATTTTTTCTTTAATATTGTTCAGAAACAATTACAAAGCTAGTTTTAAAAAACGCACGGGCCATCTGGTGCGATTGCTACTTACTGAAGAGCGCGGGTGTGCATTACTAGACGTAGGGAGGGAATGCGACACACGGAACATGCGGTATAGCAGTAGTCAATCTGTTTGCAACAAGTCTAATATATAAGATGTAGAAGCGTATTGTTCTAGACAGACTGACTGATCGGTGTCTTGATCATTAATAATTTTGCCCCAGCTTTATGTTGTAACTGCAGAACAGTTTTTTTAAAATCGTATTACGTGTTAATATATTTATTCAAAAAAAAAAAAAATTTCCCTTTATTTACAGTAAAATGTTCTTGATTTCTTTAAGGCACCCGACTAGGTTCGAAGACCAATTTTTGAAAAAATACTTTTCAGAAGAGTCTTTTAGTGTCAAATGATAAAAATAGACTCAAAAAGCAATAAAATTATATTTATATACATATACAATCTCTAGTGTTTGAAAAAAAAAAGTGTTTTTTTAATGAAATTTCAGCAAAATTTACAACGTTAAGAAAAACAGCATCACTAAATAAATAATAGACATAATGGATTTTTATTCCATACATATACTTCTTACTTCCTGTAAAGTGTAACTGACCGCAGAATAACAATTTGTGTATGTATTTTTGATAGGAATATGTAGATGGCTGCTCATGCTCATGAGTGTCTTCGGGCCCAACGTATCAATAGATATACGCTTGATGAAAACGTTTTATTTGATTTTTTTTAATGTTACTATATGGAGTTACAATACCGCGAAATTTTTATTTCTTAGTGTTTGACTGTAGATACACCAGTTGGTGTATGTATTTTTAATAGGAATATGAAAATTGGTGCTCATGCTCATGTCGATGTAAATGTGAACCGGGTTATGGTCAGAAGAAGGTTCGGGGAGGGAGGTGAGGCGAGTCTGCCAATAGCAGTCTCTCGTTAACATGAGATCTAGGGTGGTTTGTGTTGATAGGCCGAAACGTGTTGGAGTGTGAGGGGCATGGATTTCTAAGTCATTTGCATTGGAAAAATTTAGTAGTTTGATACCTCTTGGGTGGTTGTATTGACATCCCCATTTGGTGTGCTTTGCATTAAAGTCACCGCAGATTAAATTTGGGGTTCCTAAATTAAGTATGGCTTCTAGATCAGGGGGAATTTTACTAGTTAGGTTATTTATAGGTGGGATATAGATAGAGGTGATAGTTATATTGCCGCGTTTGGGATGTTTTAACACATCAATCAATAACTCCCGAGACTAACCCAGAGATGGCGCTCGTAGTAAACCAGTAACCAGGTCTTTCTAGAGTACGAACCTTTGCTTGAAACGAGTCAAAATTTTAAGTCGATCGGACCAGAAACAGCTGAGTTATCGAGGTTGGAGTAAAGTCGTTTTGTAGTTTGTTTAAAAAATGGAAAAAACCGAGTTTCGTGTTCTGATAAAACATTGTTTTTTAATGGGTAAAAACACCGTGCAAGCGAAACAATGGATTGAAAAATGTTACCCGGACTCTTGTCCATCAAAAGCAACGATTTGTCGGTGGTTTGCCGAGTTTAAACGTGGTCGTACCGACACAAATGACGCGGAACGCTCGGGTAGACCTGTGGAAGCCGTTACACCGGAAAATGTGAGTGAAGTGACAAAAATTATAATGAAAGATCGTAAAGTGAAGCTCCGTGAGATTGCTGAGATGACACAGATATCATATGGAAGTGTATTTACTATCCTTCATGAAAAATTGAGCATGAAAAAGGTTTTTTCCAAGTGGGTGCCGCGATTGCTTTCGACGGAACAAAAACAGCAACGAGTCGATGATTCAGAAAGCTGTTTATCGCTATTTACTCGCAACAAAAAAGATTTCTTGCGGGAAAAAAAAAAAAAAAAGATTTGGAAAAGCGTTGGAACGATTGTATCACCCTAAAAGGTGATTAACAAAAGGTGTTATGTTGATGAATAAAAAAAAAATTTGCAAAAAAAAATGTTGTTTTTTAATGTTAGTCTCGGGACGTATTGATCCATGTGTTAATGCTATTATTGTGGCTTCTGATGCGATTAATTGTGGGGTTGGGATGCGGTAGTGCGGGAGAGTATTTTTGATCAGAATTGCAGTGCCGCCGTGAGTGTGATTTCTGTTATCTAGTGTTAATCTGTCGTTTCTGTATGTTGTATAGTTAGCAATTTTTAATGTTTGGGTTGGTCTCAGTCGTGTTTCTTGTAGTAGGATTAAATCGGGGGAGTGCTTATCTATAAAATCCCGTAACTCAACCATACGGGATCTTACGCTTTCTGCGTTCCATGTTACAATATTTAAACCAAGTAGACTAGACATAAAAAAGTTATTTAGATTTGGGTACATATACCCTGTAAGAAGATATTTAGCTTGTCATTTTTGTCTTGTGTTTTGCTCATTTTTTCACAAGCTTGCACAAGTCTGGGTATAGTTGGAAGAAACTTTTCAATTCTTTTTTTTTTTGTGAATCCAGTTTGAGTTTGATTTATTTCAGGATTATTTTTATTTTTAGTTTTTCTATTTTCGGTCAGTGGTATTATTGGTGTTGCTTCGGTCGTTTCCCCGTTGAGTGGCTCCATCTGGATTAATTTTGGAGGTTGAGAAAGAGGGTTAAGAGCTTGAGCATAAGATATATCAGGACTAATTTCTCGTTATAATAGTTCTCTCTCTATTCCTATTGAGGGTATTAATGGTTGATTTCCCCTTCCCATGTTTGGGAAAAGAGGGGCTTCATTCCCATGAGGCAACGTGGCCAAATTTGTTGCAGTTGATGCATTTTGGATTATCTTGCTTGGTTTTAATTGAGCAGTTAGGGGTGCTATGGCTTTCACCACAGTTTAGGCATCTAGTTTTCATTTGACAATTAGTTGATGAGTGGTGAAAGTAGTTACAGTTGTAACATTGAGTTGCACCTGGCTTTCTTTTAAATTCTTCCACTACTATTTGCATGTACATTACTTGTTTAATTGTAAAAATATCTCTGGCATTTTCTTTCTTCCTGATTTCAATTAAGTAAATGGGTAATGGTTGTTTAGTTTTATATTGTTTGAGTTGGGCTACTTTTTCAACAGTAATTCCTTGTTCTATTAGTGAATCTTTTATATCGTCTATGTCCGTTGTAGATGGAAGTCCCTTAATTACAACTTTTTGAGGCCTCATATTTTGTGGTTGTGTGATGTAGTATTCTGCATTCTTTTCTTTGAGGTATTTTGTAATTTCTCGATGTTCATCATTTGAGTCCGGTAAAATTTTTTATATAGCTTCCTGAGAGCTTATGGATGGAAAGTGGTGCTATTTTTTGAATATTTTGCAGGATTAAGTTATAATCAGCCGTTAATCTATGCATGATGGGTTGGATTTTATCCTGGGGTTGGGGAAAGAGCCTGCGCAACGTCTACTTGGTTATTTATTCTTAAGGTATTAAATTTATTTACTGTTTCAGTCACAGTATTATTATTCTTGGTTATTTTTGACTGCTTAGCAGTTTTCGATGGAATTATTATCATTGGTTGCGTCATGTTGACGTTTTTTGTTTTGATTCAAGCTGGGTGAAATTTGAGTTCCAATTTGAGAATTAATCATCTGGTCCATAGCAAAAAGGGAATTGTGGGATAAGTTGAATCTTGACTTCCACCTCGCAAATTGCCTTATTAGTTATTCGAAATTTATCTATTGCAAAATTGATGTCATTGCATCTTTTAGCATTCTCCGGTGATGGTAATCTATTTTCATTCAGCTCTGAGACATCCGCCATCTCTATCGCGGTCGGTTCTTCCTCTCGCTCTCCATACCCGTCGCCATCGTCGGTAACGCATTCGCCTAAGGACGATTCATCAATACCCTCGGCCGTAGTCAGCTTTTGCTTTTTACGTAGTGAGTATATTTTGAGGAGTGCCTAGCCCTATAGGCCTTGATCTCCGATCTGAGTTGAACCTTGATTATTGTTTACTTGCCCATTTTTAATTAAAATATTGGATGTATAGAGAAAAATGAAAATTAGAACTAATGAAATGAGTTAAATCAGCTTGAGAATTGAAGTTTAAGTGGAGAGGGGAGTATGAGTGGAGCTGTCCAATCCGGAAGGGGCTGTTCGAGGGGGTGAGTGGGTATGTTAACTTGATCGCATGAAGAGAGTTTGCTAGGTACAGTAGGAGTAGGAAGGTTTCCTATTGGTTGATAGTTTCATGGGGTTAAGAAGGGGTAGGTTTGTCAAAAGTGTAATCGATTACGGGTACTTCTAGTGTAAATACGTTTATAGTTTTTGGTTTCTTGAATCGAAGGGTTTGGGTTAGTAAGAAAAATGCTATTAAATTTATCGTTTATGAAAGTGGTGTATTTTTGAAGTTTAGAAATATTTTAAGGGAGGTTCTAACATCTGTACTTCTCATATACATCTAGCTCTTGCTATTTTTCTATTTGTTATGTTTTGAAGAATTTCGATTTTATTATGATGGATTTGGGCAGCGTCATTCCAGATTGGACATGCATACGTCAGGATGGGTCGCAGAAATTGCGTATAGATAAGCAACTTGTATTTTAAAGATAAAGTTGAATTCCGACATAAAAAGGGGATAAAATTTCTCGCGGCTAGTCGGAATTTCATGAATGTGTGCAATGTGATCTTTAAAAGTGAGTCTTTTGTCTAAAATGACACCGAGATATTTAGCTGAGTGAGACCAGGGAATTTGTTTGATTTGAATGAAAATGTTTGGTTTTAATATTCTGGGTGATTTGTTAAACAAGACGACTTCTGTTTTTGATACATTAATGGCAAATTTCCACTTGGAAAACCAGTCTTCTAGATTTATTAAGTGTCTGTTGATGTGGTGAGTTAGAATTTTAGGGTTGTGTTTTGCAAGTATTGCTGTGTCATCTGCGTACATGCAGAGAATAGTGTTGTCGTGTTTTCGTTCACGAAACATTGGAAGAGGGTTGGCCCAAGATGCGATCCCTGAGGGATTCCTGTAATTATTTTTCTTTTTGTAGAGTAAGTATGATAGATTTTTACAATGAAGTCTCTATTATTAAGGTAGGAATTAATTAAGATAATTAATTGAGGTGGGGTATTGTAATTAATTAATTTGTAAATTAATCCTGTATGCCAGACTCGGTCAAAAGCTTTTTGGATATCCAGGAATACAGCTCCAATTTTTTCGCTGCTTTCAAATCCTAATTTAATATATTTTTTAACTCTCATTAGTTGATGAGTGGTGGAGAGCTGCGGCATAAAGCCGTGCTGCTCCGAAATAATGATATTGTTTGCATGGAGATGATTGTTTAGTCTATTTAAAATAATTTTTTCAGATAATTTTCCCAGAATGGGGAGTAGAGAGATTGGACGATAACTTTCGGGATTCGTAGGGTCTTTTCCTGGCTTAAGAATTGGAATGACAGATGCTGTTTTCCATTGGTTTGGGAAGTGACCGATTTCTAACATACATATACCCTGTAAGAAGATATTTAGTTAATCATTTTTGTCTTGTGTTTTACTCATTTTTTCACAAGTTTGCACAAGACCTGGGTATAGTTGGAAGAAACTTTTTATTCTTGTATGGCAAACATAGTGAAACCAGTTTGAGTTTGATTTATTTCAGGATTATTTATATTTTTGGTTTTTCTATTTTCAGTAAGTGGTATTATTGGTGTTGCTTCGGCCGTTTCCCCGTTGAGTGGCTCCATCTGGATTAATTTTGGAGGTTGAGAAAGAGGGTTAAGTGCTTGAGCATATGAAAGATCAGGTCTAGTTTCTCTAGAGATTATAGTTCTATTCCTATTGAGGGTATTTATGGTTGATTTCCCCTTCCCTATTTTGGGAAAAGAGGGGCATCCTTCCCATGAAGCAACGTGGCCAAAATTGTTGCAGTTGATGCATCTTGGATTATCTTGCTTGGTTTTGATTGAGCAGTTAGGGGTGCTATGGCTTTCACCACAGTTTAGGCATCTAGTTTTCATTTGACAATTAGTTGATGAGTGGTGAAAGTAGTTACAGTTGTAACATTGTGTTGCACCTGGCTTTCTTTTAAATTCTTCCACTACTATTTGCATGTACATTACTTGTTTAATTGTAAAAATATCTCTGGCATTTTCTTTTTTCCTGATCTCAATTAAGTAAATGGGTAGTGGTTGTTTAGTTTTATATCGTTTTAGTTGGGCTACTTTTTCAACAGTGATTCCTTGCTCTATAAGTGAGTCTTTTATATCTTCTAAGTCCGTTGTAGAAGGAAGTCCCTTAATTACAACTTTTTGGGGCCTCATATTTTGAGGTTGTGTGATGTAATATTCTGCATTCTTTTCTTTGAGGTATTTTGTAATTTCACGATGTTCATCACTTGAGTCCGGTAAAATTTTTATATAGTTTCCTGAGAGTTTATTGATGGAAAGTGGTGCTATTTTTTGGATATTTTGCAGGATTAAGTTATAATCAGCCGTTAATCTAAGCATGACGGGTTGGATTTTATCCTGGGGTGGGGAAAGAGCCTCCGCAACGTCTACTTGGTTATTTATTCTTAATGTATTAAATTTATTTACTTTTTCAGTAATAGTATTATTATTCTTGGTTATTTTTGACTGTTTAGCAGTTTTCGATGGGATTTGGAAATTATTATCATTGGTTGCGTCATGTTGACGTTTTTTGTTTTGATTCAAGCTGGGTGAAATTTTAATTCCAATTTGAGAGTTATGTAAACATTCAGTGATTGGGCAAGGTAAACAAAGGTTCAATTCACCTAGGTTCTCGCTCCTTTCTGCAATCCATCTATTCAGCTCTTCTTTCGGTAATCTTAGATCATCTGGTCCGTAACAAAATGGGAATTGTGAAATGAGCTGAATTTTAGCTTCCACTTCACATATTGATTTATTTGTTAATCGGAGTTTTTCAATCGCAAAATTGATGTTATTGCATATCTGTGCATCTTCAGGTAATGGTAAATCATTCGTGTTCTGCTCTGAGATATCCGCCATCTCTATCGCGGTCGGTTCCTCCTATCGCTCTCCTTCTCCTCCGCCGTCGCCGTTAGAAATCTCGCCTAAGGACGATTCATCAACACCATTGGCCGTAACCAGCTTTGGCTTTGTACGTGCCATGATATTTGAATAAAATCGATATCCAACCTTCCCCATTTGCGACTTGGTAGGCTGAATTGGGAAATCCAAATTACAAAAGAGTTCAATGATTAAAAGATGCAAAAAAAAGTTCAGCGATAATAATAATATAATATAAACAATAAAACTATTCACATCCGTTATCAAGGTGAGATACCTGGAATTCTACATGAATCATTAAACATTCATTTATCGACATGTCACAAGATACGCTAGAAGAATGCTATCCTAGAAGACCATCCGAAACAGCACGAGAGAATCTCCCAACCAATACAATTTAGAACAAACACAGCTTCAAAACTAACATTACTCTTCCGGAGGATATTTTCATTTTAAACAACTAGAAATTGAGTAAGAGAGACCCAAATTATATATACGGCCCAATTCCCCCGGATATTCTACCTAAAAAAAGATTCAGAATATATTTCGGGGAATCAACTTATTCAAAATTCCAAGCTATTTTACAACTTTATTATAAACAACACTACGAGTATACAAAGGAAAAACCACAATCGAAGACTTCCAGTCGAGAGAAGCAGCTTTTATATAATTAAACTCTGACGAGCGTCGAAAATAGACTAGTGTCCAGGGATCTCCATTCAGTTCTTATTTTAACTGCTTTGTTCTTTGACTTGGCACAAAGACAATAAAATTCCTCAAGACTAAGAAAGCTCGTTTCTTAAAAACAACAGACTTCACCGAATGCTTTCATAGTAAATAATTCGATATAAAAACCAACGTTTTTAAAAAC
>BMAW01041197.1:0-36163 GCA_019974015.1 Nephila pilipes | reverse complement strand
AATTCACTAACATGTTTCATAGAAAACAATTTTTAGATCAATAGTACTAAGTACTCGCGACTTTGTAATCGATCTATCTTCAATCATCAGCGGAAATCTGTCTAGGCTACGTAACTGAACGAAGTACAACATCGAACAGAAAAGAAAATATACGCCATTTGTCACTCATGAAAAACAATATAAATTTTTGAAAGTCCATTTTGGATTATGTAACTCCCCATCAGTATTTCAAAGATTCATAAATACAATTTTTCGACCTTTAATCAATGATAATGCTGTTTTACCTTCTATAGATGATGTAATAATATTATCCGCAAATGAAAAGAAAGGAATTGAAAGACAAACTATTCCTCGACCTTGCGTGTGAATATGGTTTAGAAATCAATTTCAAGAAATCTGTTTTTGAAGAAAGGATTGAATTTCTGGGACATGTTGGAAAAAGGCTGTATTTATAGTATCGCAGGCGATACGCTCTTGTTGGCTCTCCTGTGCCCAGCGTATCACGGGCGATACGCTCCGTGAGTGTCTTCTACGTAGTGAATATATATTATGAGGAGTACCTAGCCCTTTATGGGCCTTAATCTCCAATCTGAATTGAACCTTGATTAATGTTTACTTGCCCATTATTAAATTAAAAATTTAAAAATTAATATTAAAAATGAATGTAAAGAGAAAAATGAAATTAGAACTACTGACATGAGAAAAAATTAGCTTGAGAATTGAAGTTTTAGTGGAGAGGGGAGTATGAGTGGAGGGAGTAAGTTGCTGTCCAATTAGGAAGGAACTGTAAGAGGGGGGGGGGGTATGTTAACTTGATCGCAAGAAGAGAGTTTGCTATGTTCAGTATGAGTAGGGAGGTTTCCTATTGGTTGACAGATTCATGGTGTTAAGAAGGGGTAGGATTAACAAAAGTAATTCGAGTGTTAGTGAAAGTCCGTTTATAGTTCTTGGTTTCTTGAATCGAAGGGTTTGGGTCAGTAAGAAAAATGCTATTAAATTTATCAGTTATGAAAGTGGTGTATTCTTGGAGTTTATTAATATTAAGGGAGGTTCTGACATCTTCGTTTCTCATATACCATCTAGCTCTAGCTATTTTTCTTGTTATATTTTGAAGAATTTCAATTTTATTATGATGGATTTGGGCAGCGTCATTCCAGATTGGACATGCATACGTCAGGATGGGTCGCAGAAATTGCGTATAGATAAGCAACTTGTATTTTAAAGATAAAGTTGAATTCCGACATAAGGGGATAAAATTTTTCGCGGCTTGTCGGAATTTTTCATGAATGTGTGCAATGTGATCTTTAAAAGTGAGTCTATTGTCTATTATGACACCGAGATATTTAGCTGATTGAGACCAGGGAATTTGTTTTGCATGAAAATGTTTGGTTTTAATGTTCTGGGTGATTTGGTAAAGAAGACGGCTTCTGTTTTGGATACATTAATGGCAATTTTCCACTTGGAAAACCAGTCTTCTAGATTTATTAAGTGTCTGTTGATGTGGTGAGCTAGAATTTTAGGGTTTTTGTGTTTGGCAAGTATCGCTGTGTCATCTGCGTACATGCAGAGAATTGTGTTGTCGTGTTTTGGGATATCATTCACGAAACATTGGAAGAGGGTTGGCCCAAGATGCGATCCCTGAGGGATTCCTGTAATTATTTTTCTTTTTGTAGAGTAAGTATGATTGATTTTTACAATGAAGTCTCTATTATTAAGGTAGGAATTAATTAAGATAATTAATTGAGGTGGGGTATTGTAATTAATTAATTTGTAGATTAATCCTGTATGCCAGACTCGGTTAAAAGCTTTTTGGATATCCAGGAATACAGCTCCAATTTTTTCGCTGCTTTCAAATCCTAATTTAATATATTTTTTAACTCTCATTAGTTGATGAGTGGTGGAGAGCTGCGGCATAAAGCCGTGCTGCTCCGGAATAATGATATTGTTTGCATGAAGATGATTGTTTAGTCTATTTAAAATAATTTTTTCAGATAGTTTTCCCAAAATGGGGAGTAGGGAGATTGGACGATAACTTTCGGGAATCGTAGGGTCTTTTCCTGGCTTAAGAATTGGAATGACAGATGCTGTTTTCCATTGGTTTGGGAAATGACCGATTTCTAGCATACAGTTTATTAAGTTGGTGATTTGAAAACTAGTGGGGAGGGGAAGATTCTTGATCATTTTGTTTGTAATCCCATCATGACTTGGGGATTTATTAATTTTGAGTTTCTTGATATAAGTTATGATTTCTGATGGGTGGCAGGGGTCTATGGGTGGGATTTGGTTAAAATTATTTTCATTATTAAAAAATCCGTGAACGATATGTTATTGTTTTATCATGATCTGGTGTGTGGATGTCATTTGGCTGAAATTGTTTTTGCAGAGAATCTGCGAAGATTTCAGATTTATCTTTGTCACTTAGTGCGATACTTGAAGGCCCTGTTAAGAAAGAAATTTATTTCTTTCTTAACTCTTTTGTTGCTCCCCAGAGGGAGCCATTGTCGGAGTCTAGAGAAGAAAGTGTTGATGTCCAGTTTTTATGTTTTTCTTCCTTTATTTTTGTTCGTATTGAATGTGAGAAAACAAGAGCACCTAACCCAGATGGGCCTATATCTCTATATCTTGAGTTGAACCTTATTAAAAACTATTTCAATACCCTTTTTTAAATGGATGCTGCACAATTTAGTAAAATGAATTAAAAATATTTAATTTAACCAATTGAATGAATTAAGTGAAGGGATAGTGATATGGAATAGTACATGAGCATTGGTTGTGAGCAGAGAGGTGGAGGTGGGTGGGGGGTGAAGTGCTTGTCCAATCAGGAAGCAGTTACTCAAGTGCTATGATTTTTACAATCTTGGTAGGAGAATTTGGTTCTTCGTTCAGTAGAGGAGAGGGTGTTTTCCTATTGGATGAGAGGGTGTTTCCCATTGGTTGGGAGGATTGTGCGTTAATGGAGTATAAATAAGTTAGTCTAGGCTTGTTGGGGTTCTGTAATTTCGAAAATAATTATTGATTTCTTGAATTGAGGGGTTTGGGTGGTTGGGTAGGGCATTATTAAATTTTTCAGTTAATTTATTATTAAAATTTTGGAGTTAACTGTATTTTAGGGAGTTTCTGATATCTTCATTTCTATAAAACCATCTAGCTTGGGCAATCATACGTAGGATATTATTTTGTAAGATTTCTAATTTATTGTGGTGGATTTAAGCGGCCTGATTCCAAACTGGACAAGCATAGGTAATGATGGGTCGCAGATACAGTGTATAGATAAGCAACTTGTATTTAATAGATAATTTGGATTTCCGACAGATGAGGGGGATTAATTTATTCGCGGCAGGTCGGAATTTATCTTGTAAATATGTAATATGTTGATTGAAATTGAGTGATTTATCAAGGATTATACCAAGATATTTGGCTTTTTGAGACCAGGGGATTGGTGTGTTGTGAATAAAAATTTGTGGTGGAAGTGTGCTTGACTTTTTTACGAAGACGGCTTCCGTTTTTGTTACATTAAGTGCTATTTTCCATTTGGAAAACCAGTCTTCTAGTGATGAGATGTGTCTGTTGATATGATGGGTGATTACTTTGATGTTTCTGTGTTTTGCAAGTATCGCTGTGTCATCTGCAAACATGCAGAGAATGGTGTTGTCGTGCTTTGGGATGTCGTTCACGAATATTTGAAATAAGGCTGGCCCAAGATGCGAGCCCTGAGGGATTCCTGTGTTAATAATTCTTGGGTTAGAATAGGTATTTTTAATTTTTACAATGAAATTTCTATTTTCTAGGTAGGAAGAAATTAGGTTAATTAGATAAGGTGGGGTGTTAATTTTTATTAATTTATAAATTAATCCTTCATGCCAGACTCTGTCAAAAGCTTTTTGAATGTCGAGGAAGACAGCCCCTGTCTTCTCCTTATTTTTGAATCCTGTTTTGATATAGGTAGTTACTCGAGTGAGTTGATGCGTGGTGGAGAGGTGTGGCATAAAGCCGTGCTGCTCTGGAATGATGATATGGTTTTCTTCTAAGTAGTTGGAAAGTCTGTTTAATATTATTTTTTCCGCTAATTTCCCTAGGATTGGTAGAAGTGTAATGGCTCTATAGCTTTCAGCATTGGTTGGGTCCTTTCCTGGCTTTAGAATTGGAACAATAGAGGCTGTCTTCCAAAGTTTTGGAAAATGACCGAGTCTTAACATATTATTAATGACATTAGTAATTTGTAGGATAGTAGGCGTAAGCAGGTTTTTAAGCATTTTATTGGTTATTCCATCATGACTGGGTGATTTGTTAATATTAATTTTGTGAATATAATTTATGACTTCGGAAGGGTGACATTGTGGGTATGGCTCATGAGGTGAGTTTTTATTGTTAGATAGAAAGTTGTGAACGACATGTGTAATTGTCCTATCATGTGTTGGGGTATTGGTTTTATTAAGTTGGAATTGGTTTTTTAATGAATCTGCAAGAAGTTCAGTTTTTTCCGTGTCTGCTAGAGCGATACTTGTGGGGCCTTTAATGGCTGAGATTATTGTGCATCTTTTTCTTTGTTCTTTTGCTGCTCCCCAGATGGAGCCACGTTCGGTGTTCAGTGAAGCAAGGGTATTTTCCCAATCTTTAATGGAGTGTTCTTTAATTTTTGCTTTTAATAGTTTATTGACTTTGTTGTAGTGTTTTTTGTGTTCAGGATTTTTCGTGAATTGCCAAGTTTTCCTAGTTTTGTTTCTATAATTGATTAATTCTCGGATGTTTTTGTTAATATGTTGTGTTTGATGTTTAGAATATGGTTTAGATGATGTATTGTAGGCTTTGAGTATGTTGTCTGTTAGGTCGGCAACATGCATTTCTAAGTTCTCTCCGTTAGTTAATTTTGGGAGGGTGAAATTAGTATTCCTTAGGTAGTTGCTAAAGTTACACCAGTTGGTGTAAACTTTGTTGTTATTGTCGTGGATCTTGATTTTTAAGTCTACGAAAGTGAGTATTGGATTGTGATCTGATGAGAGCTCGGGGAGGGAGGAGCAGTGATTGGCCAATGGGCATCCTTCGTTAAGGTAATGTCTATGGTGGTTTGAGCGGATTGGGTAAAGTGAGTTGGTGTGGGTGGGGCTATGATTTTCATGTTGTTAGAATTTGTAAATTTTAAAAGTTTAATGCCTCTGGGATGATTTGTGTTACAATTCCATTGTTTATGCTTTGCATTGAAGTCTCCACTCATAATGTTTGGAGTACCTACTTTTAATAATTCTTGGAGGTTGTTTGCAATATGGGAAGTTAAGTTTGATTGGGGTGGAATATAGACTGAAGAAATGAAAATAGTTTTTTCCCTCGGAGGTGTGATAGCAACGATCGTTGCTTCAGACACTCGTAATTGAGGGGTGGGAATTCTATAGTGTTTGAGAGAATTTTTGATGAGAATGGCAGTGCCGCCTCGTGTGTGGTTTGATCTGTCTGGGAGTGCCCTGTCATTTCTGCAGATAGTGTAGTTTGCAATTTTAATAGTGTGTTCTGGTCTCAAATGTGTCTCTTGTAGTAGGATTAGATCGGGTGTGTGCTTCTCTATGAAATTTCGCAACTCGACAATGCGAGATCTGACACTGTCTGCGTTCCATGAAATAATTTTTAGACCAAGAGGATTGAACATTAAATTTGGGTACATATTGCTTGAAAGAAGATGTTGAGTTTGTCTGTTTTATCGGGAGTGTTTCTCATTTGCTTACATGCTCCCAGGAGTACTGGAAATAATTGAAAGAAATTTTTAAGTTCTTTGATGGCATCAAAGATGGAGAAGTCATCTGTTGATTCTGATTGTGGGTTATTTTTAGGAATAGGAATATTCTCTCCTCTTGGTGTGGACGTTGTTTCGGTTGATTCCCCGTCGAGTGCCGCCCTCTGTTGGTCGGGTTTAGGTTTAAGAGCTTGAGCATAAGTTGTATTTGGTCTTATTTCAGATGATTGGGGTATGAAATTGCGATTATTAGTTTTCGTGGTAGCTTGTCCCTTCCTAAGTTTAGGAAAAGAGGGGCAGCCCTCCCACGAGGCTACATGGCCAAAATTATATCAGTTTATGCATCTGGGGTTTTCCTGTTTCTCTTTGATGCTGCAGCTAGTAGTGCTGTGACTTTGACCACATTTGAGGCATCTCGTTTTCATTTCGCAATTGACCGAGGAGTGATGGAAATAATTGCAATTATAGCATTGCGTTGCTCCTGGTCTTCTTTTGAAATCATCAATTTGGATTTGAATATGCATCACCTGTTTTATTGAATAGATATCTGTGGCAGTTTCAGTTTTTCGAATTTCAACTAGGAATATTGGGAGTGGTTGTTTAGTTTTAAACCTCTTGAGTTGTGCAACTTTTTCGACTACTACTCCTTGTGAAATGAGAGAGTCTTTTATTTCCTCGATATCTGAAGATATCGGTAAGCCTTTCACCACAATTTTTTGTGGTCTTTCATTTGGAGGTTGGGTGATGTAGAATTCCATTTTTTGCTCTTTTAAGTATTTGGTGATTTCTCGATGTTCATCAGATGAATCGGGAAAATTTTTTATATAGTTTCCAGATAATTTGTTAATAGCTGCTGGTGCAATCCGATGGATTTCTTGGAGGAGTAAATTATAGTTTTGTGTTATGCGTAGCATAACTGGAATTTTTTCAATGGGTGGGGGAATAGCCTCCGCAACGTCCACTTGATTATTAATTCTTAACGTGTTAAATTTATTTAACGTTTCGTTTATGGTTGGAGTACTAATTATTGGTTGAGATGGTTTGGCAGTTTTGGATGGTATTTTAAAACCATCTGTGCTTATTTCTAGTTGGCGTTTTTTATTTAGATTTGGATTTTTAGTTGGGGTTGGAATAATGTTTAAGTTACAATTATTTTTTAATTGTGCTATTTGTGCATGGTGAATACATCCATTAATTGGGCAAGGAATAGTAAGGTTCAACTCACCTTCAATTTTCTTTAGCTCTTCCATCCATCGGGCCAATTCTTCTCTATGGAGGTCATGATCCTGTGGTCCATATAAGAATGGGAGTAGTTGGGCTTTTTTGATGATAGCCTCTATCTCAGTAATTTTTTGGATTGTCTCGGTGTATGCCTCGATGTGATATTGCACATTTTGGCATTTTTTGATGTTGTCATCTAGTGAAGGAGTTTGGTTTGGAGTTTCAATAGAAATCTCCATCTCTAACGAGGGCATCTCCGATGCCGTAGAATCGCCAATAGCGCAGTTAGCCATCGAACCCGAGTCTCCCGCGAGAGCTTGAGTTTGCTTAGTTCTAGCCATAGCTAAAGCGTGAAAATCATTATTTTTGTTCTGATTAATTTATTGACTCTATTAAGATGTGTTTTATCAGCAGGATTTTTTGTAAATTGCCAGATTTTTCTGGCTCTGTTTCGGTATCTGAATAAGTTACGAATTTCCTTGCTGATGTATTGTGTGTTTTTGTTATTTCTAGGTGATGATGCTGTGTTGTATGAGTGAATGATGTTATCTGTAATGTAAGCGGCATGCTTTTCTAGCTCATCTTTATTAGTGATGTTTGGGAGGGAGAAATTTTTATTTCTTAGTGTTTGACTGTAGGTATACCAGTTTGTGTATGTATTTTTGATAGGAATATGTAGATGGCTGCTCATGCTCATGAGTGTCTTCGGGCCCAACGTATCAATAGATATACGCTTGATGAAAACGTTTTATTTGATTTTTTTTAATGTTACTATATGGAGTTACAATACCGCGAAATTTATATAGATAGGTTATTTGGAGTGTTGACCTTGGTGATATGGGCTTGGATTTCACTTCTGGCTACAAAGGAGGGGGCAATTGTTGAAAGCACGTGTTGCGGCGCGGCTCTTTAAATGTAATGACATGATTTAAAAGGTGCACTTGCTTTCGGTTTGCTTTTTTCTTTCTTACTTGCTTCTTGGAAGTTCGAAGGAGAATTTATGGCCCTTTATGGGGGTTAGGGTTTTGGTAGTAGATGTTCTCAGCTGTTCGTATCATTCGGTCAGTTTTTATTTGTAGCGACAGTCATGACAAAAAGAAAGTGTTCATCTGATACTGAGATTTGCGAAATAATAAATGAATCTGACAGTAATGTTAGCGAAAATAATCCAAATCTGTACATAGGAATTAAAGTAAAAAAAAAAAAAGGATTAAGATGTGCCCTATGCTCAAAATCTTGCGTGAAAAGTCAAAATATGTGTGTAATACATGTGACGCTATACTATGCATTGATTTCTTTTTATATAAATATACCATACAACAAAATAAGATTTATCTTTTATATCTATATATTCCATATAATGGTACATCATTACACCATGAAATTTATGTAACATATGTAAATATGTTTTGTATTTCCTTAAAAGTATGGTTTTTTATGTATAAAACATTCAATTTTCGATTAAACCTTTTTTTCCTTTTGTATATATTAAGTTTAATGCATTTTAAATAATATATGTAAATACCAAAATATTTTAGTAAATAGCCAATTTTAGAGGAATTGTTTTTCACGAATTAGGCTAAAAATTAGACTCTAAAATCGTCGAAGTAGTTAGGTAGCGAAGGGGTTAATAAGCTAAAAATGTAGCTCGATCAGAAACCTGTTTTAGGAATATGTAACACAAATTAAGACACGCAATTACATACGGATGATAGTATGGATGGGTATGATGCAATTTTATTGCAAAGGTCTCCAAATGATAATAGTTTCCATCCAACATATTTTACGAATAAGAAAACCAAAGACGCAGAAAAGAAATACATCAGTTACAAACTTGAGGTTCCAGCTGTTACAGAAGCCATTAAAATATTTAGAATTTAACTGCTAGGGATACCCTTTAAAATAATTATGGACTGTTAAACGTTTCAAAAAACTATGAGTAAAAGACTAGTTTACACAAATTGCTCGATGGGCATTATTGTTGAAGAATTTAATTATGTAATAGAACACCGATCTAGTTCAAAACTGTCTCATGTTGATGCTCTAAGTAGATCCCCTATTAATATGATTGCATTTCTATGGAAAATGTTTTACCTCAACTTAAATTAGTTCAGAACGAAGATAGTTAAATAAAAACAACTACAGACGACCTCAAAATTTCCAATTATGAAGACCATTCCGAACGTAATGGAATTCTCTATAGGTTTGTTGCCGGTAAAGAAGTAATAGTTGTACCCTGAAAGTATGCAAACTGAAATAATTAAAAATGCTTATGAAAAGGAACATAAGGGGATTAAGTATACAGAGAAACACTTAGAAGATCATTATTTTATCCCTAAATTGAAACAAAAGATTGAAAGAATAATAGCCAATCGTGCACTGTATCCTAATAAACCGAAAAGGGAAAGCAGGATTCCATCATCCAATTCATGAAGATGATTTACTTTTACATACGTATCACATAGATCACCATTAAAAAGCACATCAAAAAGTTATAATATTTTAGCGATTATTGACGGCTTTACAAAATTCATGTGGTTATGTCCTACGAAGACATCATCAGCTGAAGTTGTATTGAAAATGAAGATGCAAAAAAAACTAGGAAGTATAAGAATAATTTCCGATCCTGGCACTGCATTTACATAAAGAGAATTTGATAATATTGTTACAAGGAAAATATACATCATCGTCTAATTACAATAGGCCTTCCACGTGCCAATGGACAAGTTGAACGATTCAATCAAGTTATTCCCATTCTTTCAAAGTTGTCGCTCGAAAATCCTTCGCATTGGTACAAATGTGTTAGTGAATTGCAAAAAACTATTAATTCAACCTACCAAAGATGTATTGATACTACCCCTTTTGAATTGTTATTCGGTACCAAAATGAATGCCAAGCATATTGATAAATTAAAAGAAATAACTGAAACCGAATTTCAAGCTAATCTTGAAAAACAGCGCAACAATCTACGAAAAGGTGCAAAAAAAAAAAAAATTAAAGTCCATGAGCAAAATAAGAAGACGTACAACTTACGAAGGCATAAGTCTCATTCCTATAAATTAGGTGACTTAGTTGCTATAAATTCGGACCACATCGTAAACTTAATCGAAATATTTAGGGCCTTACAAAATTACTAAAATTAGAGGCAATGACACATATGATGTCTCAAAAGGAAAGCATGAAGGACCGAAAAATACTTACACAGAATTATTCAACTTTTAACACGCCAATTTTTTTTCAAGCGTTATTTCTTACCTTTTATTTGCTCATAATTTTACTGAGATTCCGTGGATCAGGTAAACAACTTCCACGTGGGCCTCAAGCATAATCTGTACCCCCAATGACGCAACAGCCCTTCACACAAGATTTGCTACGGCAAGGCAACCGCTGTGAAAGAACTATCATCCAGTTTCCATAAAGACACAAAGACACCAAATTCAGTAAAAAAAAAAATTCCTTTCCACGGGGGTCGACACCCCGCGTCTAGAGATTACGGATCTGCATTTTTGAAGATGTGAAATAAACGAGAAATATTTTCTCGCCCGGTAGCTGTGCTTAAGTAGATCGTTTTGGCAATAGCTTTAAAAAAAAGTAAAACGCTTGGAGGCATGAATTTTAAATACTTTGCATTAATGTCAATTAATATTCCATTGATAAAATAACACAGCACAGAAGAAAAATTAATACAGTAAAATTATAGTTCACAAGTTGTGACAAATTAATCTAGTTACATGTTCTTATTAGTTTTATAAGCAACTGAAGAACACTTGCTGTGATTTCAAAATATAACTGTACGAATCAGTTACATCGAAACACCCATTAGAAAACGACACTGTACTAAAACGAAAACCGGTGGTTACGATAAACACGGGGGGGGGGGGGGCGAGTCGTGCTATGTCGAACATTGAAAGCAATGTCAACAAACTCCAGAACTTACACGAAAAATCAGAAAACGAATGATTCTATTGAATCGGGATTAAAAGAGGTGACGATATAATTTTTAATAAGAATGTTGTCTTGAGCAAGAACTTTATTTTACACAAAACAATCATTACTGTCAAAATGGGCATGTCGCAAGAGTTAAATAACAACCAGAGATTCAAGGATTGTGGTACAGGATGCATGCAACATGAAAAGAAATCATTTCTTTTCCACAAAATTTCGTTTTTATATATATAACACATCAATCAATAACTCCCGAGACTAACATTAAAAACAACATTTTTTTTTGCAAATTTTTTTTTTATTCATCAACATAACACCTTTTGTTAATCACCTTTTAGGGTGATACAATCGTTCCAACGCTATTCCAAATCTTTTTTTTTTTTTTATTATTATTATTATTATTTCCAAATTTTTTATTTTTTATTTTTTTTTTCCCGCAAGAAATATTTTTTGTTGCGAGTGAATAGCGATAAACAGCTTTCTGAATCATCGACTCGTTGCTGTTTTTGTTCCATCGAAAGCAATCGCGGCACCCACTTGGAAAAAACCTTTTTCACTTCACTTCAAAAAACCTTTTTCAGTAAATACACTTCCATATGATATCTGTGTCATCTCAGCAATCTCACGGAGCTTCACTTTACGATCTTTCATTATAATTTTTGTCACTTCACTCACATTTTCCGGTGTAACGGCTTCCACAGGTCTACCCGAGCGTTCCGCGTCATTTGTGTCGGTACGACCACGTTTAAACTCGGCAAACCACCGACAAATCGTTGCTTTTGATGGACAAGAGTCCGGGTAACATTTTTCAATCCATTGTTTCGCTTGCACGGTGTTTTTACCCATTAAAAAACAATGTTTTATCAGAACACGAAACTCGGTTTTTTCCATTTTTTAAACAAACTACAAAACGACTTTACTCCAACCTCGATAACTCAGCTGTTTCTGGTCCGATCGACTTAAAATTTTGACACGTTTCAAGCAAAGGTTCGTACTCTAGAAAGACCTGGTTACTGGTTTACTACGAGCGCCATCTCTGGGTTAGTCTCGGGAGTAATTGATTGATGTGTTATATATATATATATATATATATATATATATATATATATATACATACACACACACACACATACATACACACACACACACATACACACGTGTGTATATGAGGGGTTTCGTCATTTTAATCACAAGGAAAATTCCCATTAAATAAATAAAATATGCACCTTGTACTATTTATCGATATTGTCACAATTGACATTTGTCGTAGTGTACAATCAATTTGAAGAAACGTTCGGATAAAACTTGGTGCCCTGTGATGTTAGGAATTGTCTCACAACCTACTCCAACTCTGCATTGTTTTGGATGAACCTGAGCGCGACCAATATGCATTGTGAATCCACGTCTAACACTGTTAATGCTCCAATCCGCAAACACTATGTCCTGAACTCTAGTAGTGTTATTTACATTTGTGGATAAGGAGGGAACGCCCACTTCCATCTTCATGTTCCACACTCAGCCTTCCTTCCCTAAACATGCAACACCAGGGTCCAACCACCTAATGAGATCTGATATTGTTCACCATATACGTCTGGAGGCGTTCATAGATTACTAATCATTCCACGTGCATTGTCGACCACGTTTCGAGCAAGCTGGTGTGCTGCTACTCTTTTCTTCGTTGCTCTGCACATGTTATTCCCCCTCCACTGACGATACTTCCGTCATTGTAACAACAATGGGTATGGATTTTAACGATAGTTGTTTCATATGGTGTACTTTGTGCTCTTTCAACTTTCTTTCCGAACATCCGTCGTACAATATATATTCTAAAACAAAATGATGCACCAAGGAGTTGTCCGATTGGGATAAAAATTGTTGGATGTGCAGAACATACATAGAAAAGCAAAGGATTAAAATATCAGTACAAATGAATGATTTACTTCAGAGTTTGACCGTCGAAAACGGAGGAAGTCAATAAGGCATTGGTTCATCTCTGACCTGGACGCAAGCTGTCACCCGATGTGGCATTGTTCTGAGGAATTTCGTGCCATATTATCTCCAGTTGTTGGGCTAAATCATCAACATTCCGGAATGGCTGCAATCACCTTCTCATAACGTCCCAAATGTTCTCTAAGAGAGAGAGATCAGACGACCTAGCCAGCCAAGGAAGTGTAGGGAAAGTTTGCAGACAATTCTTAGCAACACGTGCCATGTGCGGCCGAGCATTATCTTGTTGAAAAGTACGTCCTGAGTGTCGCAAAAGGAACGGTAACACAACCGGTCGTAGAATGTCGCCTACGTAACGCTGTACTGTTAGTGTGCCAGAAATGACTACCAAAGGGGTCCGGTTATCAAAAGAAATGGCATCTCATAACACACAGAAATGGGCCTGTGTGGCATGCAATAGTAAGAGATTCCCACGCTGCCCTGGCCGTCTCCAGACACATCTGCGGTTGTCGTCAGGAAACAGTTGGAAACGCGACTTATCACTATAGACAAGACGTCCCCAGTCAACGCAGTTCCAAGTTGTGAGTGAGTGAGTGAATGTAAGGTTTATTGGCGCAAGAGCCAGATATGGCTATGCTGCGCCAAACAAGATTAAACTGTGGTCTAGACGTGAAGTTGAAAAAAGGTAAAAGGTAGTAGACAAGAAAGAGGGTCGAAAATAGAGAAGGATCGCTAGGGTAGCAGTTCCAAGTTGATCGAGTTCGACACCACTGTAATTAGATTTGACGGTGTACAGGCGCGAGAGTAAGCGGCGTAACGGTCGGAGCGACCTTAAATTCCGTTCTCTCAGTCGTCTGACTAGGGTCATATTGGATACATTGTGTGCAGGCCACATGGTGGATAGTTAATAACGATGAATCTGGTGCTGTAACAGCTGCTCTGACAACCTGTCTTCCCGTTCTGTTGTGGTCTTCAGTCAACCCCTGCCGTTTGGACGGTGATATATACCGTTATTGATGTACTCTTGCCAGCATCGTCTAATCGCCGCATCGCTTCGACCCAGATACAGAACGGTTGTTCGATTCGTCCAACCAGCCTCTTTCATTCCGATAGCACAACTTCTTTCAAACTCAGACATCAGCACGTATCCTTCGGCGAGGCATTGTTACAGCAAACGTAAGACATCCACAGTCGAAATGCAACCGAATTTTTGACCATCCGATTGAGAATTGCTCCTTATATACACCTGCTAAATGCGCAGTTCCGATGCGCTGGAACTCCCGCTATTCATTCATTGGACACCAAAGTTTAATTTAAATGATCGGTCTTTGCATACGCAATTTTATTCCAATCGGTCAACTCGATTTTTTGCGTCGATTTTTTTTTTTTTTTTTTTTTTTGTTACAGAATGTATTTATAATAAACATTGGCTGAGAGAGCTACGCAAATATTCCTATTAAACATGGGTCAAGCGCATTACTTGGGGCCTTCTCTTAATACGCATTACTCATTTTCTTTAAAATAATCATCCCTTTTCTTACAAAGCCGTCGTAAGTGTCATCTTATTATTCAAGCAGCCCGCGTCATTATCAAGCGGAATGCTAGCCAGCCCTTTAAAAGGCACTCGTGTATCATAAGGGCTCAGTTTGAAAACCAACTTTTTCTGTTATCAGATCTATTTTAAAAACGATCGGATCGTCAGGTGGTATTAAATTATCATTATTAATGGGTCGTCATTAATAGCCTCGACTTTTACAAAGATACATGTACGATAATGAGAAAATTATTATTCAGTAGTTTATAAACTATGGTAATCAATACAAACATAATTTAGATCTCTTTCGAGACATTTACATTGATATAAATTCTGTCCAGCTTAAGATATGTGATTTCGTGTTCTTTTTTGATAACTGTACATTAAGTAAAATAGATATAAATATTAATTTGAAGACTAATGAAAATTTAAAGAATTTTATGTTTTCAAATAAATCTTGGATTATTCATTTTAACAAACAGATACTACAAAAAAAATTAATTACGCAACACAATTCGATCCACCACCATTACTTTTATCGATCCACCACAATGGCAAAATGAAGATTATCTTTATTGACGCGCTATCTTGTTTGTAAAAGATAAAACACTCACGCCATTTCATCCTGATATGTCAGTAATTTTTACTTACAAAATTATAAAATCGACATTCAATTATTTGTCCTCAAAAGCTAGATTTTAATGGAACATCTTTTTCCTCAATTCACATACAGAAGGTAGAAATAGAAATAAATACTTCTTAATTTCATCACTCAACAAATAACGGAAATGTTCATTAATTGAGAATGTATTCGTAAGTTTCTAATTGAGCAACAACAAAGACCTGATCATTTCGAATAAAAGAATTATCAGCAACAAACACTTCCCGCATATTTTTTTACCCGTCTCTCGCAGAATTGAAAGCAACTTACAGGGTGCGTGCGAACGGAAAAATATCCTCTCCCTGTCCTTCTCCTTATACCTGCTGAGCGCATAGAAATGAATTGGTATATTTAACCCGTTTGGGGGGAGGTATATTTTATACCACATTTTTAGCACTCTAAAAATCTGTGTAAAATATGCTTTTTTCCTTCACATTTATCTTCAAATGGTAGTACCATGCAGAATTATAAAAATTATTGCTTTGAATTTAATGCTTCCAACAGGAGGCTGTTTTATCTCTTACAGAAATGTTTCTGAAATGCATTGAAAATTTTAAATTCATCAGCTACCAAATCTACATGTTTGAAACTTTATGTAAATACTGCTAATTAATCAAAACAAAATTTTAAAAGTATTGGTTACATACTTCAAAGTTGTATAAAACTGATACAATCACTCACACAGAGGGCTATAGTGAGCAACAGATGATAGCACTGAAATTTGGGATTCAGACTGTTCTGTGACGGCTCGCTTTGTAAGAGTGAAAAATAGAGGTCATTAATATGTTTTCGAGAGCTAGTGTGGCAAAAATCAGACTTATTCTCCAAAGAAAGGAAATTTAAAACAGGAACAGAAATTGATCAACGGGTGCGTGCCCACCAAAAGACAACAAACAAAAGCGCAAGGGGAAAAAAAGGATTTCTCAAAAGCAAAACTATAGCAAAAAAGAAATCGAACAAAGCGAAGACGGAGGGACAACCTTCAATTGGTTTGGTTTTATTAACGTATCACTAGAAGTAACACGAGGGCTATTGGCGACGGACCTCGTAATTCTGAATCTTGATCAAGTGACGAGGATACCCGAGCGGGCACCGCCTCTCGTAAATGCCACACAGCGCCAACAGGAGGACTTTGGATCCCGATAGATTTAACGAGCATCATCCCGGATTACACGGCAGGTCTCTAGTGGCATCAAGGCTCAAACCCACGACTCGACAAAAACGCCAGCCCGCGGCCATTACCACTAGACTACCATGGCCACGAGACAACCTTCGAAGGTGTGTGAGATAAAACTGGCTGAAAATAGCAGATTAGAGACTTGCCGTTAATAGACATGAGACTTGTTAACGATAAGCAGCCGGCAATAGGGTCTCATTGCCTCTAGCAGTGGACCTAACCTAAGGATCTAATAAATTGAGATGTGAACCATTGACAAGATACAATATAGCACAGAAAGAAAAGCTTTGTAAAAACAAAGTAATCGGCTAAAGCTTACCTAAGCGGCTTTTGAAGTTACCGGTTGAAAATAATCCATGGGACTTGCTTGGCATCATTAAATTAATTTATTACGAAAATGCACAGCAGTTTAACAGACTAATATTCGCTACTCGATTTCAAACATATCTGGGTCATTACTTAAGCAAGGGAATTACAACTCCCTAACGGAGCCTCTCGTATGGCGAGCAATGCTCTCTATTCTCTAGTTTCAACAGATGGTTCTTTTTAACTGTAAAAAATCTAGGAAATCCGCGTTAGCAGAGATTGAAGAGAAAGTAAAAAAATTAAGTACGCATCCTGTAAATAATTCAGAGTAAGGAGAACTGACTGCTTTTTTGTTTGACAAGTCTGCGGATGAGTATGTTTTAAAAAAAAGTATAAGTAACTATGTTCAAAAACCAACCGTATATTTGGTTTTTGAACACATGCGGACATCATATATCCAATAGCATTTTAGTTTCATCTAGCTTTCGTTGAATTTATGTTTTTATTTCTTCTTGTGACTGTTTCAGATTTCGTACAATAGAATACATTGTTTCAGAAAAATTCAAATTTTATTTAAAGTTGCTTTATTTAGTTTTAATTAATTTTTAAATATATGTATTTCTAAAATATATCTTTAAAAGAATGCCTACACAGGGACTTTTGATTGAGAAAGGAATTGCTCTGTTTGAAGCGCTGCCTTCTGATGGATCGGTGAGAGAGTGAATGTAAAGGTTTTGGCGCAAGGCCATGCTGGGCCAAACAACATTTAACTGTGGTCTAGGCGTGAAAAAATTGAAGATAAGACAAAAATTGGTAAACAAGAAGGAGGGTTGAAAATAGAGAAAGATTGCAAGGGTATCCCGGGTCTGATGGATCGGAGTTATCTTCAGAAACAAATGAAGAAAATATCGCTACAGTCTATGCAATAAAAAACATACCTTATTTTAAATAAAACTGTATATGTATTTCAATTAAACTTTGCTTATTAAGTTTATAATAGTTTTATTACTCTGAAAATTATCTATGTATAAAAAAGCTACTTAAATTGACATATTTTCGCACAAATTATCACTTTTAGAAATAAAAATACAACAAAGTTCTAATCTCTTCAAAAGTGTTTTGTAATCCTAATATTTCCCAAATTAACTAAAATAATATAATTCTGTTATGAAAGAATTTTTTCGAAGGATTTACGTAGCAACGAATGTACAAATAAGATGTCTTACAGGGTCAGTGGTATACAATATAAACCGGGTCTTAAAAATCAGGAAACAAAAAATTAATTTCACTTCTTGATACTGTCTTTTTAATATTAACATATTAATGCATATCAGATGAATTTAAGCAAAAATTTAATGATTTTTATATACCGCCCCTCAACGGGTAAATGGTAAGCTGAAGAGGTGTGGGACCCCCCCCCCTATCAATTAACGTGAGCTACAAGACTTACCGATCCTAATCGGATAAGAACAACATGTTACCTGAGCTAATGAGAGGATTGGTGAACTAGGGGGAGAGGCAATCAACTTTAGTACAATCGAACCATGTCTTAAAAACATTTTAAGACACCTTTTCTGTCATCTAGATGATGAGATTTTATACCTTATTAAAGAAAATAAGTAACAAATTTTAATACTGATTCGAGACAGAAAAATTATGCAGAAGAAAAACAGTATTTACTCTATACTAAAATCATAAAAAAATATGAAATTTTATTTTTAATATTTGAAATATTTAAAAATATGGAAATACGAAATTTATGTTTTTAAAATATGAAATTTTTAGATTTTTTTTTTGTTGTTTTGTTTTGTTTGTTGTTGTACAGTAGCTCTTTTAATCGACAAAAATGCAATGAACTTATTTCTTGAATAAATTTCACAGAAATATACATTAAATCTCAGCCAGATGAAAACAGATCATTTCCCTAATTATTAGTGTGAAGTGAAAGTTTATGAGAGATATAGCCATGCTGCACCAACAATGTATTTGTGATCTAGATGTTAGAAAGATGGAAGAAAACAAAAAGTTAAAAAAAAAAAGTCGACAAGATGAGTTGCAAATATAGAAGGATCGTACCCATGTACAAAGACAGTGCACTCTGTGGGAAAGAAAATGATCATTAAGGTGCCTTGGGATCTTGATTACCTAAAGGTAAGCCCTTGATGGGCTATTAGTTAATATAATCGGAAGCTTGCTCAAATTTTATAAATTTTAAAGAATCAAGTCAGAAAAAGGTAACTTCATAAATTGGGCAGGGGAGATTATAGTTCCTAAAGTATTTTATCAGAACAGGGCGCGAAAATCAAGATAACAGCCATTGGTTCCATAAACCAGCATTTAAAAAATTTGCTTAAATGAAGCTCATTTTTCACCCAACAGTAATTTCTTGCTTTGGAAATCTTTCAATTTAAACAATTTAAAACATTTTGAAAAAAAAAAAAAAAAAAAGGCACACTGAAAGGCAACTGAGATCCAAAGTGCAGGCAGGGCAAATATCATGGAAAAACTTTCAAGATGAACACCAAACCTATTCAAAAAACAGAATTCAGACTTTTTAAAATGTCCTTTGTTCCAGAACTATTGGCAAGTGAATATTAGAAAGGCTAAATTATTAGTTCATATTCTATGAAATTGTCATTACGTTTTGTTTAATTACAATAAGATTTTGGCTAAGATCCAGTGCAAAGAGTTATGAATACGACAAGATTTTTCGGGCGATTGGTCTCCAAATTAAGGCACTTCTTCCCCTGCCGCCTCTATAAATATGGGGAATGTGCGAATGGCTTTAATGAAATTGTTCCAGTCAAAAAAAGTGCCGACTTACTTGGGGCTTGGAAATTTCTCTTTTCATTTCTTTTATCATTCTTTCTTGTAGAATTTGTTTTGTAAAGACACTATTTTCAGTGCAGATTTCTTTGAAAAATTCAGGACCACTTTTTCAATTATTCAAAATTTAAATTAGCATAAATTAATTTCTGATCATTTTACTGCATTACAGTTTGAATTTCTTTACAAATAATATAGCTACTTTGTACTACTTGGATTATTCTCTTATTTGATTTATTTATATTGTGATTTAATTTTAAATTTCTGATCATGTTTAGCATAACTGTTTGAATTTCTTATAAATTAAAATTATTTAGATACTTGTGAAATATTTAGATTAAAAATAAATTTAGATTACTTGAAGTATTTAGGTTATACATATATTATTTAATATTAATAAAATATATAGCAATATTGTTTAAATTTGATTATCTTACTATTTGATTTATTTAAATTTATGCAGTATTTAGATAATCATATTTTAATTTTATTCAGATTTTCCTTATATTTAGATTAGATTAACCTTCATTAATCATGTCTTTAATTTGCAGTATTTTTTCTAAATATAAAGAAATTCTAACAAAACAAACTTTTTCAAATGGAAGGATAACTTATGGCATTGACAGAACTATTAACCAGATATTTTGCATGATTTTGATTGATAACCAAAAGCTATATCTTGAATTCTTGAAGGAAACCAGACTGATTAAATCTGAATGTATCTGTTACAAGTGCAATTCTCCTATGAAATTTGCAGCCAAAAATTCTTTGTCTGTCCTGGATTTGCAGGAAATCTACCAAAAACAAAGTTTGTGGTACCACAGCACAGATCTTGGGTTTACCTGCAGCAAGGTAAAACTTGAGGGATATATTCATGCTCATGTTTCAAGTTATTTTAGGTTCAGTTACAAGCGAGATAGAACAAACATATAATTCTTCACCGACAAACTTTAGTCGATTAACACTTCATCAATGAAGTAATCCTGGAAGTTGATGAATCAAAATTTGGCAAGAAGAAATACAACAAAGGTCATTCAGTGGGTTTTTGAAGGAGAGGAACAAGAATCTGGAAAGGTATTTTTAATTGCAGTTGTCGACAGATCTCAAGACACTCTGGTTAGCACAATTCAGGAATGGGTTGAGCAAGCAACTAGTTTATTCGGACTACTGGAAGGCTTTATGATTCTCTTTGTCGAGAGGTTATAATCATCTAATCTCTAGAGGTTATAATCATCTAACAGTATACCATAGCTTTCATTTTGTTGATCCGGAGACAAATTGTCATACAAACACTATAGAAGGTACTTGGACACATGTTAAAACTACATTATAATAGGCAAGCAGACTTTTTGTTTTATTTGGCTGTATATTTATTTTAGAAAATTGTGTGATTTAAAGGGAGGGACTACTTTTATCAATTTCTAGAAAATATTAGGGACATTGATTAGAAGGAGAAAAAACCAACAAAAAAAAGTTAAAAATTATTATGTATTTCACTTGGTGTGTGTGTCATCAAATTTTCGATCATTAATTTAACCAACTTTCCCATCAAGCTAAAGCTTTGAAATTTTGGGAACCGTTCTTAATTGCCTAACAATGCAATATTTAGATATTTACGACCAGTTTTAATTAATATTTCAATAATTTTCTTTAATAAATTTTGCCATCATATAAAAACGTTTTTAAAAACGTTGGTTTTTATCTTGAATTATTTCTCAATACTACTTAGGTTCATAGGTATCTTTTACCAGTTTTCAGACTTTTTCAAGATCTATTATTATGTATAATAATATATCTTTGATTTATTTTTAATTTCAATCTTTTATGCCAGATCCATTATAAAACACACAATTTCAATCAGTATTTATATCCTCCAATTCATGTTCCACTTTTAATTTGAATTTTTTGTACCAATGCCTTTAAAAATAGCTCTGCATGGTATATCTTTCATTTTTAATTTGAACTTTTTATATCAATTTCTTAAAAAATAATTTTACCATATTTTATGACCAATTCAACTGTAAATGAGTCAGAACTTATGTGTTTTAAAATATTTATCTTTGCAATAAACTTAAAATTGAACTTGCTTCTGTAATGCATTTTTAAGAGCATGAATTCTCTTTCTTCTAAACTTCATGCAAAAGGATGGGGGTAAAAAAGTGGTCTTTTTCATGGCAATCTGGAGTTAAATTTTTTTTTTTTAAAACCCTGAAAATTGGCGATTTTCAGACAGAGCCTTTACACTGAAGCTGAAGATTTTACAGAACATCATATTCATCAACAAAATCAGAAGAAAAAAATACCAATCTAACAAGTCCACAAGCTTGTTATTTCTTTCAAAAATCCTAATTTATTTATTCTTTACTCAAATTTCACGTCTTTTCCCCAAAAGAATGAATTCTCACTATGTGCTGGATGGAATCATGACATCGGATGTCTCAAGGAGATTACATTAGGATGAAAAATATCGGTATAATTCAAATTCTAAACAAGAATTTGCATTATACCGATTCATCCGTACATTAAAATACCTGCAACATGAATATTTCATTCACATCAATCGAACAAGTGAGTACATTAATTTTAGTCCTATAAATTTATATATAGAAGTAAATCTCTATTCTTATATAAGACCAGAAAGATTAGTTAGATCCTCATATAAATATAGAGCTATCAATTTTATACAGAAGTATGAATCAAAAATTAAAAATATGCAACACAACAATTTAAGTCAACACAGATTTTCTAAACATTTAAAAAAAAAAAAAAAAAAACTACACACATGATATAAAAATAGTACAATTTTAGAAAGCATAATTCACTAAGCATAATCACACTAGTTTTATTACCATATTCTTGAGAAAATGTTTATGAATTTTTAAAATAATGTGTCAACAAATAAAAACGATTTTTTAAAACAAAGTCTAAAAAAATTAATGTTTTAAAAAGAGTATAAATAGTACATAAGATTGCCCAAATTTCATTGCTACAGCAGAAATCTCCAGCCAAAATACAGCAAAGCAAGTAATACCATCACTTAACCAAGGTTTAAGATTACAAGATTCATTACAAATGACTTCCCCAAGTAACTCCAATAAACAAATATCAATTTAAATTAGCTACAGTTATAGGCTGGAGTGTTAATTGTTAAGAGTTTAATTTTTATTAACGTTGCAGTAGAAGCAACACGAGAGCTATTGGTGATGGACCTCGTAATTTTGAACTAGCACCATACTTCCATACCATGCCAACAGGAGGACTTTGGGCCCTGATAGATTTAACGTGCATCAGCCCTGGCTACACGGCTGGTCTTAGCAGCCAAGGCTTGAACCTGCGACTGAATGAAAACCGTCAGCCATGAAGCCGTGACCACTAGGCTACAGTGGCCATGTTATTTGTTAAGGGTGATAACAAGGTTATTGTTAAAAGACCAGCAACTCTACACTAAGTCCATGATATATATATCACACAGAAAGAAAAAACCGAAACCATTGGAGAGTAGATCCTGTTTGGAAAGTTGCCAACAGTCAGATATGATCAGGAAATGCTTTGTTAATGCAACATTTGGCACAGATTGGAAAAGACTTATAGGAATGAAATGCTCACTGGAAAAAAGCCATATTAGCAAGATTAAATACTGGTTCCAGAAGAAACCATGGTAAAGTGAGCGAGTAAAAGAGGAGTTTATTGGTACAGAAGCCAGATGTGCTATGCCCCGCCACACAAGATGTCTAGACATTTCAAAAAAAATTGGGAAAAGATAAGAAGGAATGAAAATAGAGAATGATCGTTAGGGTATCTCGCAGTGCATCACAAGTGTTTACCAGAGACAGTAAACCCCATTGGAAAGAAAAAGATAACTACGGGACCTCAGGGTCATGATGCCTATACTTACCTAAAAAAAGGCAAGTCCCAGAGGTCCCCTGACAAAATCCTCAAGAGCAGGGTTCTCAGCTAAACCCTCAGGCCCTGGGTACTTATTTTAGTCACCTTCTGCAAGAGGCACGAGCTATAGCGAGACTATTCTTCCACACTTGGTCACCACACAGGTGGAAACCATGGTAGAATAAGCAACGCGAAAAGTACGAAAAAAATTATAACTTCTTAAAGACAAGCAGGACAAAGCACTGATGGAAACTATCCTGGAATGAACCCAAAAGAGTTTAAGCTAATTTCAGTATACAAATATGTAACCTAAAATTTAAAAGTATATTTCCAAAACCTTAGATAACCAATGCATTATGTAACAATTTAAACAATGATTTTCTTTAATAAAATTTACTTAAAAACAGTTCCCTAAGTAACTTTTTCTTCAGAGTCACATAACTAGATTTATTCATAATAAATTTACTGCAGAATATATATAAAAAAAAAATGAATACAATTTAAACACTTATTAATAATCATTGCAAATTTTTGAAAATATAGCAAACTCAAAAAGCAAAGTGGATTATGCTAAATTATTGATGCATAACCTTTCAAATTACTAGCGAATAACTAAAACGGAAATTTTTACATGTATTATGGTTGAGAGTTTTGATAAACAAATAATGGAGTAATTTTTAAAATTTCATTCAGCAATGCTTATGATCAGACTTATAAAAATCTACAACCCCACATGTCAATTTAGAAATTTTCAAATATACTTTATTCATCAAAAAAAAATATCAATAAATTTTATGATTCAATTTAACATTTATGAAACTCCAGTTTTTAAAAGATGTAATTAAGAACATTTAATTTACTACATTATATACAACTGAGCAAAAAACATTCTATATCGTGTTTTAATGAAGACTCGTGCCAGTAATTTTTTCCCTAATTGATACAATGAAATTAATTTAAAATTATTTATGAACAATTTAAACATTTACAGTACCATTCATTTCAGATTTTGCAAACTTAGAACAATTCTTGGTATTGCAAAAATCCCAAAACTTTAACCACTTCTCAGCTAATAAGGCATCAGTCACAATCATATTTCTATGTCATATATGACAGCCTCACCTGTCCGGTTTGTAAGGTAGTTAGTCTAAGGCATCATTGTGAACAAACAATAAACCTTGATCATGTATTGTGCATGAATGTTTAAATTTGAGGCTCTGTGCAATCCCATTCATACAAAAATTTGAATCTTAATACAAGGTTATCATTATATCACATTCTACAGCTAAATTTGCTGACTTTTAATAATTTTTAAAAATATTTTAATATTTCATCACATTTCTTCAACTAGTTTTTTAGAAAAATATTACATGGTGATGTGGATGGTCAAGTAGCATAACACAATTTTTTATGTTAAAAATCTAGTAATTCAAAAAGCTATCATACAAACAAAACAGCCATGCTACTCTGTTTTCCAAAATGCTGTTATTTCAAGAAGTACAGAAAAAGAGGGAACTAAGAGAGCTATTTTTTAAAAAACAAAGTTGAGAAACTTCATAGCTTTAGAATTATATAAAGTCTACCACAAGATTCATTTCATAAGCTTCAAAAGAATGCAAGCTACAATTTCGGGCATCATTTTGTACATCCTTCCAACAGATAGAAAATATTTTTAAAAATATGTAACACTCGTATTCCCACGTGATCGCATCCATTTAAATATAGATAATCTATACAATGCACTCATAACAAAATTTTGCTCTCATCATTTCAATACATATAAATTTAATTCCAAATGAATATTCCTGTAGAAAATTCATCAGTGAACAACATTACTTTTTAAGCATTCTTTTTTTTCAGTTCCCTGCAAAAGCACATAGATTCTTCTCCATCGAAGTTCATGCCAACGCGAAAGTAATATAAATTCCTTAAGCATTTAACGTAATTATAAATAGAGACGAGTATTTCATTTC
This sequence comes from Nephila pilipes, assembly GCA_019974015.1. Classification (NCBI taxonomy): domain Eukaryota; kingdom Metazoa; phylum Arthropoda; class Arachnida; order Araneae; family Nephilidae; genus Nephila; species Nephila pilipes. Next base: position 10,966 of record BMAW01041197.1, on the reverse strand, counting down.
TGCTACGCACTCGAGAATATTCAGTTGCCGAACGCACATACCAAATAAATTATACAAACGTCTACCTAATGTTAAGCAAATGGCAATATTGCGAAGTTGGCAATACTGTTTAAAAAGTGTCACGTTATCCAGCACAACACGTGGCGATCAAAAACATGACACATTCAAATTTAGGCTTAGTAAAGGCACCGGTGTGAGACCGGCTCATAAAAAAAGTCAAAAATGTTACTTACATTGGCGAATTTGCGATTTAACGGGGTTTATGAAACCGCTTGTTGAAGTTTTCAGAAAAGATCGGGAAATTGTAGTAACAGAGCTTGCCATGTTTGTCCAAGTATTTAATAAAATTCGCGCTGCAGCTATTCCCCACGTTGTCCAAGAGAAAAGGAGAAAACTAAAGCTAGCTTTATAAACGAGTATCTCTCGTCCAATGGGGAAGCTCTGCTCAGAAAGGCAAATCTCTTGCGTCCCTTGTTCTTATTGGCCGATCCTGTTATCGACATGAGTCTCAATCGTACTTATTATTTGAAATGCTTTTTTTTTTTATTATTATTATTTTTTTCATGATTACTGCTTTCCAATTCCTGTAAAGGAATATAAGTTAATCTTTATTTTCCTGAATCTAATTCACGTCATAAAGTTTTTAATGCGTGAGTTATTTGAAACTCATTATTCGTTTTTTTTAATAATAATCTGCGAATTCATCCAAATGAAAATTTAATTTTTGTAAAACTGCTTGTTGGTTTGTCTGGAAAAAAGGATCATAAACTATTTGGAAAGAATAAATCAGCATACGCTCAATATTTCCAGAAGTTCCTCCTTTAAAAAGTTTCAGAAATATTTTGTTTTACAGAATGATACCCACACTATAATTGTTTCAACAACTGTTCAAAGCATTTTAAAACGAGCGAAATATCTGATATATTTGGTAATGGGGGTGGGGGTGGAATTGAGAATTTCATTCAAAATTATTTTACCGAATATCACCAGCAAGTTTATCTCACAATACTTAACCTTTATAATAGACATTTAATTACATTATGAACAAGAATAAAAGGCTGAAAGGGGACGAAATGCGGATTATAATTTCATGGAATACTTTTAAATTAATATTATTTGCTTGATTTTTAATTAATGTTATATCAAATTATTTTTTAAGTAATAATGTTTACGCAAAGCATTGCTTACTATATATAACTTACAGTTATATTTAATAGAGCTCATGTAACTTACTCTGTAATTGTACAATGTAGTTAAAAATTTCTTAAAGTTTATAATTAATTGTTCCCATTCAGAATTTTTAAAAAATATGAAAAAATTCTTTCATAAAATGAAGACTGAAAAAAAAAATCGTTTAAGTCAAAATTTGGGTACGAGTAAAATTACTTTCAGGATTTAGAAATCGGCGTATCTTGTAATTCCTAATCTTCGAGTAATTCATTTTGATTGCTCGAATTTTGTTAAATTCTTTCGTGACGTAGCAGGTTTTTTTTACTCATTTAAAAGGAGACTTGTTCGCTAACTCTCTTTTTAGAATGCCCATTTTGCCCATAGGTGCTTTTATTGCAATATATATATATATATATATATAATGATTTAACTTAATTCCGAATAGTTTCTCACAATAATAATTTAATTTTTTCCATTCTCTCATTTAATAAATAGTGTTCATTTTCATATTCTTATTTCCTGATACGATACATTTTAAATTTTAATTTATGCAATCACGTGCTCTTAAAATCTGCGAAGTCAGCATTTTCCCACACTCCAGATTCGTAGGGATGATCCCTACCAGACTTTAAGTCTGCACTTAGATTTCCTCAAAACCCTTCCATTCACCTCACATGTCTATGACGTTTACAGTAAAATTTCCCTGATATATAACAAAAAACACAGCGGAAACGCTTTCTCTTGATAAACTCTATTCCTCACTCATGCATTTACACTCATGCATAATCTGCATCCAATGGCGGAGTTGTGTAATTCCCGTCGTGTGGAAATGGTCTCTCTCTCCTCTACAATAAAATAATTCTTTTGAAATTAAATTAGCTTCGAATGTAGGCTAAATTCAATAGCGTTATTTAAAAGAAGTTATTTACATATATGTGTGTGTGTGTGTGTGTGCGTTCGTGCGCGCGTGCATGCGTGAATGTATGTATATATATATATATATATATATATATATATATATATATATATATATATAATAAATATATATAACACATGGATCAATAAGTTCCGAGACTAACCCAGAGATGGCACTCGTAGTAAACCAGTAACCAGGTCTTTCTAGAGTACTAACCTTTGCTTGAAACGTGTCAAAATTTTAAGTCAATCGGACCAGAAACAGCTGAGTTATCGAGGTTGGAGTAAAGTAGTTTTGTAGTTTGTTTAAAAAATGGAAAAAAACCGAGTTTCGTGTTCTGATAAAACATTGTTTTTTAATGGGTAAAAACACCGTGCAAGCAAAATAATGGATTGAAAAATGTTACCCGGACTCTTGTCCATCAAAAGCAACGATTTGTCGGTGGTTTGCCGAGTTTAAACGTGGTCGTACCGACACAAATGACGCGGAACGCTCGGGTAGACCTGTGGAAGCCGTTACACCGGAAAATGTGAGTGAAGTGACAACAATTATAATGAAAGATCGTAAAGTGAAGCTCCGTGAGATTGCTGAGATGACACAGATATCATATGGAAGTGTATTTACTGAAAAAGGTTTTTTGAAGTGAAGTGAAAAAGGTTTTTTCCAAGTGGGTGCCGCGATTGCTTTCGATGGAACAAAAACAGCAACGAAAGCCGATGATTCAGAAAGCTGTTTATCGCTATTTACTGCAACAAAAGATTTCTTGCGTCGTTACTGACCATGGATAGCACCACACTCCAGAGTCGAAGCGGCAGTCATCGAGGGCGCAACAGCTGCGAACAGGCCGTCCAGCGTCCGAAAACGCAGCAGCAGCCTGGCAAAGCTCATGGCGTCAGTTTTTTTTTGGGATACGCTATGGCGTGATTTTCTTGAGCTACCTCGAAAGGTAACACGATCAACAGTGTTATTATATTGACCTTGCTGGTGCGTTTAGCGGGAAATCGCAAAACGACCGCACATAGGAAAAAAATCCTTTTCACGCAAGAATGCACCGACCACAAGTCTGATGAAAACAATGGCAAATTGAATCCAATCTGAGCTTTGAGTCTGCTTCCCATACTCGTCGACGCACTTCCCCAGTGATCTTACGCTCTTTGCTTGAGTCTTAAAAAAAATGCTCAGGGAAAAGATTTGCTCAAATGAGGAGGTATCGCTGAAACTTAAGAAGCTTATTTTGAAGCGAAAGATAATTTTTTCAAAACATGTACTGAAAAAATTGAGTAAAGCGTTAACGTTATTATCACCCTTAAAAGGTGATGATATTGATGTAAAAAAAAATTTTGCAAAAAATTTTGTTTTCAATGTTAGTCTTCGCTTATTGATCCATTTGTTATATATATATATATATATATAATGTGTGTGTGTGTGTGTGTGTGTGTGTGTGTATGAGTGTTCCCCTCCCTCCCACAATTGTTCAGAGCCTCCTTTACGCGGCGCTGGCAGTACTGGTTCTCGAGGAGGGAGAAAAAAAAGTGAGTTTTAGAGAGTGTTGAAGGTCTCAGTAGCAGGGGATTTATTAACGGCCTCTAGAGTGCTACGAGCCTATTTGATCTTTTAAATAAAGTTTTGTTAAGTTTTAAATGTGAGAATTTCATTCACTATATCTTCGAACCATAATCAAACGTTACACTGGCGCAATCACGGAGATATAGATGAGTTTTGAGTTTGTTTCGGAATTAGTAGACACTTTAGAAAATTCTGATTACGTGGATTGGAATGCTAATGGCTTTCCTAGCGAAAAGGGAAAAAAGAGGATCTTGCAATACGTGCTCGAAAATGGGCATGAGAGAATGCTTTCAGAGATGAGACAGTAATGGCATTGAGAATGACTATTTTGAAATTGGAAGGAGGAAGAATTTGTTAGAGAATTGCTCAATACGCAGATAGAACACACAGAAAAGAAATCAAGTAGTGGAGGAAAGAAACGCACGCAAGAAATGGAATTTGAAATCCAGAAATTACGCTTAGAAAAAACGAAAGAATTAGAATGTTGAAACAATCAATACAGAAGTCGTTTTTAAAATCGAAAAGCTGCAAAAAACTTTCCCCAAAAATTCGATCCGAAGAACAACGATATTAGCTATATATGTTATTTGAGAGCAGGCGTTAACAGAGTTGAACCAAAAGGAAAATTGACTTCTCATTTGATCGGATTGTTGCCACATACGATGTTTTACATCATCGCACGTGAAAATGAAGAAAATCACGAACGACATGAGTAAGATGAAAGAAATTTCCTGAAAAGATATAAGTTAACACCAGAAATTTAGACAAATGTGTGTGAAGCATCAGAAAAACAAGATATCACTTGGGGGTGATTTCGCATACGAACTGACGAACTATTTTCACGAATGGATTCGAGGCTTACAGGTTAACATTTCTTTGAAGATTTGTAGACCTGATGATTATCTCAAATCAAAAGAAGAACTCCGCCAGAAATGTATGATCATTTTATTGACGAAATGGACACATTTCAAAACCAGATCAAATTTCTGCTCAAAAATTAGACAATATGAAATGTCAGAGCTGAGTGTCAACAGAATCGAGAGAAAATTTCCAAAGAGAGTATTCAGCTTTATCAAACGTCCGCCATGGGAAGAACAGAGGGCCTTACCACAGTACGGAGATATATTCCACCTCATTCAAGAGAAAATACCAGAACTCCAAAGAAGGGAAGAAATAAACATCAACGAAAGAATGTGTTATATTTAGGATTGCTAACACCTGAAGAAGAATCCAAAAGAAGCGACGGAGTGAATGGTTATATCCATAGCTTCCGCCAGCAGATGATCAAGCAGTGACTGCAGAAATTCGAACTGGAGTTCCTTTTAGAAAGCATAAATAAGAAAGAATCACAGAACCAAAATTATGAGTGACTTCCAATATACAGTTGCTGTCAACGGAAAGTGTGCAACGGCTTTAATTTTGATTCCGATCAATAATAACTTTGTTGAACTGATCTCATTTCGAATGAAAAGAACGAGGAAGGGAAAAATAATTTTAAAAGCGTATCTTTCGAGTAGTGTGTTAGAAGCTTTCTTTTCCAGTGTTCTATTATGGATAAAGAAGAAAACGAAGCATTTTCAAAACCTATTCAAGTATTAGCATGATCACAGATAAAATCCAAGGTCAAGGATTATCCCATTAAATGTATATCAAATGCTGAAAAGAGAATGTAAATGAAACCGCAAGCGATGTGAATCAACACGGAGATTTGGAAATTCATGTGGGGGGGACAGAAATCTGATTAATACAACAGGAAGGGAAGGAAACATATATTAGAAATGAAGAATGTTTATGCTTTTGAAATATTATTTCCCAATGCAGGAGGAGAACAAATATCAACATCGCGTGAGTGAAAGAGCTTTATTAAGAGAGATCAGCAGTTAAAATGTGATACGTTGAAAGCTGTATGGAAACAATTTAATTTGGAAAAGGAAATTTTTATTTGAGAGAGATGATCTACTATTCCACGACGATAAAGTAACTGAGAAAAGGTGGCTCAAACTTGGTTTTGTATTTCAAAATTAGATCTTCAAGTATTGAAATTGGCTCAATGTGAATCTGTTTTTGGAAGTCATATGGATTCAAAAGACCAGCGAAAGAATCTGTTTTAACTTCTGTAGTCTGACTTGAAGAAGGACATTTTAGAGTGTTTCAAAAATCTTGTACAACTGGTTACCTCCAATAATGGATAACGATTGAGATAGATGGTACTGGCGAGATTGACCCACTTCTTCGGCTGAAAAAAACAGCAAAATACTGTCTCCAGCATAGACCAGCATTCCAGGTAAGCCGGAAGTGATTCCTCTTCGATCGTTGTTCGCTAAAGCTATGACGCGTTATGGAGATATTTATTATAGACAGGAATTCAAACATGAAGTGACATAAGGTACCAATTTCACTTCAAAGTTAATCAAGAATCTATGAAGCGCTTAGGCTGCAAAATTTTAAATGCGATTTTCAGTTCCTGGATACGCAAAGAATGGACTCGTGAGAGGCCAAATGAGTATTAAAAAATTCATTGCACCACGATTAGACAGATCCATAAGTAATTGATAAATATATCCTGCAATTTGCTGCATACAGAGAAGTCCCAACCGTACAACAGGAGTTTCACCTTTTCAAGTTGATGTATGGACGAACAGCTGAGGTCCCCTGGAGTGTTAAAATCAAGCTGGTAAGGACATTGCCACCTGCTGAACATAGAAAATCCGTGGTTGACTACTTACAAGAACAGAAGACCACTTTAGATGGCTGCTGAGCAGGCGTCATTAATTGCTTCCGGAAGACAAGAAGCTTATGCAAGATATTTCAACGCAAAGTTTACCAAAAAAAAGTTTCTGAGATGTAATGAAAAAAGTATACTTATTGATGATTCAACGAAATAAGCTCTACGCGCAGTGGATCAGTCTCTGGAGAAATAGTTATTTGAATCTCCTCACTCATAAAGTGAAATTGAGTGATGAAAAAATTGGCATTACATGAATAAGATATTATGTGCTACCCAAGAGCAATGCATCAGTGATATTCAGTTGACGATAAAGTATCTTTAAGAAGTTTTCCCACTCAACCAACTTCTCTGAAGCCCCAAATGAAAGTTATTGGAGCATATTACGGGCCATTCAAAGATGAAGAAGAAACCACCATTAGAATTGTTAAGTGAGCACCAAAATCACACAATGCAAACACACAAAGTTGATGCTCATAAATCAATAATTTAAAGCCGAACGTCGAACGGAAAAAACCCCCTGTCGCGTACAGTAGATCCCTGAAGCATTGAAGGAAAAGTAGATCAACAAATCCACCATTGAATTAGATTAATCGAGAAAGCACGTTGAGATTGCATATCCGGTAGTCTGTGTGACAAGAAAGATCCATGAGATTGTGCACGATTACAGGGCGTTGAATCAGCAACGGTAACGATGATTTCATGGAAGACACAACAGAATTGATCCAGTCGATTGGCAGAGCTAACGTATTTTGATCTTTGAAGGATATTACAACCGATGTTTAAAGAAAAGTGTAGATTTACTTCTTCAAAAACCTAATGCCAAATGTATGATTTAAAGTCATGAGTTTTAGCCGGAAAAATGCATCATACTTTTCACTAATGAATAAAGCACCTTGCTTTATAGAGAATTCAGCGTGGTATAGATGACACGCCATATTTTTCAGTTTCAGTAATATTTGCAGCATTTTAAACATCATTTTATTGAAGTTAAAGAATTAAACTTCAATTGCAAACCTTAAGAAATGTGATTGGAAACCCCTAGAAATTTTTGTGACGTTGGTGTCTGTAAACATATCGATCCAGTAAAGGTGTGTAATTAGAGACTAGCATTCCTGGACTACGTGCGAAAGAGTTATGTAGTACCTTGGTTTCTGTGCATTGCTTATCGCGAGTTTATTCTGGATAGAGTCTTGAGCCAGTGTGTGGACCTTTTCACTGAGTTAATTCAAAAAAGAGAGTCTCCGACAAAATCTATGGACTGATAAACATGAACAGGTTTAAAATATTGCGTACGCTTGCCGATGTTCCTTCCTTATATAATTCTGTGATGAACCGGCCGTACATCATTCATTCAGATGCTTCTCATCAGTTGGCATTTCTACATGTTTATCACAAAAAATTGATGAAAAATTCTTACCCAATATCTTATGTGAGTCAGAACCGACCAAGGCCCAGCAAGCTTGGTCAACCATTGAGCAGCATTCGGTGATTGTTTGAAAAAGTTTAAATCGTGGGTGTTCGGTAACCGAAATTGGACTCCTACACGGATCGTAATCCGCTCCCATTTTAACAAAAGTAACTGCAATCGTTTAGATTGCAAAGATGGGCATTCTCCCCAAGCAAAGATTTAACCTAACTCTGAAACATTAAAAGGGAGCTAAATGCTTCATGCAGAGATGCGTTATCACGCCATTTAAACAGTTTCAATTATTGCTGAACGTAAGGATATATTTTTTTATTTTTTATATGTGTATTTGTGTTAGTTCATGTGTTCTCCTTTTCCATTCTTTTGGTTATTTTAGAATATCTTATTAATTTGAGTCATTTTTGAAATCAAGAACTTTATATTAATTAATGCTCTTATAATGTGTGTGATTTGTGACTTGTAATTATTCAGTTTTTGGCATATTTCTTTTCACTATTATAGCATTCAGGTTAATAATTGTGAAACTTAATTTTGCATTGTGTGAATATTTTGAGTATTAATTTGAGAGTTTAGCTGTTGTGGAGTTAAATTTGTACACAAATGTAACGTCAGAGCTTGGTGGGGAGATGGGAAGGTTCTCCCCCTCCGAGCAATGGTTCAGAGCCTGTTACGCGGCGCTGGTAGTACTGCTCTCAGAGGAGGGAAGAAAAGTGAGTTTTTTGTGTATGTTGAAGGTCCTGAAAGTACCAGGGGAGCATGCTGATTAGGCTCCTTAGGAGTGCTACGGTTTATTTTAATCTTTAAATAAAGTTTGTTAAGTTTTAAAAAGTAACCTTACTTCAATTATATCTTCTGAACGAACCATAATCAAACATTACAATATATATATATATATATATATATTCTGTTCCTTGCTTTATAGGTTTTAGTTGTGCATTTGCCTTTTATATGACTCTTGCGTATTTGAACAGTTTAAATAGGTTTTAGTTTTACATTTAAATACTCGTAGCTTAATTCTTATATTGTTATGGTTGAGTAACTTTTGTTAGAATATATACATATTTATTATGTTTCTTATCATATTAAGGATATATTATATTAATATGGAAATTTAAATCACTTTATTTTCTTTTTTTGAATTATAGCTTTCTTTCATCTTCAGTTTAATCTCTTTCTCTCTTTTTCAGTTTAACCTTTTCCTTACTTTTATTGAATTATAACATGAAAATTTCAATAAATAAACTTTTTAACTTCTTGATAATTTTAATTTTACATTTTAAATTTAGTTAATTTATTTTGTTAGAGTTTTGCATTTTATTAATAGTCTATATACATGTTTATTTAGTAATTATATTGAAATTAATTAATTATAGTTTTTACAGTTTTATTATATATATAAACATCAATACTTTCTTACGGCCGCGGTAGTCTAGTGGTCATTGCTTCGGATTCGTGGTCGGCGGTTTTCGTTCAATCGCGGGGTCGATCTTTGGCAACGAAAGACCCGCCGTGTAGTCGGGGCTGATGCACGTTAAATTTGTTGGGCCCAAAATCCTCCCTTGGCGTGGTGTAGAAGTTAGGAGAGGGAGTGCCAACTCAGGTGTCATCCTCGTCACTTGACCGTGTTTCAAAATTATGAAGTCTGTCGCCAATAGCCCTCGTATTGCTTCTAGTGCAACGTAACTAAAAACTAAACTAAACTCGATATTATCGAAGTTTTTGGTTACTTAACAGATTTTCATTTAATTTTAGTTTGTTTAATTAATTACAGTAATTTTTATGAGTTATATTAATTTTATTTTAGTTTTTCAATGTTATCTTTAACTATGCAGTTTCTTAGACTTATATGGAGTGAATTTATTTTTGATTTGATTAATTTGCTTATGATGTGATATTTGTGAACTCTAATATTGATGGTTTGTTCTTATATAACTATAGTATATTACGGTATAATGGCAACATTTGCGCCTAAATTGCTTTGGGTATTTTGAAAAACTTGAAAATCGACTCTTTCATATTTTCACACATATATGATGTGGTCATGTTGAGTAAATGGTGCACGCGCTCGTAGTGGCTGATGTCGTCCTGCAGTGTTTCAATATTATGTCAATCATGCCCACTAACATTTAAGGTATGAACTGAAGACAATTGCAGTTGACGTAGGTAAAACAAATACAATCAGAAATGAGGCACAAACGTTTAATGATTGATTCAACCACTAACAAATAATGTTCCAACGCCCTTGCACTATAAATATCAGGAAATTCAGTCTGCTTTTAGGAGAAACCACTTAATTCATAGAATAAAGAAAAGGTTATCTGAAGTAACTTTCGTTTCTGATTTTTATAGTATTTTTAAATTTTTATTGAGGATCTGAAAATTTACAACACCGTCACACTAAATTAATTGTGAATAATTAGGCTTTGAATAATTGGGGGGGGGTGTAATTCTAGATAAACTTTCCTTTAATCTATACTCTTTCAAATTAATATTTCTTGAAAAGTATTTTTTTTTTTATTTCGCTGCTTGTAATTTGAATAATCTGCAATATAAACTATTCGTAAGAAAGTGGGAAAATCAAAATTAAAAGATCCGCCTCATTTCAGAAGAATTCGTGCTGTCGCTCCCCCTGTCGCTCCTTGATTTACGACTCGTTTGGTAAATTGGACCGGAAGATGGAAGATTTTTTGGAATTTGAAACTTCCTCCACTTAAACCCATAATTAACAGATTTAAAAAAAAATTAAAAAGGAAAATCTCAAATACAAAAACAAGAAGTGGGAAAATCGAATCCATCACCCAGGGACGTCTTAAGGCATGGGCCAACTGGGCCCAGGCCCAGGGCCTCGTCATTGAGGGGGCCTCTTCTTGTTCTCTACTCGGCCTCAATAACATCATCATGATCAGAATAATTTTAAGCGTCAAATGTTATTCCAGGACATGACTGGTTGAAGACCGTTACTTCTATATTAAATATTTCTATTTACAACGTTTGCTGAGAATCAGGAGGAAATATTAGTTTTATTTCTAAAGCGAGATATATCAAATTTATCGATAAAAATGCTGTTGTAGGAAGGACAGTCACAGACATAACAAACACTCCTTCCAGCGACCTTTACTTTATTTGCATACATGAGTTAAGGGTCGCTCATGAATGGACA
>BMAW01041194.1:0-33679 GCA_019974015.1 Nephila pilipes | reverse complement strand
AGACAAAATTTCTATGATGGAGGAATTTTGCCTTATTTACTTCTCAGTTCTCCTGAGAGAATAAAATATTTTAGAACAAGATGTAAAATAGCCCATTTTCTGCAGTGAAGCATCTCAAAAATTTCACTGAACAACTTTCATAACCATACATTCATCACACCTTATTCTTATTAACGATTCTAATATGATGCACATCTATATCACTTATGCCATCCTCAAATAAAACTATTTTTGTGATTCCTTGTTCTCAATCAGAAACAGCCTTGCAAGACTTAACATTTAACCTTTTTGAAATTCAAATTTAATCTGTACACAACTTTGACACTCTGTGTTTTGGTCCATCAATCCTGTACATTGAAATAAAAAGAGCCAAGGTAAAGTTACTGTCAAAATTGAAGAAGATTGATATATGAAAATTCAATGAATTTCAAATATTTTACTTGTTCTAAGAATTCCAAATTCCATCAAAGTAATCCAAACATTAATGACGGTAATTGGAATTCATTACCATTCTAGTTCAAAATGAAAAGGGGAAAATCGCTTCAGCCATATGTTGAATTTATTTAACTATAGAACATTCCATAATATTAAGCAATCAACAATGAAAAGTATTCACAAAACAAATGTGAAGGAAAATATTCTACAAAATACCAAGATAAATATTGCAAAAATACAAAGAAAATCTACAAAATAAATACACAGAAAGATCAAAAATTAGTTAAACATAAGAATATTAAATGCAAAAATAAAACAACCAGTTATTAACATGTTAATTCCAAACTTTAAATTTAAAAGGTGCCTCCCAGGACAGATACAGATTTAGAATACTAAAATATAGAGTATTTTCAATAAATGTTTTTCATATAAAATTATATAGAAAATAGAATAAATAATTTAACTCATTTGCTAAAAGAATAAAAATATTAATACAAAGATTGTTAAAATATTGGTCAACTAAGCACACCTCAGGCCATCACAAAATAAATCTAACTTAGAGGATAAAATATACTAAATTAGACATTGGACATAGAATATCTTAGCCAATTATATTATTTAAATTAAATTTATACAAGTCATTTTTATTACACGCTGATATAATGCACACATATAAGTATATACATTACCCTATAAATCCCTTAAAATCATAGTAAAAGCTTATTTAATGGTTTATTATATAAATTCATTAAAATTCCACACTTATAAATTACTAAAATTAAAAATTTTTCTTTAATTATAAAATACTTAATATGAAGAATTCTAGAATCAAACCATTCATTAATTTCTATAACAACTCACTTACACCAAGAATTTATCAATTCATTCAGCTGCTACAGTTCGAAGTCTAACATCCGATTCCCTTAACTACATTAGTCTTTGCGCGACAATGGATGAAGATGGTAACTGATGCATATACACTCATAAGAACGTCACAGTTCTCAGACTTTGATTGTTATTTGTTAAAACATAACGCATTTTCAAAAATAGATCTATAATTAGAACATTTTTCACCATTTTGTTAGATCAAAATTGTTGCTTGTTTTGATTGTTGTTAAAGATTTAAGAACGCTGGGGAAAACAATTAAAAATTTTATCATTTGGAAAGAGCATAAAATTAATTTTTAACAGTGACATATAGGAAAAATTTAATTACTAAAAGGGGAATGCTTGGTCTGAGAGAAAGATGTGTGGATTGAAGAAAAGGAAACGGTAAGATTGATATATTTGAATGCCTAAAGAGGTGAATTCTCATCAGAAGTAGAAGATCTGTGGTAAACAGTCATTGGTTTAAAGAAAGTGGATCAACAGTAGAGATCTTCTTGATGACAACATGGGTACAAAGCACAAACATGTGGGTATTTTTATTGTAACCCAATATGGAAAGCTTATTTAATTCATTTAGTAAATTCACGATCGTCCTTTATTATTGAAACCAAATAAAAAGAGCATTTATAAAATAATATTATTACTAATGATTGTAGTAATGTAAATGTAGAAAATAATCATACAACAGAACTCAAATAAGTATGATTTGATAATTAGGTAAATAAATGCCTTCAGCCAATTTGATGTTTTAAGATTGTAAATATTAAAATTGTCATCCACCACAGTACAAATTAGATATTTTACATAAGAACCCCACCATAAAAGTTCCATTTACGTGTATGTTTAATCAGTTAATCAGATAAACTGAAATTTATTAAAATACTCAATTTTATACATCTTTTTATTTACAAACTCAGAGCCAGTTCTCTTTTTCCCTTGAAACAACAAAAATACAAATACACATATGTATTACGCCAGATGTGGCATAATGATTTTGAGAACAGTGTATTTATTTAATAGGGCAAAATATCAATTTTTCAATCACTGGCCCTCAAAGTGTGTTATTTTCAAAAACTAAGTTATTTTAAATCTACTAATATCTCACACTTCTATATCTTGGTCAAAATCAATTGTTAATAAAATATTTTATTCATCCAATTCTAAGTTCAAATACATTTTTAAGCTTCAGTGGATGACATGATGTTAATAATTTTACAAACATTAATTCATTTAATTAAGTTTAGTTGGTGAAAATGTGGCCTAGCCCAACTAATTAAAAGCGAGCTTCAAAAACTCACAAACTTACATTTGGTTGAACATTTAATCCTGGGTGTGAAGTGGGCCAGGGTAGCCAATGGCTAAACACCAAATAATTCCTGCTGCCAGGTGGTAGGGCTGAACTGCATTCTAACCATTTAATTTACAGGATGATTGGAACAAGCCAGTGTTTCAACTATGTCATTTTGTCTGAAATTGTGAAGTTATAGAGCGTCATGGCGAATCCATGCTTCTGATCAACTGGCATGAAATTTGTTCATTTGATTTTCAAATAATTAATTTTAGTTTTATGGGAGAAAAATTTCACAAGATATTTATAGATATAAATTTAGAATAAATACTATTGGTAATCCTGGCCAGATCGCTTGAAAAATTTCTTTGCCACTAATATTACATTGTCGAAGACAGTATTATACATTATATTAATAACATTAATACAATAACTGTACTAAAATTTCTTGTTGACTAAGAAGGAAATGAATTTAATTTTTATATTACTTTAGATATTAATAAAAGAGAGCCACATCATTTACTAAATCTGGTACAGGTTTAAAAGTGTATTATAAGCTATAACTGTACATTTATTTAAAATTTTACTGGTCTCATTTTAATAACTGATCACTTTTTAAATTTCATTAATATTTTATTTATCTTCACTTATGGAAATGGGTACATGATACCAAGAACCCGAAGTCTAGTTTTCTATTTTCATGTGGATATTGCTTTAATTGCATGGAATAAATGAATTAAAAGAGCAAAATGTCCTCTGATGATTTTTAAATATATGAGCATGATACTTAAATAATGAATTACAGGCAGCGGATACCAACTCTTCTGATAAAATTAAAATTAAGTTATTTTTAAACTATCCCTTTGATTGATTTTTGACATATTGACAAAGTAACCATTTCTCCAGAATAAAATATGATTTCAAAAGGTTTAAAATTATTAAAATCATTAATGATAAAACCGTAAAGACTCTTGACTATTATGAGTCAAAAGAAGAAGCAACTATTATGAGTATCAAAGTGTTCACAGCGAAGACAACAATCAGAAAGAAGTATTCTTTATTAGAGACACCAAACACAGAGTTTGAAAACAGCCAGAGCCAAAAATTTAAAATAGAAACCTTTTTTATCTATAATTGACTCTCTGACTACAATACACATGAAAGTGCAAATATGAGCTTTTGAAATGTTTACTTTTAAAATGTTTCTATTCTGGAGTTGGAGGATACAGAAATTAAAATGGTATGCGAGAAAATATCAAAATTATAAGATAAAGACATTAATGGGGAGGAACTGAATTTGGAATATCAACCTTTCAAGTCATATATGATAATAGATGACGAAAAGCTGAAGAAAAAGCAAGGAGAAGAAATGGAAAAAAGAATGTAAATAAAAAATATAATTCTACTAATAGTTAAGTTTTTATTAACGCCGCACTAGAAGCCACACGAGGGCTTTGTGACGGACTTCGTAATTTTGAACCTCGGTCAAGTGACGAGGATTACACCTGACCAGGCATCCCCCTCTTCTAACTACAACACTTCCGACATCGGGAGGACTTTCGGTTCTGACAGATTTGACGTCCATCAGCCCCGGCTACATGATGGGTCTTTAGCGGCCCAGGCTCGAATCCGCGACTAAGCAAAAACCACCGGCCACGAATCCAAAACCATGACCCTTAGGCTACCACGGCAACAATTCTACTAATGAAGATGAAGAACAGTTGTTGAATGAGGGGACTGGAATTGGGACCGACACACTTCTTACATTCAAGTATAATGAAAAACTATTCATAGTATTTCCCAGCATTGAAATAATGAGAATTTTCTTATCAATGATGATTACTAACACGAGTGACGAGCGTCCATTTTTAAAACTTAAACTGGTCAAAAATAATTTGAGAAATCGTATGACTCGATCACGTTTGAATAATTTAAGCTTGATGAGTATTGAAAAAGAAATATTGTTAACAATTGATTTTTAAGGATTAATTAATGATATTACAAATAAAATGTAGAAAACGAACATTTACATAAAACCTCATTTTACTGTGGATTGTTTTTATTGATCTGTACATGTATATACGCCAAATTAGATTAAAGGGTCGCAAGTAGGGCCTATTTTTTCGTAAGGGCCCAGGGCCTCAATAAGTTCTTAAGACGTCCCTGGAATATGTGTGTCTTCGAAAGTAGTATGTTTGAGGGTCCTGGTGAAATAGTGGAAATAGATTAAAGCATATTTGAGAAACAAAAGTATAATTTGAGCAAAAGATGTACATAAGGTTTCCCATAAATGTTTTTTTTTCCACATTGCAGCTAAAATATACAAGGAAATGCTGTTTCAAACCATCAAAGGAGCTATTGAACCAGACATGACTGTAATCAAGAACTGCTGGAAATCATGAATGCTTACAGTAAGAAGGATTCACTCATCTTGCAATGAATCACAGATTGTTTCATAGATCCAGAAACTGGGGCTCCCCAAAATTTGATAGAGGGTTTGTGGGAGTAACAAAAATTCATTATGCAGGTGCCATAGGTGTGCGAATGGATTTGATTTGTACCTTGCAGGGATCATGTGGCGTAAAATGCCCAAGTCCAAAAGTCCGCTTGAGCTATTCAACATCTTGGCTTGTAAAGTTAAAGTTTATCCACCAATCAAGGAACTCTGTTAGCTTAGGTAGGCATATTTTTGAAGAATTCTTTTTTCAAAGCATATAATGTGTTAGTAACAAGCACAGAAAGTATTGTATTACTTATGCATTATTATAAGAAATGTTATTGCTAAATTTTATTTATAACAATTATTTATAAATAAATTTATGTATAAATCATTCTTTTTCATAAATATGAATTTTCCAATTTATATAATATATATATGAATTATTAATTCCTATTTATAAATAATTATAAATGCATAACATTATTTGAGACATTTTGCAAGTATCTTTATCTACATATCGTTACTGTTTACATGTGCCATCTCCAATCAAATCCGCAAAATTTTTACTAGCTTCTCATTTGCAATGTCTTCCTGACCTCACTGCTTATGTAGCGCTAGTTTGGAGACCTTTCTTCTGAGGCACCAAATATCACCAAGGAGCCCCAATACTGGACGTTAACACAATTTGTTTTCTGTCGTGTATTGCCCAATTTTGGAAGTCAAATGATATATATATATTATGTAATAGATTACCTATTTTAAAGGTCACCAATTTTATTCTTATGATTACCTATGGCAACCAATTCTTCATTTTAACAGTAGCAGCTTTGAACTCTCAAAGAAAACATTCTGATCATAATTTAATATAAAATATATTTATAAAAAAAATAAATTGTTTTGAAAGCTTAATGAATCAAGATATTAAGAAAATTCAGGTATTTAATATAGTAGTTTACTATTAACAGGATATATTTTTAACATTTTTAGTGAAAGTATCATCTTTATATATAATTTCAAAGATTTTTTTTGAAAGTCAAAACAAAATTCTGAAATTTGAGTATTAATACTTTTAAGAATATACTAATATCGTTTTTTGTTTTGTTTATAAGCATTTAGTTAAAACTAAGGATAATAGTGGATATTTGAAAAAATATGACAGAATACCAAGATAAGACTGCATAGTTCTCGATAAAGTGCAATTGTTCAGAGAGAAAAACATACACCTTTAATAAATAGTTATTACATTGCTTTAGAAAAAAATTCATTTCAAAAACAAAGGTAGTTTTTAGAAGTTTCAATTATAATGATTTGTACTGTAACAATTAGTATGAATACCTGAAGATCTTGTATTATTTTACAATAAAAAAAATACAGCTGATTAAGTTTAGGTAAAATAGGCATAAAATGAAATATATATGAATTATAAGTTAAGGATGCAAAGAAAGAGACATATCTATTCTATTTTGAATATTTTTTACAGTTTCAAAATTGAGGATAAAATGTAGCTTCATCCAATGTAAACATCTAAACTGCTACTGTTAATTTTAACTGTGAATTGAATTGCTCGAAAATAATCTGCTTTATAAAATTTGGATTTTCATAGCATCAAACCACACTTCAAATGTATCGCCATGACTCAAACCAGCGGTAACAGCCACGTATTTCTCAATAGATCACTTTTTCTGAAGTAATGCTTGATTGACTTTCAATCTGGGGATCGATACTATCATTGACAGTAAATATGTCATAATTTCGGAATTTGTTTTTTAAAAACAATTCAAAATCACAATTTTCCCAAAACCAATAACAAAGCACATTAATTTTTGACACGTTCAGTCAGAAATTAAAATGAAAATTAGTGCTTTTTCTATCAAATGCCCGATTCAGTTGAAATTTCTTAGGTGATCAATTAATATACAGCAAACAAAAACCTATTTCTCTCACAAGCACAGTCAAAAGTTTCATTAAATTTAAAACAAAACACGATGTACTTACCTTCACATTCACCTTCTTTTAAACCATCTACTAAATCTATGAACAAAATTGATGATATAAAGTATAATATAAATGATAGTTTAGTCATTGTGAAAAATATTAAATATAATTTTGGAAAAAAACAAGTTCCTAGCACACACAGTCTTCGAAATACAGCTTTCCACTAAATGAAACGCGCATGCATACCAACTTGATAGAGGATGCAATTCATACAGACATTTGACAACACGTAAACTACCGGCAAAAGTGGAGTTGGCGGAGAATGATTGGACTGATAATAAATGCCAGTTTCCTGAGATAAATATTGAATTTCTCTCCACATAAAAAAAAAATCAGTTCGTTTTGATTGTTGCGTTTCGTTTCAAATCCACTATAAATATTTTTTTCCAATCTCGATCTATTTTAGAAAAATAATATTTCTGTGTAAATAAGAACCTACCCTAAGAAATAATTAATGAAAATTCTTTCTCTACTAATCACTATCTAGTTTAATTCTATATCACAATTACACTCAGGGTTTAATATGAACTTATTATTTAAAAGAAAGAATGCAATATTCATTTGGGCTTAGCCAGAACTTGTTAAGACTGCCCTTCATTACTCTGTTCTTGTACCATATTTTAATAAAATATATTAAGAATTAATGACTGAACTCCAATTGAACACATAAAAACAAATCAATACACTTTATTAAGTATCAATATAGAAAAGCTAATGCTGCATTATCTCGAAATCTCATTTGACTTATTGATTCTAAATTAGGATGAACTATGAAATTCTTAACTTACAAATTCAATTGTATGGTTCAATCAAATGTATGTTCATCAATATCCTTCACAGTTTATTTTCATCTTAATGCTTCAAATAGAATTCGTTTCAATCCCTCAAAACTAATTAAAAAGCTTCAATCTAAATTATAAATATCTGTCATCAAGTCGTTATCCTCTATCTCCCTCATTCTCCTCTCAATTTATTTCATTTATATAAAATTATCTTACAATCATTTCACTCGATTTTCATCTAATTTACCTTATCGAGTTTCATGTTAGTTGAGAGGAAATTCTACTTTTATACAATTAAAATTATCATAAAGTCCTCGAGGTTTGTAAAGAGAAAACCTTGAGTCCTCAATCACCGTGGAAAACTGTAGTTTAATGATAAAAAAAAAAAAGCACTAGATATAAACTTTCATAATTTCTTATCCTGTTTAATTAGCATTTCCTAACTACTTACATCTCTCTCTCTCTCTGTATATATATATATATATATATATATATATATATACAATCTTCGATACTTTGGAAATATTGAATTTAAAATTTTTTTTACAAAAAAGTCAAGGCAGTAAAAGGACACATTAATCAATCAATAACAAATTTATTAATATTTGAACAAGAGGGAGGTAGATATATGGAGATTATCGGAAGACGCAACACACGTCTACTCTTTTTGATAATCAGGTGAGAAGTGACAGAGTAATTTTCCCTAATTGTTTCTTTGGGAAAATTAAGTTAAGAATTATATAGATCACATGGTAATAGATTTAGGGATCTTTAGGCATTTTACATGGTCTTTGAGTATCTGGTGGGGAATATCCCTATTATTTCAGAGATAGCTGATCTTAGCACTTTTGGAAATCGCGTGATTGCATATATTAAAAAATGATAAATTAATAGGATCATGAAATAATAATGAACGTAGTACAATGGCAGTTAAAATATAGGATAAATTAAGAAATTAATTAAATTTGAAGGGAAACCCTTACATACATATTTTATATATATATATATATATATATATATGAAGTGATCACATCTGCTTTGATAAAGGTAAGGGGCTTAATTTACATTATGGTAACCTTAGTTGCAGTTTTGTGTAGTCACGATTTTTTATTTATTTTATTTTTTCATCTATTGCATGAAATTTGTTCTCGTCACTATTAATATATTTCTAAATATTATAAATACTTAATTTCCCCTTTAAATTTTCCCTAGTTTGTAATAATATTGAATATTTCTGTTTAAAATTTCAATTTAAAAAGGCAAAAAAAATTATGTTGTATAAAGATTAAAAATGATATAAGTGTATGTTTTTGCAATTAATTATTATTATTATATCAACATTCGAATATTCTAACATATGGCAACATTTTTTTCACCATAGATTAATAAATTACTTTCAATGTATACCAATTAATATTTTATACAGAAATTTATTTTAATTTATTTTTTAAGAAATGCACTAAAAATTGAAAGCGATCACCTAGTGCAGTTTCAAATCAAATGATGTTTTTCTGATAGTTATTAACAGATTATAAATATCATTCATTACAAGTATTTCAAATTACTCTAAGAAGATTTATGTTTTGATTTTTGTGAATTTTTATTTTCATGAAAGAAGATAACGCGGAAATTTGTGATTTCGAAATTAGCGTAATCATGCATAGATATTTTAAAATGCTTATTTAGAGATCCTTCAAACAGTGAAAAAAATTTAGAATTCAAGAGCAAGCAAAGCTGAATTTCATTACTATTTTTCAATTCTATTTTTCTTTTTTAGTTTATTACAGTAACTAAATTGCTTCAGTTGAAATTTTTTCTCTCAGAAACCATTTCCGAAGATGTGAAAATTATTATGATTAAACCAATGTATGAAAAGATTAATAGTAGTGAGTTTTTTCTTCATTAATAGCATCGAATCAATCTGGACAGATATGTGCTCGAATCCTTAATTCCTTCTTAGATAAGAGGACAGGATAATGGAGGAAAAGAGCTCACCGTTAAATCGAGCAAAGTCTCTGTGTTAAAGTGATCTGGAAATTTGGAAAGTAAGATATTATCAGATATCATCGTTGTCTTCCGACTCTGGTTGAAAATCACAAGATATGTAGCATTTAACCCATAGCGCATTTCTTAAATAAAAGGGAAAATAGTCGGAGAATATATAAGCATCAGTAGAATACAATGAGAGAAGGGAGAAGATTAAAAAAAAAAAACTTTTGTTTCTAATTATCGTGTAGTCGATGAAATAAATAAATGAACTAATTAATTGATTGATTTATAAAATCCTAAATGAAAGCAACACGATAGCTATCGGCGATGGACATTGCATATTTAAACCACGGTCAAGTGAAGAGACGACACCTAAGCTGGCACCTCATCCACGGGAGGAATTTGAGTCATGACAGATTTAAAGTTATCCACCCTGCTACTCGAAAGGTCTTTAGTACAGTAAGGAATCGAGCACGCGGCTCGACTAAAACAGAGCTCATACAAGCTCGCGACCATTGAAAGTTGGCTATGATAGCAAGTTTCCTCGAATAAACAACTAGCTAAAAGTTACCTTTAGAATATCTCTGTTCTAACAAAGTATTATCTGACATCGAACTAATTTTTAATGGTTGAAGCAACAATAAAGCAAAGGATACGATACGAATTTCTTGACTGGCGCTGTTGCAGTCGAGTCTCAGATACGAGTCCTGGTCCACAAAAGTAAACTATTGAGGATAGCTGCCTCTCTTGAAGAGAACTGGGCTTCTAAGTCAGGGTTGTCCAGTCTTTTTGCTTGCATGAGCCGCACTGGAAAAAGACTAGTTATTTAAGGCCTTAACTAATTATTAAGGCAAAATAAATTGAACTCTGAGACATTAACAAAAGCTCGTGAGAAAAAAAAAAAAAAAAAAAGAATAAATGCAAAATATAAAGTTAACGTACTTACGTAATTTAAACTGAATAACTTATGGTTATATAAATATAAAAGTTGCAACATGGAATAAGACAGACTCATAGTTTTATACATCTGATATGAAATTTTATATATAACATTTCATTATAAATTTTATCAGAATAAAAATAGTTAGAAACCAAAATTAATTGGATATTTGGTAACGAATTTTAGAAACTAATACATCAGTATCTGGTTTGATTGAAGTGGTTGCAAATCTCAGGGAATCCTCAAAGTATTCATCCGATATTCTGGTTCTAATTTTACTCTTGAAAATAGTTGCTCACAAATGTACATGCTTCCGAATAATGATGACATGAAAAACGAATAATTGTGAAGTGAGGGATATTTGTCTTTGGACAGGTACGATTTATAAAAGTCCCCAAAAAATAAACAATGAAATTTCTCTTTAAGTTGGATGTCATACTGCAAATCTAAGCATTTAATTTAAAAAAATTTCTGGCAACATATCTGTATCAACTGTAAATGGAGTCGCAGAAATAAAAAAAAAAATAAAAAAAAAAAAAAACATTTACATTTTTTTTGAAAATTCTAATATCTTTTTTCAAATTCTTGAATCAAATCGCAAAGTAGGGCTACGTATTTTCCATAACGCATATTTGGATTTTTTTTTTCGCACAAAAAATATTCTGAGCTTCAGTAACAAGAAAATATCCACACTTGAGCTTTATAGAGATAAATATGTATAGTACTGATAATATAATACTAATTAAAGCATGCGACGCTTTCAATCACTTCTTCATGTATAAAATATAAAATCAACTTTCAATTTTTTATGAACATTTTAATGCACAGAAAAGCAAGCTAAATACTGTTCAGCGTCATTGTTGAATTATATTTAAAATATTTCATGCATCATGGCAGGATATTTTTACATTAAACTTAAATATGAAAAGCTTATTTTATTTTATTATTATTTTCTTAACATCCTGAGTTATCGCCTAAGTAATGTACGAGGAATGTTCGCAAACAAGTCACGTGTCACTATGGTAAGAAAATGTATTCAAATAAAATCACGTGTTAAAAAAGTTATCCATGAATGATGGATTTTAATGCATAATGGCAGAACAAAGAAAGTTTATTCAAGTACTAAAAAACCTTTAACATTTTGTATAAAGAATATTATATAAACTTAAGTTTTTTCGGAAGAATAATAGCTTGCAGAAGTACAAAAACAGTGATAAAATTAATGTCTTTTCCCATATCGAGGAAAATCTTATTTGCAACTATTTTATTATAATTACTTATAAAACTATCCCCCGGGAAATGCTAACAGTTTTTGATCTGATAAGAAAAGTAATTTTCGTATAAGTACACAAATGACTGCTCCAATACATTTGTACTTTTAAACGAACAGATTATTTATATTGATTTATTACAGTCAAGTATTTTCAAAACTCAGACCTGCCACATTTATAAATTTTTTACATCAAATCTGAATAAGTTATTAGCAAATTTTCTGATTCATTCTAATAATTATGTATTACTGAATATTGTAAAAATCAAGTTATGAAATCGTTTAAAAAACAATTATTACGTACAATTACATTGGATGAGAAGCAAAATTATTCGCTAGGACCTATGAATTTAACATCTTTGGTGTAAGTAGAGTATCGAAGCGTACAAAAAATAAAATATCACGAAATGGAAGCTGCAGTCCCTTCTAGAAATAAGATTTATATAATAACGCGATGTCTATTAAAAAATAATTTCTTGATTTTACATTTTTATGAGACGAAATTTTTTTGGTAGTTGTGATTCAAGCATTTGATAAGTTAATAAACGTCAAGCGTTTGATTTGTTAATAAATGAGTCATTGTATTTGAAAATTGTATATTTGTAAGTCTATACATACATACTTTTACTTTGATATATTTAAAGGATTGCGTTTCGATTAAAACAAATGTCAGACTTTAACATAAAATCGGGCAGTGTTTTTAAAACTGTATACTTGTTAAATATTATTATGGCGATGGCGTACAGTTTTTTACGGTGTTTCTAGTTCTATTAATAAATAGAATGTACCATTTCATAATTAAGTAAGAAAAAAAAAACCTTAATAAGCTACATTAAAACACAAAAAGACTATTGATATTTAAATTTGTAGTTAAATTTTAAGCAGAAGTAAAATTTGAAGTTACACTCTTGAGAGAAAGAAATAACACACACATGTAAAAACATAAAACTATTTTAGCTTGAAGAAGAGCAAAAAAAACTCCCCGGCGGGGAATCGAACCCCGGTCTCCCGCGTGACAGGCGGGGATACTGACCACTATACTACCGAGGACACCCTAAGCAAAGATAAATATCATTATAAAACCACAGATATTTAAGATTTAGTTAAAAATAAGCAAATAATGTATTCATTGATACTAGCAAAAAGTTAGTTTTAGCTCAAATGTGCATGTATAATTTTCGATAACGACAGAAAGAATAAAGCAAATTCTGAGTCAAGTTGGTTTTTCTGATATATACCATTATTTAATGAAAAAAAATAATAATTAAAATGAAGATGTGTAAGCAAACGAATAATAAACCATAATAAGAAATTTTTCGGTTGTATTATTTATGAACTTAAAAATAACTTTATATGAAGCGTAAATTATTTCATTTACGTTAAGATAATTAGTAATTTTTTTTCTTCTTTTTTAATATTCTGCATTACACATATACCATAGTAAAGTATTTTTTGTCGGATACAAAGCATGTAGGGGAGTAGGAAAATATCATGTCATTACTGTTATTTTATGTTAAAGGACTTGAAATTATGTATAGTGGAAAATGTTACGACCTCAGAATATTGTGAAAACCCATTGTGGTAAGATTGTGTGTGCCTAGAGATGGCGCTGTTGTCTTTTTCAAAAGTTAGAAAGATTTTAGTGTTGAGTTAGTAGTTAATATTCTCCCCCCTCCCAACCTCTAACAATAAATTGGTTCACTTTACCACAAACATTAATTGAATTTCCAGGTCATCTTTTTTTCAAATTTATAAAAATCTTTTTTTTCTTTCCCCTTTTTAACAGATTTAAGTTTTGTTGAACATTTCGTTAGGCTATTCATCTGAGCATTCATTCCGTTAGCTTGTCCGTGTTTTGATAATTCTTATAACATTGGTCTATAGCGTATCCAGAAAATAATTTTGTGGGTAGCATATCGTCATTGTCGTGAGAAAAGCCATTTTTTTTTTTTAACGAAGAATAACAATTTGGTTAAAAGTAAACATTACGCTATATCAATCTTATTTCTCCTGTTTAAATCTTTTCAAATATTGTTATAACTTTATCAAGTCATAAAAAAATTTAAAAAGTAAAGATCATTTAAAAAATAATTGTGATACAATGAGAATAAAATTTGCAATTTTTGGGGTAGTATTGTTTAAGGAATCACTTCCCTCCCCTCACTCTTCATCTATAAACACAGAACCAGAGGCACTCCTTCAGAGACAATTAAGACTTTTCTATTCCTTTCTCATGAATCAACTTAGTTGAAATCCTTTTTTCTCATCGTGATGAATAAAAATTTAAGCATGAGGAGGAAAAAAAAAAGTTCTTATGTTTAAAATTTAGAAAATTATATTTTGACATAGTGAAATAATTTTCCTGAAATATTTCAATTTCGAGGAAAATTTTTGGGGGCTGCATAAGTCTCTTTACACCTCCGCTGGGTACGCCACTGATATTGGTTATATATATTATCCATTGTAAAAACTGAATTCCCTGCACACTGAATTGTAATAGCAATTTATTATGATAGAATCAAAAATAATTTTTTTTTTCCAATTACTGATTATGACGAATGAATTTTCTTCACTTAAAAAATTCTTTTCTTTCCAAAATAATTTACAGTAAAACGTCTTTTCATAAATTTATGAGGATAATTTACACCACTGAATGCGTTTTTAGACATGAAAAAATACGGCACATTTATGTATCACTAAAATAGTCAGCAATTTCCCCGTCTGAAAAATGATTGGTTGGTTTTATTAACGTCGCGCTAGAAGCAAAACAAGGGCCATTGGTGACGGACCTCTTAATTTTGAACCTCGATGAAATGACGAGGACAACACCTGAGCGGGCACCCATCTCCTAACTTTCACACCACACCAACGGGAGGACTGTGAACCTCGACAGATTTAACGTGCATCAGCCCCGACTACACGGCCAGGGACGTCTTAAGACTTCTTGAGGCTCTGGGCCCTTATGAAAAAATAGACCCCACCTGGGACCCTTTAATCTAATTTGGTATGAATACATGAACAGTTCGATAAAAGCAATCCATAGTAAAATGAGGTTTTATGTGAATATTCGTTTTCTTCATTCATTTTAAATTCGCAAAATCATTAATTAGGTCTTCATAATTAATTGTTAATAATATTTCATTTTCAATACTCCTCAAGCTTAAATTATTCAAATGTGATTGAGTTATATGATTTCCCAATTCAATTTTGACCAGTTTAAGAAGTTCTGAAAATGAACGCTCACCGCTCGCGTTAGTAATCATCATTGATAAGAAAATTCTCATTGTTATTTCAATATTGGGAAACGCCGTGAAAAGTCTTTCATTATATATGTATGTATAGAGTGTATTGATCCCAATTCCAGTCCCCTCATTAAACAACTGTTCTTCATCTTCATCTCCATTAGTAGAATTCTATTTTTTATTAATCTTTCCGTTTCTTCTCTTTGCTTTTTCTTCCGCTTTTCGTCATCAATGATCATATATGACTTGAAATGTTGACATTCCAAGTTCAGTTCCTCTCCATTAATGTCTTTATCGTAAAAGTTTGATATTTTCTTGCACGTTTTTTTTTTTTTAATTTCTGTCTCAACCAAATTAGAAATATTTTCAAAAAATCCAAACATTTCAAAAAGCTCCATATTTTTTACTACGCGTTTACATGTTGTAAATTAGAGAGTCGATTATTGGATAAGTTTTCTATTTTAAATTTCTGGCTGTGGCTGATTTCAAACGTTGTGTCGGTGTCCTTTAAGGAAAGTTACCCTAAAACGACGTGGTCTTACGCGCTTGTGAACATTTTGATACTCTTTTATCAAGAATTCTTCCTCGGCTTTTGACTCATAATTGTCAAAAGAGTCTCTTTTGGTTTTTATATATGTCATTAACGATTTTAATAGCTTTACACCTTTCGACAAATCCTTATTTTTACTCTGGAGAAATAGATTTACTTTGTCAATAAGTGTCAAGATGTCATTCCAAAGGATAGTTAAAAAGTAGTTTCTAATTCATTCATCTTAATTTTAATTTTTCTGATGAAAGTCGAGTATCTGCTGCCTGTAATTCATCATTAATTAAGAAATCCAGACTCGTGACAAATTCTGAATAACCGGAACATAAAGCTTGAATTACATCTGCGCGTGCTGACCCACGCGTTTTTAAGGTTTTTCAGAACATTTTCATTTCTATCACATCACAAATTTAATGTTAGTATATTCCAACGATATGTTGACGATGAGAAAAAAAATTGTTAAGATTATGGACAAAATCAAAGTAAATTTTTACAGATTAGACGCCAATTAAATTCAAAGAATGCTCTGCACTTGGTACGTATAGAGAGTATTTATTTTTTTCTTGAAGTGGAGCTTGCAATCCTAAATATTTTCCTGATATTGGACGCATTGTCGTATGACTGACCTCTACAATCACACACTAAAGGAAAAGTTATTATTTTCCTAAAATGATACCACAACTTCCGTCAGATTCTCTGCAGTATGTCCATTAATATTAATAAACTGCAAAAATCTCTCAATGGGTGCACCATTTGGGACATACCGTAAAATAAAAGTTATTTGGTCAGCATGAATCACATCTGTGGTAGAATCAACAGAAATAGAATAATATTTAGTTTTCTGTATTTCTGTGACGATAGTTTCCAAGACTTTTGCCCCATGACTTCAATGAATTCATCCCAAATTGTAGCTGATACATAAGAAGGATTACTTTTTCCAGAATTGAGGTACTTTTTAACATGTTCATTTAAAATTGAATCAAACTTACTTAGAAGTACCAAAGTGCCTAAATAATTTCCGTTATTCACAGAACATACAGTTTGGTTTTTCCCTCTGAAAGGTAGTCCTCTTGATGCTAAGAAATTTATTTTACAGCCACTATTCTCTTTAGCACTTCTTTCCAATAATGACGTTATTCATCGAAATGTATAATAAGTTGGTTGTCCACGCGACCAGATAACAGGAATCGACTGTGGTAGTTCATCATAAACTTTCTGTGTACAGGTGCGTTTTCATGCTGTAAAATATCCGTACTTGCATGCTTCCAATTATTGAATCCACTACTGCTAAATGTAGAATTGGTAGATGAAAACAATATACATACGAAACAATATACTTTTCCTTGCGACGGAGAATATACTAGCCATTCACGGTCTACAACCTCACCACTACTTAACTCTTTTTTGAACAACATCGTAGACAGGTATCTTGTTTTAGTTTTATCATTTGGTTCATTGTATATTCGTGCCGATTTTTCAAAGTTATTACGTTTGTTGGAACAAACTGACGGATCTTTCTCAATCCAATAAAACTGTAAATTCTTGTCGATATACGAAGACCACAGCCCTGAATCTGAAAATGCAATAAAAATATTTGAAACGTCATCAGTTATTGTACTTATTTTAATAGGTCTTATATTACCTTCTCGAATACTCAAATAGTCTGTTTCTCCCTGTCCTTCAACTTCAGGTACATTATTGGATATACTGATAAAAGTAAAGTGGTAGAGATAGATGTGGTAGATATAGATGTAGAATTAGAATTTGTATGAATGAAAAATTGGGTGAGTTTCGGTAAATTATCAATAGATTCCTGCTTTTCCTTCAATCTTTTGCGTTAAGCAGCTCCACTTTCAAAACGTTTCATTCCTTCCTTGTTGTTATGCTTATCAAACGAAACAATTAATTATGATATTTTGTTCCTTAATTTTTGGAAGTCATAGACTCCAAAAATTTAGGAACATTATTAATTAGGAGAATTATATTTATGTAAGTAATTTTCATTAAAAGTATTTTATACCAATATGTGATAAAGTATTAGCTAGTAAAAAAGTATTAATAAGTGATAAAGTATAAATACATTATAAGTTTTAAAGTATATGTAATAAATTTCAATTTTCTGCAGAAAAATCTAGTTAAACATACACATGCAAATAGAAATTTTCTAATGATGGGTCTTATACACTAAAAATCTCTTATTTTATACTGTGTTGGACGAGAATTTCTCCATTTTTGATGTTTACTCTTGTGATGTTGGGCTTTCATTTTGTCTTCACTAATCTAGGGGGTCTTTAATTGAGATTGATTGCATAAATTAAGCAATTTCTGTCCAACCAAAATGAAACGTAATTATTCTAATTAGAGGCAAGTAGAAATAAAGTGATTTAACCATTGAAGTAACCTAGATAGGAGAGTATATAAGCAAAGAGACATTTTGAAGATAGAGGCCGAGTGGCACTAGTGCTGAGTATATGCCTTACTGGTGGAAGACGATATCAAGAATTGATACGAGCGATAATGATCGTAGTGAAGTCAAAAAACCAAGTCAACCTCAATTGGAGAGATTTTGGTAAGACACTATTGATTCGGTATTGATTGAATATGTGAATCTATCTAGGGTGTTATCTGGGAGAGCATGTATCCATCAAACATTATACTGCAAGGCGATTGAATAAATAGTTGTGTGAGATAATCCAAGTCTCTCTTTGTAGGTTATTGACTTTTAGAGTTAGTTATATTTGACTGAGGTATGGCACAAGAATCGGGTAGAAGTGATTCACCACACTCTTATTACATTGTACAGGTATTTATTTATTAAATTATCAAATTGTATTCTAGAATTCTGTTATATTATTGCTTTTAATTACATTACTACAATCTGTAGTAATGTAATATATTCGTTTTATAAATGTTCTTTTCTATTTGAGTACCAATAACAAAAAAAAAAAAATAAATAAATAAAGGACTGTCATTTGAATTTTTAAACGAGTAAAATAACGCTTTCCATATTGGGTGCAAATAAAAATATTTCTCTGAATTACAATACACATCGAAAATTCTTTTGGAAGATCATAGTGCATTCAAAATGAAAGAAGCGCGCACTTATGCATATGAATCAATATAAAAATGTATAAATATTTACACTGAAATATTTATGTATAATTTTGTAAAGAGATAAGAGATTATTTTATGTTGTTCAGAGGGAAGAGAGAGAAAATTTACAAAAAGAAAAAAAAAAAAAGAAAAAGAAAAGCTGAATTTTTTTAGACTGGATATTATTTTTGACTATCTCTCTCTGTAAAAAAAGCAAATACAATTACATATTATTTTAATTTTTTATGTGATATAAATATTTGTATACAATCTTAAATCCCAGAGAAATACAATTCAAAAACAAAAGCATAATTATCTTTTGCTGTTTCAAAGAAATTAAATTTAAAGGAAAGTTTTGCCGATTTAGGCCACTTCGAAAAAGTGTGATTTCCTTCAGGGTCATTTCAACCCTCTTTTTATTAGCGCTGACGCCTGTCATAAAAAAAGAAATGTGTTTTTGTCACTTCTGTAGGGGGTTTAAGTGTATCTCTTGTCCATCCCTGAGCGATCCTTTACTCATGTGTGCAAATAAATAAAAGGTCGCTGAAAGAAGTGTTTGTTATGTCTGTGACTGTCCTTCCCGCAACAGCATTATTATTAATAAATAGGACATATATCGCTTTAGAAATAAAACTAATATTTCCCCTGATTCTCAGTAAACGTTGTAAATAGAAATATTTAATACAGAAGTAACTGTCTTCAACCATTTATGTCCGGTAATAACATTTGACGATTAAAATTATTTTGATCAGGATCTTATTGAGGCCGAGTAAAGAACGAGACGAGGCCCCATCAAAGGCGAGGCCCTGGGCCAGGGCCCAGTTGGCCCATGCCTTAAGACGTCCCTGTACACGGCGGGTCTTTAGTGGCATCACGTTTCGATTCCGCGACTTGACGAAAACCACTGGCCTCGAGTCCGTTACTATGACCACTAGGCTTCCGCGGCCACTCTATAAAAATTGAGTTACATAATTTTTGTAAAATTATGGTTCAATTACTACTTGCTGTATCTTTTACAAATATATTTTTTCAATTTAACTCCACATACACATTTTAAAGAAATATGTTTTAACTGTATTAAACGAAATTCTCAGGTTTCCTTTCTGTGCTGCATTTGTAACTCTTTTTTCCCCCCCATTTGTGTACGATGATGTTAATGTTGAGTGATTTTCAGGTCTTATCAGTAGCGGTGACAGGGCATTAGAAGTAGGGAGAAAATAATTTATACTCAATAAAATTAACGAGGGGAGGAATAAAGGGGGTAGACACACATACTCACAGTTTTAAAATTTAAGTACAAAATGGTAAGTGTTTGGCATTTTTTGAGCAAATTTGGACAGAGAAATAAAATCCAACTATTTATACCAATTTTAATGTGGTTTTGTTTCAATACTAATAATGTAAGTGAAATTATTTTTTTGAAATTTTGACTAACACTATACGATAATGATTTTTATCAAAGGAATAATATTTTGCATAAATTACAAGTTCTGTGATTCTTTACAAACTATTAGCCGCAACGCGCAGTTTTAAGAACCGTGTTGCGATGCATGTCATTGCATTTTGAGCGTATTTCCTCTAAAAGTAAATTTTTTAGTAATTAAAGAAGTAAAAAAGGAAAGATATAATTAAGTGATGTTCATACAAGTGTTTTGTTTATAGTTTCTAATTTCAGGTGGCTAAAATGGAATAAAAACTTAATTGCTTTTCAAAAAAAAGTAGGGGGAGGGCAGTTGTTTCCCCCCCCCCTAAGTGCAGCTACTGGATTTGATAAATATAATAAAATTCTTAATGAAATGAATGTTAAATCATTTCTAAGTTTTTCTTTTGGCAATAATCAATGGATCAAATTGTTCTATTTCTCTTCGAATAAACAAGATAGAAATATTGATAAATTCGTAACTTATATGATATATTCCGATGGTTTTCGAGACTGTTTCACAAATTCAGCATTAGAATAAAATTTTAAATAAAGGTTAACGTCTGCTCTTCGCAGGAAGTCGTGACGTCAATTGGATGTCTCTCTCTCGATTAAAATACCTTTTAACTAATTAATAGGAATAAAATTCACATCATAAGACGATTTTTATTTTAAAGTTTAAACGAAAGTACTCGTTCATTTAATTTATGTTGTGAAGCTTAGATTAATAAAAATTATTCACACGAAACACAATACTTAAAATAATAAATTAATACTTAAATCAATAAATAAAATAATACTTAAATCAATACATTTTTAATTCAATAAAAATTTCAAAACTTATTAAGAACTAGCAAGCGAATCAATTTTTTGAGTAAAAAATTCAGTAACTAGGTCTTACATTTATTATTAATAAGGTGAAATTATTCACAAAATTTCATGACATAATTTTTATTCATTATCTATATTCAAGAATATGAATTTTTTTCACATAAATATTAAAATTCTACAGTAGTATTTTCCAATATTTATAATTGCGCATTTCATATTTCTATCGATTAAGGATGTAAAATTTTCATACAACAATTTCAAAATTATAATAAAAATATTAGGAACTAACATTTATAGTAAGAAAGTCACAGAAGTAATTTGTTTGATGGAAGCAGAAAAATCGACAGATAATATTGTGATAAACAGTTTACATTTATACAATGAAACGTTTAGATCAAGGAAGGAACTTGGGACCTAATAATCCACATCAGTTTCGATCTTCTGCATAAATTCAAATTTTGTAAGAGAAATCCTAGAATTCAGTTCTACCTACATACCATTTCTACTTGTTATTAATTCACCTCTATTAGAATAAGCATTAATTTTCTCACTTGACAGGTATTTTACAACGTTTTTCTGAATTTCACTTGGTGTGTGTGTGTGAGTGTGTGTGTGCGTCATCAAATTTTCGATCGTTAATTTAACCAACTTCCCATCAAGCTAGAGCTTTGAAATTTTGGGAATCGTTCGTACTCGCCTAACAATGCAATATTTAGACGTTTGCGACAAGTTTTAACTAATATTTCAATAATTTTAATAAGTCAAAATATTCTTTCCTCTCGGCGTTTTTAGGATTGAGGAAAAAATTTCTTTCCCCCTCTGGGAGCACCGGGCACTCCCCACACCGCATGAGGTATCGTAAACCTTTTGTACTCACAAAGGGGAGATACTATCTCCGAGATAGTAAGGGTTGCTGACTTTTAGTCAGTAATCATTCGCAAGAAAGAAAGTTTCCAATATTTGGCGTCATGTCTTATCACAATAATTTTTTCTGAATTCTGGTTCCCATTTTTTTTTAATAGAATGACTTACAAACTTTCAAATGCATGTTTTGATTTTATGAGTATTATGAATTTTTTAATACTCTCACAAATGTCTCTTTTTAAGTAAATTTTAAAGTTAAAAATAACTAACAGTTTTAACTAATATTTCAATAATTTTCTCTAATAAACTTTGCCACCATTTAAAAACGTTGTTTTTAAAAACGTTGGTTTTGATATCGAATTATTTACTTCTTAAGACATAGTAGAACTACGGTATTTTGAATTGGCAACGACGTAAAATTACGAGGTACCCAATTTAAAGCATAAAATTTTAACCCTCTCATCATATTTGGGGAAATTTGAATAATTAATTTAAGAATGTTCCAGAATTAAGTTAATTTAAAATCAATATTAAAAGGATCGGGACGCAAACGTTCCGGAATCGATGAATGAGAAATCTCCGATGCAATATTAAGAAAATAATTCTAAGTGCACCGACACTCCGAAATATTGCTGGGGGCTCCAAACGAAGCCCCGAATTTTCACTGGCAAGCGGAAAAAAAAGGAGAGAATTCTGAATTAGTTATAATTAACGTCATTCTAGAATTAAATGTGACTATCCGCAATAAACCTCGTTATTTTGAGCCGCAGTTAAGTGAAGACGACGACATCTGAGATGATATCATTGTCCTAATTTTTGAGACACCCCATGATAACTTTGAAACCCAGTTTAACATGTAACACATCAATCAATAACTCCCGAGACTAACCCAGAGATGGCGCTCGTAGTAAACCAGTAACCAGGTCTTTCTAGAGTACTAACCTTTGCTTGAAACGTGTCAAAATTTTAAGTCGATCGGACCAGAAACAGCTGAGTTATCGAGGTTGGAGTAAAGTCGTTTTGTAGTTTGTTTAAAAAATGGAAAAAACCGAGTTTCGTGTTCTGATAAAACATTGTTTTTTAATGGGTAAAAACACCGTGCAAGCGAAACAATGGATTGAAAAATGTTACCCGGACTCTTGTCCATCAAAAGCAACGATTTGTCGGTGGTTTGCCGAGTTTAAACGTGGTCGTACCGACACAAATGACGCGGAACGCTCGGGTAGACCTGTGGAAGCCGTTACACCGGAAAATGTGATTGAAGTGACAAAAATTATAATGAAAGATCGTAAAGTGAAGCTCCGTGAGATTGCTGAGATGACACAGATATCATATGGAAGTGTATTTACTGAAAAAGGTTTTTTGAAGTGAAGTGAAAAAGGTTTTTTCCAAGTGGGTGCCGCGATTGCTTTCGATGGAACAAAAACAGCAAAGAACGATTGTATCACCCTAAAAGGTGATTAACAAAAGGTGTTATGTTGATGAATAAAAAAAAAATTTGCAAAAAAATGTTGTTTTCAATGATAGTCTCGGGAGTTATTGATTGATGTGTTAGTAGTTCTTATTATTCCACCTGGAGGAGTTATTTAAGGGTGCTGTAGGTCCTGACTTCATATTTATGGACCATAACGCGTCTTGTCACCGTGAGAGACTGATGACGACTTCCTTGAAACGAAAAATATCCAACACATACCGCGGTGTCTCACTGACCTGATATGAATCTTGACATTGGGAGGGATATGCTCAGGACATAAATTGCAGCCCTTTAGCACACAGCAACTCCGATCATATTGAAGGTTTCTTAGAGCACCGTAAAAAACGTTCTTCGTGACGTTTGGAACTCTTTGCGAATAGAAATTTCCAATGTCTTACGCAGTATGGGATGTCGTTGTGTAGAGTACATTGCTGTCTGAGGTAACCACACATCTTGTTGAACAGCAGCATAACCTTTTTATTTCATTTGTTCTTCACTACAGTATGAATTCCTCTTATTCTCAGAGTTTCCTTTCAAACTGTTTGTGAAAGTGATTATTATCGTTTTTTCACATTGTTTTCTTATTTTATAACCATTTCGGAAACGCATATCATGTTTCTCTCCATTCAACACTACTTAAACTTCCTTTATTAATCACATAATTACGAATTATGATAAGCTCTTCGATACCAATGTTTATCCGGTTACATATTTTGTGAAACTTTGCATAATTATAAAATATAGTTTCAAACAATTCAGTATGTGTGTCAGAGTGAAATATTTTAAAATATGTAAACAAAATTATTTCCAGTTTAGTGAGTTAGCAAATTGGAGTGAATTTGGACTCGAAATATTTTTACCAATTTTCTGCGACTAGCTTACAAGGAATCATTAATCTTATATTCTGCAAAAAATACTCTTCAAGCGAGGATTTTCTCTTTTTATTTGGACATTATTCACATATTTAATTCCCTAAATCTTTTAAATTTTTTTTCTTCAATACTTTATAGAAGTATGAGGAATATATATATATATACATATATTTTCGAATTATATGAAATGTGTTTTTAAAACCACAACAAGATTTTCTATCTGTTTAAATCAGCAGTTCAATAGAACTATTTGTCTACGATAAACACTTTAAAAATTCTTTTCCTTATTTTTCATTGAAATTTGATCTTAGATAAGCGTCTCAAACTTTTATATATTATACATCATTTTACTTTAAAAAATTATTTTTATACATTTACTCCATTTTTAAATAAAAACTTGATTTAAATATATGTTTTACTAATATTTATTATAGATAAAGGATATATTTACAGTCTTTTAAAAAAAACTGTCGAAGTTAAAGTGATATTTTAATCGATTAATTGGGAGAGGGGGAAGAACAATTTTTGCGTTAGACATTGCTTTCAACAGTTAATTTTTCTTCTTATTATTATAGTCTCGAAGACGTACAAAAACTGGTAATCGAATCTGTTAATAGTCCTCAAAATCTACTATACTGCTTTTTTTTTAAAAAAATTTAATTATACCAGGCACTCTCTTCTTTTTAATATATATATATTCTTTGAGATTGAAAAGGTTACATATTTACAATAATAAGGTTAATTCTTTATAAACTACTTCTTAGGTTGAAAATAATGACATTATAATTATAATAATTACATTCAGTTTGCTTAAGGCTCCTGTCTATGGGCTATTTTGATTTCGTGAACGTCATGTTAATCCTGTGGAATTCCTCTACTACCTTCTTCAAATATATTAAATCTTATAATCGTCCTCTTATCTATTTAAATGCAAAAAAAGTGCACCGGAAAAAGCAAAAAAATAATGAAGGCTTCTGCGGAATTACTTTTTCTCTCCGATTTTTGAAAATAATGTAAATTATTATTCAAAGACCGGAAAACTCAAAAATAAATTGTTAAAATATGGGTAAAAATGTTTTAAAAACTCAGCGAGAAAATGTAATTCCGCTGAAACCATCATTAATATTCGGTCTTTCGGATGCAATATGTAGCATTCAAATATATAAAACACTAAATATTAGGACAGTAATAGAAATTCTATCGGAGAGAAAATCGCATTATGTTCATGAAAACAAAATGGCCGATAAAAGGAAGCCTTAAGGCACCCGACTAGGTTCTAAGACCAATTTTTTAAAAAATGCTTTTCAGAAGAGTCTTTTAGTGTCAAATGATAAAAATAGATTCAAAAAGCAATAAATTTATATTTATATACATATACAATCTCTAGATTTTGAAAAAAAAAAAATGTTTTTTTAATGAAATTTCAGCAAAATTTACAACGTTAAGAAAAACAACGTAATTAAATAAATAATAGACATAATGGAGTTTTATTTCGTACATATACTTCCTGTAAAATGTGACTGACAGCAGAATAGTAATTATTTTCAAAAATAAATATTTTATAAGGATTCGAAGTTGATGTTTATGATTTTTAATCAAAATTACTATATGTTTTGGACCGAAAAATACTGTAAAATATGTCTTAATGTAACTATCTCAAAACCTGTGGTCTATTACACTCCTAATGAGTTATTAAATATGTGTACCAATTTTTAATGAATTTAGTAGCAATGCTTTGGAGATATCACGTATTTCGTGCATGACTTTTGGTGAAAAATTCATTCTTCAAAAAACACATTTCAAAATATATTCATTTGTTACTTAAAGTTAATATTACAGAAATAACTTAAAATTCTCCAGTTTTATATGTTATACTTTCCTAATCTGCAATATTGATGTTTCTTTTTTTTTTTTTGTAATGGATCTAAACCCTCATGTGGAAGTTTTTGTTAATGGCAGTGAGAGCTTTTTTTAATTCTTCGAAACATATCTGACATGGGTTACAAACTAATTTTCAAAATTTGACAATCAGGAAAGTTTTATAATGACAAACAATAGAAGCAGACTTATAATATCACAAACATTTGAATGTATATAAATATATACATATATTACCTCTAGGTTTTGAAAATAAAATGCCTTTTATGAAATTTTAGCAAAATTTTCAATATCAAGAAAAACAGCATAATTTAAAAAATAATGGGCATAAAAAAGTGTTGTTTTATATATATATACTTCATAATCTCTATGAAGTGTCACACACTGCATGTTAAAAAATAATTTTAAAAAAAAGTATTACATAAACATTCAAAGTTGACATTAATGATTTTTGCATAAGCATTTGAAGTTGACATTATGATTTTTTGTCAAAATTGATTAATGTTTTAATCCGAAAGTAACTATAAAATATAATTAAATATAACGATATCTAAATCTGTGGTTTGTAATACTCTGAGGGGTTTTTGAAATATTTTTACCAAATTTCATTCAATTTAGGCTGATTGTTATGGAGATACCCTATTTTTTAAGCAAAAATTGTGTGAAAATTTTATTAAAAAACCCAAATATTTAAAGTATACATGTATATATAAATTAAAAGTTAAATAATTTAAAATTTCCCAGTTTTATTGGTCGTCGTTCCATGCTTTTCTTCCATTATTGTGTTTTTTTTCTTTCATATGGCACCAAGATTTCTAATGGACAATTTTGCTGTTGACTGTGATTAGCATTTTAACACTTCAATGCACTCACTATCAAATGCTGTTTGTCTCTGTACATTACTATATGTAGAAACTATCTGTATTTCCTTTAATATGCATAATAAACCATCAAATCTATTATTAAATTTTACAAAACTAATGTAAGCACCAAACACAATGCATAGTTCTCAGCAAATACTTTATTTGGTAGTATTTACCACATAACTGCAAAGAAAAATTCATTTTAAGGAAATTATACTCAAAAATAAAGTTAGTCAATCAATGTTTAAGTTCCTAGTTAAATAAACAAATGAATATTTTTCATCATGTTCAGGTTTACTATTTTGTTGTAGCATCACTTCACTTGCAGTATTTTCTCCTTGACATGCTGAATCAGTTACAGTAAAAGTCTTTTAGTTTCCTCAATACTTTTTTAACGCATTATATGAATAACTTCAACTCATATTATGAAGAAAAATTAATTTAAATTTAATTTCAAACAAAGAAAGAACTGAAAGTAAAGCCAAATATAGAGAAAAAATATAACAGTAAGCGAAATAACACGAACCAAAAATGTAAACAAACATTAGCGATCGCCGAAAACACTGTTGCCAATCATCTACAACAAAATTGCTTGATATAATTATAAAAAAAGTGTGGCTTAGTAAGTAGAAAATTAAAATTAAGGTTTTAAAACATTATTTTAGGGAAATAATACCGTATAAGAGGGTAAATCGTCTACATCCGGTCTTAAATGTCACTACTTCCGGTTCCGTTTACAACTACTTCGCTTTATTAAAAAAAGCTATATCTCGAGTTCTACTTTACATAAAGTAAAAATAAAAACTGTTATGGAATCTTGAAATAAAAAAAATCGAAATTTTCTACAAAAAATTCTTTTTCAACCTAGCCAGATACCTTAAGGTATATTTACATTGCTGATATGCATTTAATTTTATATTTTATCGTCTTTTTTATTTTGATATCCGAAAAGAATATTATTGCATACTTCAATAACTTAATACTTACTCTTATTTTAATATTTAATTTAATAAATGATTTTTGTGGCAGAATAATCTGTTCATATTATTTTGTTATTTACAGTGGCAACGTTTTTATTCTTGAGAATGCTTTTGCTTTAGAATACTTTTTTTGTGACAGAATCGTCTGTTCTCATTATTTTGTTATTAACAGTGGCAACGTTTTTGTTTATTAGAATACTTTCGCTTGTCTAGTGAAGAAGACATTACGTATCGACTCAACATCACGACATATTTTTATTAGCAGATATTTTTAATATCAGGTATATTTTTTCTTGATAATTAATGTTTGTATGGAGCCTTAGGCTCAGAAATATTTTTACTTTATGCTAATTATTATTCATTTAGAATAATTTTACTTTTTCGAGAACTTATTAGTTGATATTTTTAGTAGACATTTTTCTGCATAATTTTTAAAATTATTAGTTATGAAACTATTAAAGAATGAATTATTTACTATTCTGTCCCATCTCCATTTTTTTTAATTCTGAATCTGTGATTCCGTTTACGAACTAGAATGCTTTTTGAAACGAGAATTGTTCCTTAATAAAATAAAAAGTGTTCTTTCCCCCCCCCCCCAACTTTTCTGTTAAGTCGCTAAATGTGCTTGCTATTTGACATGAAATCTTAATGCCGTATTTCTTTCACGCATTTACCGTTATTTACATAATTTTTTTTCTTCAATTTCAGGTTCAAAGATGCAGGACTTCAATGATTATCTGAATGCCTATGTGACAGTGACTGTTTTTTATAGATATCCACCCTTCGATGAGCTCCGTGGAGTGACAAGTCATCCATGGTACGACCGCATTCGCGGCGTGCGAAGAGGTCTACCATCTGCACTATCCGTATTATATATGATACCGTTGGAAGAATTGGTCATATTCGACTTTTACGCGAGAAATAATATATCGTTGGCCTCCTATGAGATTGGTGATGGAATGGTTTTAAGACTGGAGCGATTGGGTGTAACAATTGATAGACGAAATGTCTTTTAACACTGTACAAAAAAAGCTTGTATTTCCTGAAAAATTATTGTCTTATTCTTTCATTTTGTTTATCTTCAAAATTGTTATTGTAATGTTTTGTTCTTTGATGACTAAATAAATTCATTCATTCAAAACAACCTGTGTCATTAATTGGAATATCACGTATTAATTGAAATCAGATTTCATTTAAAAATATGTAATGTATAATTGTGTTTAAAACCTGGAGTCTTAAATTTAGGAATTACTCCCTCCCTCCTCCCCTTTCCTTTCTATGTACCTGTCGAAGAAGGAATAATTTAATTATAGTAAAGAAATAAAAACACATGCCTAAGGTTTTTTAAAATTTTTATTTTCTGTTTTTTACTAATATTTTGTTTAAATAAATATTATATTCATGTTTAAAGTCAATTTTCTTCTAAAAATTACCTTCACACTCTAAAATGCTATCAATAATTTTATTTCCCTAACAAAATGTTTATTTGTTACTCATTACTTGAGCAGGGTTAATCACATCAATCGAATTGTAATAGATGAATTATTAAAGCATTTTCATCACATAATTTTTCTCAATAATTCAAGTAATTCATTTGAACTTTTTCATAAAGCATTTTTTTAAAAATTTTTTTCATTTTTTGTTTTGAATAAAATCTTTATATTTAAAATTAAATATAAAAAAAAATTTCTTCAGTCAATCTTCTATATCTATGACATAATGAATATTATGTTCTCCATTCATTAAATTTAATACTGCTTCAAATTGCTCCTTTTTAAAAATCCATGTCGTTATTTTGGATTGGCTGGTTATATTGGCAAAACCCCATCAAAAACTGAATAAATAACGAAACTTTCCATTTTACATAAAAAGAACAATTTAAAGAATTTTTTACATGTATGAGTGATCTGGTTTTAGAAGAAAATAATTCAATATAAAAACCAACGTTTTTATATGGTGGCAAAGTTTATTAGAGAAAATTATTGAAATATTAGTTAAAACTGTTAGTTATTTTTATCTTTAAAATTTACTTAAAAAGAAACATTTGTGAGCGTATTAAAAAATTCATAATATAAAATCAAAACATGCATTTGAAAGTTTGTAAGTCATTCTATTAAAAAAAGAATGGGAACCAGATTTCAGAAAAAATTATTGTGATAAGACACGGCGCCTAATATTGGAAACTT
Organism: Nephila pilipes; assembly: GCA_019974015.1. NCBI lineage: Eukaryota > Metazoa > Arthropoda > Arachnida > Araneae > Nephilidae > Nephila > Nephila pilipes. Next base: position 3,402 of record BMAW01041194.1, on the reverse strand, counting down.
TCTTTCTTGCGAATGATTACTGACTAAAAGTCAGCAACCCTTACTATCTCGGAGATTGTAAAGGGGAGATAGTATCTCCCCTTTGCGAGTACAAAAGGTTTACGATAACCTCATGCTGTGTGGGGAGTGCCCGGTGCTCCCAGAGGGGGAAAGAAATTTTTTCCTCAATCCTAAAAACGCCGAGAGGAAAGAATATTTTGACTTATTAAAATTATTGAAATATTAGTTAAAACTTGTCGCAAACGTATAAATATTGCATTGTTAGGCGAGTACGAACGATTCCCAAAATTTCAAAGCTCTAGCTTGATGGGAAGTTGATTAAATTAACGATCGAAAATTTGATGACACACACACACACCAAGTGAAATTCAGAAAAACGTTGTAAAAAAAGGGAGGGGGGGAGAGAGAGACAAGTACAAGTGGACAATGAGGAAGGTCAAAAATAAAGAAAGAATGCTTGGGCGCATCTAAGTTTAGTTTTATATTAACGTCGCACTAGATGCAACACGAGGGCTATTGGCGTGGTGCCTCGTAATTTGGAACCATGGTCAAGTGACGAGGATGACACCTGCGCTGTCACCCCCCCTCCTAAAATCTACACCACGCCAAAAGAAGGACTTTGGACTAAGACAGATCTAATGTGCATCACCCCTGGCTACACGACGGGTCTTTGGTGGCCAAGGATCGAACCCGCGACTGAATGAAAACCGTCGGTCACGAATCCGAAACCGTAACCACCAAGCTACCGCGGCCTCGCAATGGGTGCGTCACTCGTGTTTAACAAAGACTGTAAATTCCATGTGAGAAGGAAAAGATATCTCTAGTTCCTGAGGGTTATATCTCTTTTCAACTTCGAATCTTTAGTTGATTTAAAATACTTCCTCTCCTCTCCTTAACTATACTTCTCTTTTTTATTTTGCAGTACGAAAATAAGCGAGTTTTTTTTAAAAAAGTATCTTCTTTTAATAATAATTTATATTGAATTACTTCGTGGCCGCGGTAACCTAGTGATCAAGGTTTCGGATTCGTGGCTGGCGGTTTTCATTCAGTCGGGGGTTCGGTCGTTGGCCACCAAACACCCGCCATGTAGCCGGGGCTGATGCACGTTAAATCTGTCGGGCACAAACTGCTCCCGTTGGTGTGGTGTGGATGTTAGGAGAGGGGGTGCCAGCTCAGGTGTCTTCCTCGTCATATGACCGAGGTCCAAAATTACGAGGTCCGTCGCCAATAGCCCTCGTGTTGCTTCTATTAAAGCGTTAATAAAAAACTAAACAAAAATTTAATTACCTCTCTTCTTTGTTTTACTACTTTAAATTTAGAAAGGGAAATTTCATGACTCTGCGAGGAAAAGTAGGTCTTCCATTGATATCTGTATATTTACGTGAAAAATAGATATTTTTTTGTATTATATTGGCATTTGTTGAAAGAGATTTTCTTGTCACTTCCTCTCTATCAATTAATTTTTATAGTAATATACTTGAAGAAATTAGCTCTTCCTTCTTATTCTTAGATTTCTCAGAATGTATCAAGAGAACGTTTTTACTTTACTTTTGAAAACGCTTATTAGTACGAATTTTGAAGGAAAATAAAAATATCGTGCTAATTTTATTTCTGCATTCCTTTCTGTTGTGAGTAGAGAGACGTGATGAAAAGAGAGAGAGAACGTGTGTGTGTAAGAGAACATTAAAATGTTATTTTTTAGAATTCTAGGGGTTTCTTCTAAAAAAATATTTTGAAATATTTTTCAAATATTTATAGCTTGTCAATAAGCTTAATTAAAATCAGTTAAAAATTGACAAAAATGATTTCATCTTAGTGTTTCAAAAAGTTCGCCAAATCTGTGTTCGATTATAATATATATACTTAATTTTTTACAAGCAGATACGTTCCTCGAAAAACAGCGTAAAGAATTCATGCAAAATATATATGATTCGTGCAGTTAGTTATATGATTAGAGTTCATGACAGGGTGTTAGAGGATAGGCGCATAACGGTGTCAGTCGTGGAGTCCACACTACATATTAGTCGTGCTCAAATCCATCCAAAACATTGCTGAGGTTGAGCAGGCTGTACGACAATTTCTTGCATCGCAGGGCACCGAGTTTTACCACAAGGGTTCCTTCAAACTGATTGCACTCTAAGACAAATGTCTCAATGTCAATTGCGACTATATCGAAGAATAGTGCATAGTTCATGATGACGTGGTTTATATTTTTTGGCGATAAAGTTTCCGTGTGAAGAAAAATGAGGATACTTACTTTCGGAGCAACCCTCGTACATGTTACAAAATTTCATTATTATAAAAATCTATTAATTAAAATATTTAGGTTATAAGTATTCTAGCACTTTAAATTCACAATTAATATTAATAGAAATGCATATATAACAAATAATTACTTTAATTGAATATTTACTTTAATTAAATATTTACTTTAGTTAAATATTTACTTTAGTTAAATATTGAATGTTTACTTTTTATTAAATAATATTGAATATTTACTTTAGTATCCACCAAGAAGAAATATCATTTTTCTTGCACTTGGTATAAATTTAGTTATTTCTTTTTCTCTTTTTTAGTAATTTTCTCTTATTTCATTGATTCATCAAAAATGTTTTCGATTGAACTTTTGAAAAAATATTATATTCCCTCGTTCCACTTTCAAACTAATTTCATTTACAAATAAAAGGATATTATCATATGGAATTAAAGGCATTTGTTACATCATATCCATAAATAAATATTTAAGGTGATTGCTTATGATCATTATTGCGATAAAACTCAAATTTATTTTGCATTCTTAGTTTTTAGCAGATGGCTTTCAAAATTATATTTAAAATATTTATGTATTTATAATGGTCAATTAAATATTTTTGATAAAAACCAAAATTTTTTATACTACAAAACATATTTAAACTATTACTGTTTCCTTCACATGTTAGCCAGTTTGTAAAAAAATGTTGAAACTCAATTTTTCCATAAGCATTTTTTCTTTTCTAATTCGTATGTATTATATTGGTGGTTATATTCTTCTTAGTTTTCTTTACAAATAAAAATTATTTCCTTCATAAAAGTGCTACTTAACCAAAAATTTACAACAGGCTGCCCCAATTTCTTAAAGGTGCGATATGAGAATCAAGAAAAAAAAATTAGGTTTTATTCTTATAGCTTGAGCCCTCAATCGCCGTGGAGAGCTGCAGTTTAATGATAAATAAAAAAAAAAAAAGCACTATAGATAAACTTTCATAATTTCTTATCCTGTTTAACTAGCATTTCATAACTACTTACATCCCTCTCTTTGTATATATATATATATATATATATATATATATATATATATATATATATATATATATCTTCTTCGATACTTTGGAAATATTGAATTTAAAATTTTTTTTACAAAAA
>BMAW01041176.1:5612-85272 GCA_019974015.1 Nephila pilipes | reverse complement strand
CGAACCCGCGACTGAACGAAAACCGCCGGTCGCTAGTCCACCACCTTGACCACTAGGCTACCACGGCCCCGTGTGTGTGTGTGTGTAATATATATATATATATATATATATATTTCTCTTTCTACACTCGACACTTCACTTTTCCAGCAATGCCAGTAAATCCGGCACTTTTACACAGGCTTACGAGTCAAAGAAAATTATTTTACCCCTTCTACTTCAATAGAACAATGCAGGTTATTAATACAAAATACACAGTGCGCTTTTTATAGTTTTAGTTACTTTTTGTGTTTGATACTTTATTCGCGATTGCTGCATTATATTTGTTACATTACTGTACACATTTTTCTGTTTAAATGCATTATTTTTTAGTGATTTTTCAGTAATGCGACGAATTCGACAGCTCAGCGATGCTCTGGTCCGATATCAGCTGGAACACCGAGAGAGTAGTGCGTGCGTGTGATTCACTTGATTATTTTAAGGCAGTCCTTCTCGTGTAATGGTAAATAGGACCCGAAATCGGAGAACTTTTTCCCGATGACAAAACGCACTAACATTTTTTTTTTAATTCTAATTTCGCTATCTTTTTAGAGAGCAGGGTTTTTCATAACATAACTCATTTCGGTCCGAATCTATCCTCCCCCCCCTTAGCGTAAGATGTGTTTCGTGTTTTGTCTCCTATGCTATTATGCTAAATAGGTGCTGAAATTTAAGTATTCAAAAGCAAAATGGCACGTTTTTGGAGCGTTCCTAAACTTTGAACTATTTTCTGTCTGGAAATGTTTTCCTAGTTTCAATCAGTTTCATTGACATATGGCGAAGAGAGCCTTAACATTTAATCCATCTAATAGATTCTCAAAAAACAAGAGAGCCTAGCAACACAACAGGAAATACAAAGAGATTTTATCATTGAGGTAAAATAGGAAAGAAAAAGAAATAAATAAACCTCTTTATCTGATCCTAATTAGAAAGCGAGTCCTTTCACAATTAGTATTCCAGAAATTTGTAATAGATACAAGGAACTAATAACTAAACATCGATTCCCATTCCGCCAACGTGAGACCTACAAAAACAAGGGCACACGATAAATTCAGAAATACGATATGATACCAAGATAAAACTCGGCAAACTTGCTTTCAAGATTCAACACCGCAAAGATTACTTTAGTCATATGCGGCTACTTCTTGTCAATCTATCAGTAACTTAGTTCACACACAGCTTTCGCATCAATCATGGACAAAAAAATAAAACAAGAGAACTAGTGAATTCCATCCTAAACAGATTTTAATGAGAGCAGGCGAAAAATAATGAATAGGCAGATTGTATTCATCAAGGTGTCAAAGGGGAATCTCTCAGCTGTCGTTTTAAAAGAGGTCAACTGATAAAAATTTTCGGTGGAAAGAAAACGTTTAAATAAATTCTGATAACCTTAAAGTGATGAGCTAAAGTATGACTTCTAAAGTTCATCTTACCCTAAAACTTCTCAGACATATGGTTCGCCATATTAAAAATACATCGCATACAAAGATCGCCATTTTCTTCTAAAAGCAAAATCCTTGAACGAATGCGTATCCAAAGTAGATGAACGAGATGAATTGAAATAGGACAAAAGATTTGAAAATAAACAATAGCACTCGCATAATCCGCTTACATCGTCATCCTTAACTAATTCAGACGAAATCGTGCCTACGCACAATAAATGCAAATTTTAAGTTTTCAGAGTTTAAAATAATTCTGATCTACTTTTCAAGGTCACTATAATTTTAGGGAAATGGAAATATGTCGCTTACCCAACTTTCACCAAAAAGTGAGTAAGATTCACAAATACAGACAGAACAAAAATAATGAAGAGAAAAAAAGTTACAAAGCATCCTTTTTCCCAATAATATTATATTATATATATAAAATCACGCAAGAAATAAATACATGTTGAAAAAGAGGCCAATTCCCTGTGAGAGAAGTCATTCGAAAGAAAAGAAGTGATAAAAAAAATAATAAAGAAGATGCAGAGTTTCAGACTACGAATGAGAGAGAACAAAATTGCATAGTTAGGTTCAGTTTTAACAAACAGGCTGCACAATCGTCTAGGAATATCAGACATACATAACTAGATAAACAATAAGAATTCAGTTTATTCAGCCACATGCATTATATACTCAAATAGTTATCCGATACCAATTAGTAAAAAAGTTTATTCGTCTCATTTAATGGATAGAAGTAAGAAGAGCTTTACTATATCATACGGCTGGGTTATAACTAAATACGGATAACTATAAATGAAAATATAAAAAGAACAATTTATATTATTCAAGTGCAAGCTTCCAACTAAAAAAACACACAAGCGGAAAATTCAAGTGGTTTTCAAGCAGAACAGTCATGCAAACCTTTTCTCACAATTGTCTGAAAAGATTACTCATGGGAACCATTTGTACATAAACAGAGAACAGTGGAAACTTCGACTTAGCAGTCTAGTTTTAAAATAAGTGCTTTGCTTCAAAGCAATTACTTTGACAAAATAGAATAGCCCGCATTCTAGGAAGTTATTAATACCATTACTTTCATTCAGAAGCAATATAAAACTAAAAATAGTTCAATTCTTCTCGGATGAATAATATGCATATAAAATTCATATTTTAAATTGGGGGAAGAATGGTTAAAATATTTTAAATGTTCATACATTTTATTTGAACAATCGGAAATTTCATGAAGAAAACTTGAATTTAAGCAGCATGTAACAAAACAAACAAAAAAATGTGATTCATTACATTTATAATTACAATTAAAGCATCTAAATATTCAAAAATGAAACCATTACAAGGAGCTTTTATCATTGACACAAATATCAATGCCACGTGATTTAATAAAATTATTTTGTTACAATGAAAAAAAATTTTTTTCATTGAATCGATATCATTAAAATGTTTCGTTTCTAATGACAACAAAACCATTATAATATTTTCGATGTTAAAACTGTTTCATTATGTAAATATCTCGTTTTTATTTCAGATCATTTGATTATGCATAAGTCAGAATACCTATCTCATACAATTTTCACAAGTAAAATTGCTTTAAGAAACATAACAGACAATAACATCACAAATTAATATACAATAAAGACAATCCTGTTAGATATAATAATAATAACTGAATTTGCTACACGGAATGTTAAATTTTCAATTTTTTAACAATTTAATCACAAGCTCTGGTTGCGAATGATAAGATCCCAGGCCATTTTTATAATTATTTAAAGTTCTCTTCATGCTACGACCCTCAAAATAGAAGATTCGTTAAAATAATAATTCTGAACATAACTGCGCAATAAACATTTCAATCAGAAACAAAACTGATTAACCGGTTTAGTACAATGTTATTCTGTTATTGTTTTGAATTCGCGAAATGCAAAAGCAAGATTATTTAACAAACAAGGTCATTTCATGATATTTGTCTTAATCAGTTTTATAAGAAAAAAATAAAAACGTTAGGGTATTATTAAAAGCTTTGATTTCGTGTCAGCTCTATAGATTATAAGATATTCTTCAATAAACAAATCATTCTTACAGAATACTATTCTGAGAGTTTGACGAATTCAGCAATTACAATAATATGTTTCTATAAAGCATAATTCAAAAGATAGGAATATATACTGCTTTTATATAAAGAAAATAAGAAAATACACCCCTCAGGGTTACAACAACCAAAAACTTAAGAATTTAAAAAAAAAAAAAAAGACCAGGTTAAAACAATAGCTTGTTTACAGAATTGGTAAATGTAATCTTATTTCCCAAGTTAAATTAGAATACCAAATAACATTCTGAAGATTTTAACTACTCGAATCTGTTAAGAAAATGATACAAGCTTCTTAAAATCCTTCATGGAACACAAAACACCGAATTAATGAAATAGGTAAAAGAGTTTATTATGATGTTATACGTAGACAAATCAGATATAGTTCTTATTTAACTATCAAATGAAACAAACATTTATCATGTGATTTTAATAAAAATAGCAGCAAAAAACTTTTGTTTCATGACTTTTAACGACAAGTTTGAACTCGCAATTTTCAACGGCTTAAAAAGATTTGCATAATCAAATATAACGGCATAAATAGTAAATGGATTAAGTTTATCGGCATTTTCTAAACTAAAAAAAAAAAGCAATTCATTTCTTTACTTAATATTAATGTTTCATGGACTATTTATACCAATTTTTTTTATAAGGAAATGAAGTAATTCGATCAAATGGATTATAACTATGTACTCTGCTTTGTTCCAAGAAAGGCTTCTTCAAAGACAAAATAAAGCTTATCGCAATGTATATCACAAACTATTTACGTTTTTATGACATTTAAGCAGCAAATGGAACGAAATTAGTTATAATCCACTGTATAGCATCCGTCATATAATAATTCTGGTTTGTTTAACGCTACAGTAACTAAAACTTCCATTTCATTATTTATGGTTCAATATATTAAAAGTCGAATTAATTCAAAAATATTCGTCAACCAGATGAAAAAGACAGGAAGAGAAATTACGATATAAACAGTCACTTAATATTACCAAACCACTGACATAGAACGTAAATATTTTATTTTTAAACACACGATTAGAAGACTTGTTTATCGGCTTGATAAAAACGCCAGCAATAAATTTCCATTCCTACCACGGTGAAATCTAAATATTTGGATAAACACGACATCTTTCTTTTTTCCATCCTCCACACAATTAACGTCAAATAAAACCACTAATCACCAGCATCTTTCAAGTTCGTGTAACATCGGTCTCATACAAGGACAGAAAAAATTGTAAAGGAAATAATGATTCCAATTCCCTGTTCTGACATTTTAAAATGCTGCAGAACGCATTGCAATGTTACAGGCTTTGGTTTCACGAATGAAAATTGCTTGCATCGAAATACAATTAATGAATATTGAAGTTTTATTTAGGAAATAATGGGATCATAAGAGGAAAAGAATGGGGAGGGAAGGATAATGTGGATTTCATTAATTTAATTACTGTTTCGACAATAAAAAAAGAAGAAGAAATAGCCGTGATTTCTTTTACATCCTTACTTCTCAGCAAATTAATCCTAAAATTCGTCATTACGTACATATAAAAAAATTTTAAGATGAATTTTCATATTTAAATAAAAGTAATGAATGAAATATGTTTTGTATTCTTATTCAGAATATGGATTCGTGTTAATTGTTGTGTGACTTACAGCTATATGATATCACCAAACATTTGTTTTTATACGTTTGTATTAAAGATGTAAGCAATATAGGATTAATAAGTTTTAAAATAGTAATACAGACTACAACTCTAAAGATGACTCAAATAAATAACATTTTCAAAACATATAACATGGTTCATTCTAGTTATGAAGACTGGCAAGGCACGGAAAATGAGAAAAAGGGCGTTTGCCCCCCCCCCCATAAAGAGACACAAGTTCAGTTATGCTGAAGTAATTGTTCGCTTAGGAAATAATGTTTAAACAGTTTTGTAATTAATGATTAATGTATAAATAAAAGACACACACGCAAAGTATGTTAGTTGAGATCCAAAAGGTTCAAACAATAGACAGCCTCGCAAATGCTTTTTTAGAATGAACACTAATATTTAAAAAAAATCTGTCAAAGAATTATTACCGCGCGCGTCCGTAAGATGATGCACCAATTCAAATGAAATAGCAAATAAGAAGAAACTAAAAAAAATTATAGATCAACTCTTTATTAGTAGAAATTTCAAATTAATAAAAAAATCAACAAGCAGTAATTAATGTATGATACTCAAAGTCTATTTGGTAAAATCAAAAACATATCAGTTTTAGACCAGTTTAGTTTTTTTTGTCTTGGTTAATTTTTATTAACGTTGCACTAGAAGCAACACGTTAAATAGTTTTCTGCACTATTTTTGGAATATGAAAAACTATTTGATCTTTAGCTACCTCGCACATTTATGAAGTAATCCCGGTCAGGCTGCGTCAGCTGCTTATAAATTTTTATTAACATCGCACTAGAAGCAACACAAGGGCTATTGGCGACGGACCTCGTAATTTTGAATCTCGGTCAATTGACAAGGACGACACATGAGCTGGCACCCCCCTCTCCTAACTTCCACACCCCGCCAACAAGAAGACTTTGGGCCCCGCCAGATTTAACGTGCATCACCCCCGGCTACACGGCGTGTCTTTAGCAGCCAAGGATCGAACCCACGACTGAAAGAAAATAGACGGCCACGAATCTGAAACCATGACCACCAGGCAACCGCGGCCACTCAGTTTTAGACCAACGAAAGAGAAGACGAAGCATTTTTATCTTTCCGACAATGTTTACATTAAAAAATGATTAACATATATCAAGTTTGTAGCTGAGATAATCTTCATTTTTTTGACTGCTTATTAAAGTTGCACTTTATAGGTAAGCGACGGACCTCGTATTTTCCAGCCATTTCAAGTGAAGTGAACTACCTTTGAGGTGGCACCCCACTTTTCTAACTTCCACACCATCTAACGTAAAGACTTATTGTCCCGACATATTTAATGTGCATCAGTCCACTACACAATGGGTCTTTAGTAGCAATCAGGACTCGAACCCACGAAACGTCAAGAACAATATAGCCCATGAATTCGCAACCATAACCACTTGGATACAACAATCATGTGACTATCTTCAAGTTCGATACCATGACCTAGGTGTGATTTTAATTCACTAAATCTTGCCAAAATGGTTCTATTTCTAAAAAATGATTATTTAAGGTCGGTCATAACTTAATGAAGTCCCAAACAGCTCTGTACTTCCGACCCAGCTGTAACTTGAATGACACTGCAGGCATGACACAGAAAATTACACCGCGGCAAGCTAAAGAATATTCTTTGATTAATTTAGCAGTATTTATTTATTCTTTAACAGAAAGATCTTATCGAATTAAAGAGGGGGGGGGGCTCTTCTCCAATTTTGTACAGTTAATAACTTCGGTTGTATCACAAAACTTTATCCTTATTACGTTTTAATGACCAATTAAGCGTAAACGTAACAAGGATAAACTCGCGTAATCAATGGAAACACTTGGGTGTTTTGTGTGAAGAGAGTATGTAAATATCAAAAGGAAAAAACTTTACTACAACCACAAAGCGGATAAGATCTCTTATAATTCCTTTAATTATGTAAAGAATGAAATCGGTTGTTGAACTTATTGTAGGTGTTAATGAATGTTCCTTGAGAAGTCATTTAATTCAGCGATATTGATCTTTGTTTAAATAAACAGATACAGTAAGGTGACCTTATAATAAATTAACATTTTATCTATGAATAGAAAACAATTTAAATAATTACTTAAATAGAAGAAATGCCAAACAAAAAAAGACCAAAAATATTAAAATAAAGAAAGTTTGCATGTTTACCCTTCTACTTAAAGTGGATATTTTTTGAACATTTAATTTCACATCGATTTTTTTTTTAAATGTTTCGGAAACTGAAACTGAATATGTTTGTTACCTAAATAAAAAGAACAAATCCATCTCCTTCAAAATTACTTACATTAATTAAGGGGGGAAATAAAACCTTTTGATTTTCATAAAATTTTGCATTATAAAAATCAAAAGGTTGCAAATTAAAATTAAGTTAATTAAAAGGATGCATTAATTAAAACTGTGTATTTTAATTAACGGAATAATATATTTCTACGAACGTTTTCCACTTTAAAGGTTTACGATACAATATAATTGGATCAACTATAACACCTTAAATAAGTCCCAAATCTTCAGAAATATAAATAAATACCTTATATCTAATAGTATTTTTACCAACAGAAGGGGAAATTCGAAATACTAGTTTAAAAAGACATAAAAGACAATGGCAGGGGCGTAGCGAAAATTTTTTCATGGGGGGAAGGGTATCCTACTTCATCTCATTACTCTAAATTAATTTCACATTTAACTGTTTATTTTCAAGATTAAAAGAATGTTTATGTGGAGTACAGGATTATTATATTAATTAATTATTAATATTATATATATTAATTTTATATATTATTATATATATTAACAGGAATATTAATATTTTTTTGAAAAAAATATAAAAAAAATTCAATATTAAAAAAGTTTTAGTTTTAAAATTTAAGTATACAGCAATCCTTATTTGGGATTGCAACCCTCATAACTCCCCATCATTATGCCACTGGATGAGAGAATTGTAAATAAAATAACTAAACGGAAAATAACTAAACGTGAATTTATCCTTTCATTTAAACTTTCTTTAAATGAAAGGATAAATTCAGGTTTTCAAAAGCAAAGAGCTTAAAAGAACGTTATAGTTGTTCTCTCTTTAGTAAATAGCAGAACCATCTATGGAAGTATAACAAAGAACGTACTAGCTTAGACTATACAATTATGTGAAAAATAAAAAATAGACAAATTTATTAATCAGTAAAATTTACATATTAAAATAATTTTTAAATTATTGCTATAATTGCGAATATTAAAAAAAAAATCACAGAATATAAAATGCTCATAAACGACTTCAATTTCATAGCCTTGAATCTATCTGTCAAAATTGAATTACGCTTCATAACTGAACATACTTCTTTATAAATGTCACATTTTAAATAAAATTATCTTAACATTGCTAGCTTAAGATCTGCAAAGCAATTCCAACGCTAAAAGTAAAAATATAATGATAAGAAAAGAATAGAAATGAAACAATCGTCGAGCACTTTTATCAGTATTTCTTCATATCGCATTCCACATTATCAAAATAAATTCACTATTTATCAAAAACAGCCCCGCAACCTTCATTTACAGAACTGATGTTTAAAAAAAAAAATAAATAAACCGTTTTTTCAGTCTTTTATTTCCGAAACAGGATCTATTACTCGAACAATATTTGTAATTAACGGAATGTAGAAGAAAACTATACAGGATGGATTAATTACAATACTTTCGCTTCCGCTTTGGAATAAATCAGAAAATTACAGCAAGGTTGCTTTCGTTGAAAAGAAACTACGAATTTCCGCTTAAATGACCTGTTTCATTTTCCTGTGCACACTAAGTCATTTTTCTAATAATTTCTTAAGTATTCAAAGCAAGTGATGTCACATCTCCGCAAACCGCACAAAACGGGAAATACATTGACCTTTGTTATCAATACAGAATCTGAAGTCGAAAACCGTGAAGGAGTCTCAGGGTTGCTGTTGCAATAATTTAAGTGCTTATATTCAAAGTCAGTCATATTTTCAACAGGTTTGAAAATTTATTTTTTAACTGGGTATACACATTGTTCAGCATATGAATCAACTTTAATTTTTGTATTTCTTAAACGGATACTAAAAACGCCACAAATTGTTATAAAAATTACAGTTTCTTTCATTCTCCATATTTTCAAGGTATTAATATTTTTTTTATGGAAGTGTATCACAGATCTTGCATTACGAGAGCTATTGTGAATTATGGTGCAAGGGCCAAATCTGGTTAAGGTGCGTCAGACTTTTGTTTAAAATGCAAGACAATTTCTATAAGTCATTTTAAGATAAAATGATATAAAATGCAATGATAAATAAGATACATTGAAGGATAAAATACAAAATAAAATGTGAGTTTTAAATTATTACATATGAAATAAAAGAATGTTTTATATAAAAATGCAAACAAGTTGCAATGGAGTTTTTTCTCCCATTTTGTATTAAATATAGAAAAAAAAGGGGGTGGAATGAGAGAATTATGTGTTTTTATATAATTCTGAAAACAAAGAATTTGAAAAACTGTATGTCATACAAAAAGGGAGGTATCAAAATTTTAAAAATTACTAAAAACAACCGAAATATCTGGATATAATTTATTCAGCATATTAATTGATCCTTATGTACATTTGGATCAATGTCGATTTGTTTGGTTTCAGGAAGCCGTAGATTGAAGTAACCCGCAGTATGGGGAACACGGTGTTCAATATGCGCTGAATTCTACAATGACGACCTTTAAAAGGTCCAGAAACGCTGGCAGAAATATATAACTTTGGATGGTGACTATGAAGGGAATTCCTGAGAATAATGAATAAAAATTAAATTTGTTATCTCGATTACTTTTAATATTAATTAAAAATTTTCGAACAACGGGGTAGTAATTAAAAACTTTCTGATAATATGGATTACTTCAATTTACGTTTTTCTGAAACCAAGCAAATCGACATTAATAGCTGTAATTTACACCATTAAGTACATAAGGACCATTTAATAAGTAGAGGAAATTTTATCTATATATCTCGGCTACTTCTTAATATAATAATGAAAACTTTACAATACCTCCTCGGTACATACATGTACATATGACGAATTCTGGAATATCATATCAATATTATTTCATTTCTACAAATTTTAGATTAGATAATTATCTCTAAAAAAGAACACACACAATCCTATCTTCAAATTATACAAATAACTACCAAAATTTCAATAGGAGTACTTTTTTGAGAGAGGTAATTAGAGCTTGAATTGGGAAAAGGGATCCTAAATATGCATCAATAAATAAAACTCAATTCTTACAAACATATCATTCCCCAAAAAATTAACAACGAAACGTTTAGATTCGACAAAATGAACTATGAAACAGCCCATCTTTTTTTCACGAATCGTTCAAAACCTTACAAGTGTGACGAGTCAGCATTACAGGCCGGTGATGCTGTCATTCAAATCACAAAATTCAATAAACAAAATTCGTGAGAAGCTTAAGTTTCTTCTTTCGTCCGCACATCCAAAAATCTCTTATCCAAGTAAAGAAAAAAAAAGCTCAAAATAATTTCAGAATGTCACTCAAAACCGGAAATCCCCGTCACACTCCGCAATCACATTTTAAAAGGTTCGGGCAATGTGAAACCTAATCCCGGGTCACTACTTTGCCCCTCAGCTGTCATTATAACAATTTTCAGCCAAGTTATTTGTAGAAGAGAGTAGGGGAGAACTTGAATAGAGGGAAGACTTACTTTATAAAATTGGATGGAAAATTCTCGCAGCGCAAATTGAAGTTCATATTAAATTCAAAATGAAACATGTTTGATAAAAATTGCAGATTTTCTTTCAAAAAGATTTAAAGGCTGGCATCCCTAAGCTTACCCTTTGAATCTTGATAAAAGAGTGTACGCTCAATGTTAAGATAATTGAACACAAATTAAGAAGAAAAAATCAATTTTAAAAATGCTCCAATTTTGTTTTGATTTTCTTCTATAATGTTACTTAACTTTTTTTCCCCCTCTGCATGCAATATGCTCCATATTTCTTTCCCTATACTTTAATGCCAAATAGGCCAATACTTTTAAATGTAAAAGAGAAATTTTGCTTCTTCTAAAATGTTTTATGATTTTAGAGCGTAATATAATAAATAGATGGGGTACAAGTTTTACAATAACACAAACTCATAATTATTCGGCAAAAAAAGAGTTCTGAGTATAAGTAACGCCTTTTTTACAGAAACGCAGCCGGACATAAACAAATTGTTGATCGTTAATTTTCCAAGTTTTTCACATTATGATATTTCCCCCTCAAAAATGAGTGTCCTAACTTTTTTTGAAGTAATTATTGAATCCCGCAAAGAGATAAGAAGTAACAATTGAAAATATATTTTTTAAAGTAAAAACCAATGATGTTCAAAAATACAGTACTCGACCAAACTTTGAGTCTTCTCTACCATTAAAAATATCATTACTATCAAATTACTAAAAGTATATGAATCGAATCGAATTATGACTTTCTGATACAATATAGCGTGTCTCGGTACTATTTCAAAAAATCTAGACGCATCATCATGCAGTACTATTACCTTGACGACAAAATTCATGTTTTTGTTTCGGTTCGGCAAGAAAAAATTGTGGAAATCATTACACAGAATCATCAAAAATACATTGTATTAATAATGAAAAAATTTATACGTGCAATTTTAGTTAAATATTTGATGAAAACATTAAGAATTAAATATTAAA
The DNA here is from genome assembly GCA_019974015.1 of Nephila pilipes. Lineage (NCBI taxonomy): Eukaryota > Metazoa > Arthropoda > Arachnida > Araneae > Nephilidae > Nephila > Nephila pilipes. The sequence goes on along the minus strand of BMAW01041176.1, from coordinate 73,316 downwards.
AAAGATGCAATTTTTCTTAAAGCACAAAAGCATCTAATACTAACAAAAAAACATACAATATTCTCAATTTTTAAACTAGCACATTTACGCATTCTTATTTAGAAACAGACGTCTCTGTTGAATAAAAATTACACCATTTCGAATTATTGTCTAATTTATATAACATACATTAGGCTATTTATTGAAGAACTCATTAAATGTGAGATTTTTGTTTTGTTTTTCTGTAACTATATAATAAAGCTAACTAATACATTACAGCCTCTTTACTGTAAATTACAGCTACAACTAAAATGAAAGCAAATGATTAAAGTCAGTTTTAGTACATTAAAGAATGTATATAATGTAAAATAGTAACTATCATTTAATAAAATATTGCACATCAAATGTGAGTTCGCTGAAAAGAAACTTGGATTTAATTCAAGGACAGCAATTTGCACTTGCATTTTCTCATACAAAATTTAGAGAGAGAGAGAAGTATTCAATCCCCCCCCCCCCCAAGTTAAGATTTACACTTGTTGATTGCTCATGAGATGAAAGACGCACAATAAACTATTTCGAGGACGAAAACATAATTAAAACCGATATTAGCTAATTCCAAAATATACTTAGGCGTTTCGATTTTTATTTTCGTGCTTTTCTCTTTCAATCATCCACCTCAGAATGCTGGTTAATAGACATGGAACTATTAAATCAAAACCACTCTAGATAAGTATTTACTATTTAAATAATAAAATAAGAACAATCAAATCAGCTGATAGTATAATGTTTAACCCCACGATTTCGATTTCAAAAGCATTGAATGGTAACTAGGTTGAAGTGTCTGCAAATCAGCATTTTAGACAAGACCAATTTTCAACTACATTAAGTTGGTATCAAGAATGAAATCAAACGCATGAAATGGGAGGGAGGAATTCAACCCTTAACGATGTTTTGCATCTCCTGTTTTATTTCGAATCAATCATCAGTACCAAGGAACGTCTTTTATCGATGATCACTCATCATGCTAGACTGTGGTTCGAATCATTAATTGGTTATTACTGTGGAACTATCATATGCAAACATGCGTCTCGGATCAGTACGTTATTCAAGATGCGTTTAAACTAAATTAAACATGGAACCATAGATAAATTTATTGATGGTGCAGAGCACACTAACTCAGTTTAAAAAACGGAAATATCATACATGCATGAAAATCGTAGAAATTTTAACACAAGCATACTACCTGAACGGCCAGTTTAGGGTCATAAGGGTCAGATAATCTACTAAAAAAAGGCAGCATTCTGAATCTAAATTTTTCATATAAAAAAAATTCATATGTTCAAGTACATTTTTATTCGTCTTTGACTCAGCTATAAAATATTATACGATTAAAGGCCACATTTAAAACTTAATTACGGTCCAAATGCCAATTTTAAAATTGCCTACATTTAAAGTCTCTTTTGACAAAAATTATATATATATATATATATATATATATATATATATATATATATATATATATATATATATATATAGCATAAATATTTGTCAGGCAAAACATTTATAAATTAAATGTACATGAAACTGCTTTCATACATTTTTGTTAAAGTCGCAATGTTCTGAAATATATGTATGATGACCTAGATGTCAGTCCCCCTTATCCTCATCAAGATACAGCGACCATCAAATACATCGAATGCACTCAGGCAAGTCTAATAAGTACATAAAATGAAATATATAACCCTGCGTGAGAGGACAGTTAACAAGACAGAACATGAAAATTAAATTACGCACATTTATTCGAAACACGAAAATCCGATTGCCACGCGAGAAGAGAAATACCTAATATACTTGTATAACATTTGTCAAGGGTCTAAAATTAATTACAAGATTAACACCCACAAAACAAAAGTAATAAAAATAGCATTCAATTATTATAATTGAATAAAACTATGGAATTCATTTTATATTTATGGGATTATTAAACAAATCAAACATTTTTTTTTTTTAATTTTAATCCCTTGCCAATGTATCAAAACTTCTAAAATATAATAGAGTATCTGTAAGTACATATATAAAGATCTGATTAAAAGACTTCTATGAACCTTAGACCGATTGGTTAGAGGAATAATACACACAAAAAAAATAATAAAAATAACCATTTATAGATCATAAATGAAATTTACAAAGTATGCATTTCAGCCTGATACAAAAACACCGGCTAAACAATCATTCGAATTTTGTTCTAAGCCTCCAATGAAATAAAAATTACACATTTTTCTTTCTTATGATTTTCCGGAATAAAATTTCGACTAAAATGTCCCATCAAAATGAGTCCACATAAAAAGAAATTTATCAATATTTTATTCCAACAGATAACGCGGTTTAAAAAAAAATGTTACGACCTTTTTATGTTAATACAACCGATCATAAATTATATGACAGAAGAGTCCTAATTAGAAGGTTATAATAGTCATACCGAGTGCGTAACTCAAGACGTAGCATAATATTTGGAACTATTATTTTATATCATTTTCATCAAGAGAAGAGAGAAAAAATTACATCTATGTATGTTCGATGAAGATTCAAACTCAAGTTTTTGAAATGAGGTCGTTTACACAGGTGAGGTCAGTCCACAAAACCAGAACATAAATATGAGTTCAGATCATTTCTACTATAATGTCACGAAGGAGAAAATAGACATTTTCTCTTCTTCAGAGAAGGGAATAGACTGTCTATACATATTAGCCTTTCATAATCATGAAAATGCTATTCTTTCAAAAAGAATAAAAAAAAAAAAAACTACAATATTACTAGAGCCCAGATTTTCACCGCATGTCATCATTTCAATGATGAATCATACACATTGCTGACTTGTATATACATAAATCCTAATCATAAATCTCATATTTAAAAAAATGCATAACTTTAACGCCCCCCCCCCACAATTTCCTGCCCTTTTTTTGCTAAAATTTTTTTTTAATTTAATTTTTGTACAGGAATTTCGATCATTTTAAAACCTTTTCATTATTATTTTTTGTAAGGGAATTTAACGCACAGGTTTCGTGAATCATAAACATCAGGTTCAATCGTAAGCAAACTTAAATATTTTTAAGCTATAAATTTGCTTATTAGTAATATTTTTAAGGTATTTAAAATAATTTTGTCACTTTTTTACGTTTTCTAGGGCATTCTGTAAGTCATTTTTAACAATAATTTTAAGATATCTGGACCCAATTATCATCAAAATAAGAGAATGTTTCATGGGGAGGGACTAATAAATTAAAAAGTAATAAGGCACAATAAAATAAAAATATATCATTTAATCACATCTAATCAATGAAAAGGGAGCTATATTGATCGAATGCTTGAAACAAAAAAGCTATAATGATCAAATGCTTGACACAGAAACAAAAAAAGAGAGTTATTGACAACGGACCTCATTATTTCGAACTAAAGTCAACAACAAAAACAGCATCTGAGCTGGCACGCCACTCTCCTAACTTCCACACCTCCCAACGTGAGGAATTTTAGCCTCGACAGATTTAACGTGCATTAGCCCCGCTGCACAAAGGGTCCTATGCGCTACCAGGACTAGAATCCATGACTCGATTTAAGCAACACCAGTCATGAGCTCGTGACCATGACCACTAGACTAACGCAACCGCAAGTAGTAATTCTAATAAACTTCTCACAAAATTATTTCCAAGATCGTTCAAGAGACGATCATCCCGCCTATTCACTGAATTTAGAACGTCTGCCACGAAAGCCTTCTTGTGTTCATTTACATATAAAATAATCCCCAACTAATGGGAAGGGGGGGGGAGAGCAAATGCTATAAAGACGTTACCCCTATTGTGTGTGCGGTTCAAAGTATTGTAATTATCATTTAAATGTTTTATATTACTTTATTAACATGTCAGCCGTTGGATAAAGCGAAATAATTGGGGGGGGGCGGGGGGGGCGGTCAGGGCAATCAATGTAAATAAAAGAAAACCATTTTAAAAGTCGCGATTGGGGGTCCCCCCCCCCCTCAAAAAATAAACTTGATCAAATTGAAACATCATACAAAGCTATCCCTCTTTTTTTGTGGAAGACTAAATTAAAACTAAAAATGTTGCTTTATTCATCGTATCATGCTAACTAGAAGATATAGTAAAGATCAAACAGTATTTGTATTTTTAAAAAAATAAAAAAAAAAAAAAAAAGAGGTCCTGTTTCTTTTCAGAGAAATAGCTTTTTGTCTTCCATAGGGAAAAGTTCAAAAGATAATGTACAATAAATTATAATAAGTTAGCTTCTCAACGGGGGGAGGGGGTACTAACTCTAGTAAAAACAAAACTCATAAAAAAAAAGCTAAAAAAACTGCGAAAAAAATCATCATAAAACAGATAAACGTTATATTTACAAAGATAATATTACTCATTCAGCTGAGATACGAGTGTTTTACCCCATGCTCTAGAAGCTAATATATATTACTCCAGGATTTCTTTACAATAATTAAAATTCTTATAAAACAGATTTATATCCTATTATATATCTAAGCAGAGGACGCAGATACTCTCCAGAAAGCATATGATGTATAGAAGCAGACTTATTACAAATATTTATGAGGGGGAAAAAGACGAACAAGATATGAATATTAACGTTATTCTTTCTTCAAGTCTACATTTATTACTTTTATTTAGATTTAGCACATAGTTCATACTCTTTTACTTGCGTGTAGGATTTCTTTCAAAAATACATACACTGATTAACACCGAAATCAACCTCATTAATTTACATATACACACACTTCTTTTCCCCCGACTTTTTTTTTGCAAAATAATTCGTTTTTTATCTTTGAAGTTTAGTGTATATTTCTTTAATTTTTTAAAAAGAAAGGATTTCATTTTTTTTTAATTTAGTATGTAGATGATGCTTATAAATATAACATATATATATATATATATATATATATATATAATATATAACTATCTTTACTAATAAATAATATTATATATATATATATATATATATATATATATATATATATATATATATATATATATTTATTATAAAGTTGTTTTTCAAAGTTGCGATTTATGTACTGATTTGTATGTTTTGAATGAATTACAAAAAGCAATTTTATAACCTTGCCTTATTTTAAAACATTATAGTTGTTTAAACCTTGCTATTATTGTTACGCTATATAATTATACACAATAGCAAATGATGTTTCTATTTTTCACGAATTATGAATTAATCTAGCAATTTTAGTGACTGGGAATTGGTTACATTTATATAATCTTGCTCTGTATTAAGCTATTATGATATATAAATAGTCGTTAAAAAGAAATCCTTTTTCTCCACTTTCATTTGGATTTTATGTGAATTTCCTAAGATTTTCCGTTAGATTTTATTGTTATACTTGTGATTTTATAAGTATAATAAAATATTTCTTTTAGATTTCGACTTAACGAGTTTAGTTGAATGAATATCTGGTGCTGGTTTTGCGTTAGATTGTCTTTTTTGTCCTCGGAGTTCACTTTTGGGATATCTAATTATCGTTATTATAGTAGATATTTTGAGAGTTATAAATGTACTGCTTTGATTATATACTTTCTGTTTGAAGATTTTGTAAGATTATTTTAAATAATCCTTTTGGTTCTTGCAAAGTGTTTTGGTATTTTAAACGAAGTTGTAAAAAAGGAGAGTTTGGAAAAAGAGGTTTGCTTGGATAACTAAAAGAATTGCACTAATGCGTTAGATCATAAAGTTGCTAATGTAGACATAGAAAATGAATTATCAGAACATAGAGATGAGACTTATAAAACTAGCAATTTTTTAGAAAAGTATTTAAACTACACTTATCAATGTAATAAATTAGGCTATGATTCTACTGATTATAGTAATAATAAAGAATTATATTCTCTGCAATTCTGATAACAGGAATATATGCAAAAATAATAAACTACTTTTTAATCATGTTATAGTCTTAGATGCAAATATTGTAGAATAATCGATAAAAATCAAGTTAATAAGAATTCTACATTTATTTTTTGTACAACTTTTATAACTATATTTTCCTTTTAAATTATAAAATTTGACATTACAAACACAGTAATCAAACTTCTAATTACATTAATAATAAAATTAATCAACACAGGTTTGACACAAAAAAAAAAACTTTAATAAGTTTCACGATAATAATAAAATTGAAATTGGGCAGTTTCATTTACAAGGTTTTGACAATATTGAGGGGAATATAATCAAAATTGTTACTTATATTAAAAACAGGTTGCGGAGGAAAAACTATCGATTATTATCAAACATCATATCCTTATGGGTTAAATGTTATGTATTTTAACAAAAATAGGTTACTAAGTATTAAACAAAATGATTAAGAAGAATTTTATTACAATAATGATAGGAAAAAAATGCCTGGTAGATAATAATGTGTTTGAAAGAAAGAATAGTTGATGACGTTTTAGGGCAGTTCATACAAATCCAGATAAATTAAAACAGGCCTTTGTTTATTTTTAACAAATTTAAGTGTTCAATAAAAAAAAAAATGCAACAATATGAAATACCGAAAACCGAGAATAGTTTCAATGCACACTCTTTGGTTTTAGGATACTTTTATTCCTGAACTCCTATTTCCAAACTTAATATTAGAAACACTGTTTTGTCTATGGGAAAATTCATAAAACAGTGTCATTTGGAAGAAAAATGAAGTGCAATGTAGGAGAATTTTACAATATCTATCTGGCCAACACTGAATAAACTTAAATTTCTCTTTCAAATATTTTTTTCTGAAATGTGGCTACCAAAGGAAGTGTAGCTGGGCCACCCCTGCTACATTACAACCAAGAATTAATTTTTATTTTATATTTTCAAGCAGGAGTTTTAAATCTACTAAATACATAATCTAATCTACTAACACTATAAATCTTCGTATATTATCCTTGTAAAAAAATTTTTTAACTTGCTACACTGTTTAATGAGAATTTCATTCAATATTAAAACCAGAATCAGAATTTGTAGACAATTGCGCAGAAAAGCAAATCAACATAATTTTTTAGGTATTGTTTTACATAATTCTTCCACAATATATACTATGAATAAAAATTTCATTAATAAAAGGTTAATTAATTTGAGCTGTATGGTTTTTATTTGAAAGATTCTGGAGCAAATAATAATAATAATAAATGCCATAATAGTGGCTCTGAGGGGGGGAATCCTCTAATTAACTCATATTGAACGATAATTGATAATACCACTGTCAGCTACTAATATGATCCTCAAATATTTTGAGTTAAAAAATAATAATACAGCTATAGTAAAAACATAATCCCAAAATACCCCAAAATGATCCTTAGCTGTTCATATAGCCCAATCCCTTCAATTATTTTTTTTAAAATAAACGAGCCCAGTAAACAATAATTAAAAAAATTTATAGCAACTGAAACATTTTGCTTAAAATATTAAATTTATTAGTAATCAACATATAAAACTTATCTTAAATAATGAAATCAATCAATGTAATTAAACGTAATTTTTTAAACAAAAGGCTGTATAAGCAATCTCGCTTGATGCGACACCTCTCAAAAAATTTATTTTGATAAACATATTAAGTTTATGCTATCTGTCATCAAGTTTCTCATAAAGATGCGACCAGCGTTTCAGAAACGCAAATAAGTCAAAATAAGCCCCAAAGCATATGTTGGGCGATAGTGGGTACAATACTGCGACCTGTTGAAAAACGTGCACAAAAGGTACTTTATATGTGCGCCAATATCAACAACTGGCATAAACATCGGATTACGACATTCATATCATAAAGATATTCGTTTTCTCTTTGAATAAAAACAAAGAACAAGTTTTATTAATGTATAAGAATATTATAAATTTAATGAATGTTAAAACTCTTCAACCATCATTTATAATCCATATTTAAAGAGACCAGCGGCTTTAAAATTTGATAAGCATTTAATGAAAGAAAATTTCATAAAAATAGAAGTCATATTAAATGCTTACACTTTTCTTTAAAATTCTTATTTAAAAGCAATGATATCCATTTTTCTTTAACTTCTTTACTTCTTTTCAACTATAACCTAAAATCAAGAATAATATTTGAAAATAACTAAGTAGCTATTTTTAAAGTTATCATCATGATTATGAAAAATAATAAGTATTATGAATATTTTCCTATATCAAAAGAAAAATTTCGAAAATTAAAGTTCAAAAAAAAAAAAAAATGTAAGGCTATTCCACGTGCTGTAATCAAACTATCTATGATAATGATATTCTAATTTCTCAGTAATTAGAATCAGAAATGAACAAAAAAAAATCTGTTCCACGAATAACATTCCGATTAATCATCGAAATTTGTCTTAACTGATTGATAATCTTATCTCAAGGTGAAAAATAAAATTAACCAGCCACTTTTATGTTCTACAAAAGAAAGGGGGGATGTCATAAAAACTCACAGTTCGTTTTAATAACCCAACCTAGGCCCAAATCAAAGCCCTCAGTTCTCAGATCTGATAATGACACATAGCTATCAAGGAGAATTGATAGTCACATGTTGTCAAACCTGTCTAGAAAGACGTATGAAATGCAGTCTAACGGTTGTACAGCACGAAATAGCAAGAAGGGAGAGGACACTACCTATGCGATGATGATGTTTCCGATTAGGTCATCATTTTTGTGACCGCAAGGAACTTATTTCCTAAATGCCGGAGTTATCAGTAAACACAAAGGAGCTTCATATTTCTCGTTTTATGACCGGAGCATTGACTCTTCGGTCTTTAATATGCGATTCAGCATGATAACGATTGTTATTTGGGAGAATGACTTTTTTTTATTAGTTTTATCATTATTTCTTTCGCTTTGAAAACAGTACAACGACTTACTTCGGGAGTTCAAATGAGAAAGCTCTGTGCTGAAAACATGTCAAATGAAAACAATCCCGACAGTATGAAACACTTCTTTTAAGTCATTCCCTAGCATGTGTATCTTGTTGCTTTTGTAGTTGATACATTGTAATGTCGCATAAGAACTGTTCTAGAGTATTTTATTGTTCAGGTTTTCTTAAATATTTTGCATTTCCTGAAATTGAACGATGACTAAAATTGAGATAAGTAAATTTTGTTATAAATAAGTCAACCGGAAGAGAGTAGAAAGAAAATTATTCCAAATATTTTTTTCAAAAAAATTGAAAAAACTGGAAAATTTTCCAAATGTAATATAAATATATATTTTTTTTTTTCCTTTCAAAAAGATAAACCTGTTGAGTTATAGGAAAGACTGTATATTAGAAGATCGGAAACTATAAGCTGGTCTAGAAAGCTTTTCAAGGAATTTAAAAGATTACAAATTTAAATTCACAAATTAATGTCAAATCTTTTGAAAATTATATTAATTTTCATTAATTTTGTAAAAATGATTCCCTTAAAACCACACAAGTGCAATGTAACTTCCCGATATATCATATTAAATGCTATATATTCATTAATAATGCAATAGGGAAAGAGCGTGATGGGAAGAGCGAAAGCACAAACAAATGTGTCATTAAACTTGCGACAAATACATATACCTTAGAGACTGATGATTTTGTAGGTCTAATGATCGTATTTGCAAAAAAAAAAAAAAAAACTACACATTATAGCCACTTTTGAAAATAATGACTTAAAACGATTACGTATATGTACCATGCAGAAATAAAGAGCACGAACGTTATTTCCCCCCGATTTATGACTGCATTTATAATTTATGTTTTGAATATCTTTCTAGAGATATAAAACACTACCACCAACCCAGTTTTATGACAAAAACATTATATTTCTCGAAAAAAATTATATGTATTTACATTTTAAGGTAATCAAGGTTAAAATATGTTCCCAATTTGAGGCTTTTTTTAAAAAATCATCGTGTCCTTTCATTTAGTCAGAAATTTTGTTTTGAATCAATGTTACAAAATACTACTTTTAAAGAACTTACTCGTGAATTAATTTATACACTAAGTTGTAATGGATTTGAAAAGATGCGCCGGAAAAAAAAGAAAAGTTATCAGCTGCTATAAGCTTTACTGTATATAATAAAGAATTGAGATAGCGTTTTTTATACCTAAATAAATATAGTTAATGCTGTGTGAGCCTTATGATGAAGAATGCGACAAAATTCAGAATATTTATACAGTAAGAGAAATAATATATATTAATATCTTTATTCAGACTCCACACAAACTTATACAGAACATAACGGTTACTATTCATCTCATTTTTGTTTGAATCTGTTTTGTTCTTACATTAATAACATTTCATACTTCAACTCTCCTAATTTTAAATACCAAAAGTATTTTTAACTTCACATGCAAATTATAGAATATTTTTAAGATGATATCGACAAACGTGTGTATGTATTACAGCTAAACGAACTTATATTAATATTGGAACATCTATCTAAATTGAAAAAGGGTCTCTAATTATATGATCCACTCTTTATCATTGAAATGATGTGAGCTTTAACTGATTACGTCGTGGGTTATAACAGTGTAAAACTACAGACCAAAGATAAAACCAAAAATTAAGTAAAAAATATATCAGAATAGTATTGAAAATTATAATTAGCCAACAATTTGAATAAATCCTTCAAGCCAACATATTCAAAACCATCTGTGTCTGACGAGATGAGTTGAATGGCCATTTGATCAGACACTCCATTCTACTTAAAAAGAAATCCAACATTCTCAGAAACACTGTTCTACGAAACAAGGTAGAATGCTTCCTTCTAGGTAAATCTCGGAATGGAACAATGTTTTTTTTTTTTGCTTTTTTCGAAAAGCTATATTAGAAGCTGGTATGTCAACGACAATGTTGTTCCTATAGACAGGGCTGAAAAAAGAAAGCAATGTGCAATAGTACAAGAAAATAAGGTACAAATATAATAATACATTAAGAAAATTGAAGTTATGACAATGAGATGGAAAATCGTGTTATGGGCGTAAGAAATAATTCTCCAGACAAAAAAAAATTAAACCTTCATTAGTCGCTGAATTTTTAGAACGCCCCGAGGCACAATGGGTCCGTGAAACCTACAAAATATTACCATTGCTTCAAGGGCGCATGTGTTGACGAAATACTGCCCTAAATTACCTTTTCCGTTTATTGAACTTAAACGCGACGAATGAGCTGAAAAGTAATTTCTATTTTGGGTTAATAAGAATTAAACAATATTTAAATTTTATTACTTTACTTTTACAATTATTTTGATGAAATTACGTGTTTGATATACAATTACTCAACATCGAGAGATTTGAAGTTAGCAATTGTTTGAAAATCCCTTAATTTAGGTCTTCAAAACCAATAATATGTTATAAATTATGTTTACAACATAATATTGGTGTTTTTATTTAGTTAGTTTGTTTTTTATTTAATAGTTTAGTTAGTTATGAATATTGAATTTGAATATTCAAACTGCTACCAATAATAACGGTGAAAACAGAAGCAAATGAAATTACGAGTATTTCACTTCAACAATTTGTAAAAATGCAATGATTAAATATTTATTTTTAGAAACAGCTTAATTAATATGCGTGTTAAAATAGTACACGCGTTAAAATAATTGCAAGACATTTACAGTGTGAAGAAAGGAAAAAAAAATATTTTTTTAGTACTTACTATTATATACATGTAAGCATCCCTCATATTTTTATTTATACATAATAAAATAAGGTAGGTACGAAGCAGAATTGAAGAAAAATTAGTTTCAAATATATATTCAAATAAAATCTAATTCAGTTTCCATTCACACAAACAATCAAACACAAAAAATATCAAACATTAGCTTTTTTTTGCCTAAGGAATTTTATTATAATGTTTTTCCCCGAATGAAACACACATCTATAAGGCTAATTTAAATCCAAAAATCTTCCCACACATACATCTCAATCGGAAATGAAACTGAAAACAAATCGTGGGGAAAAATTGGTCTTACAAATAACTTACAGTACAAAAGCACCAAAGAGAGATATACAACGCAAATAACAAGAAAAAAAAATTAGGCTCAATGGAATTAGGTTTAAATATTTCGGTGAAGAAATAAGGAGGGGAAATGCGATAAATAATAGTTACCTGGAGAATTTTAAATTGGAGACTGAGACTAATGTAGCATATTGTTAATAAATAGGAACAAAAGTTAACAATCCCTTTATTTATTTATTATTAAAAAAAAAAAAAAGTGTAGATATGGGGGAAAAAAATTTCTATTAACCAAAGCGAATATTTTTATTGCCAGCCTCAAAACGTTTTCATGAAAAGGATGAGTTTTAACATTAGTCTCCGGTAAACAAGGGAATGCAAATGTCACGACAAACACGCGATCTAATGCCTTTTCGATCTGGAGAGATTTGTCTTTATTTAAAAACACGTCGCAATAAATTTACGAGAAAACGTTAGATAACGTGTGCAAAGGTAACTCAACGTTCGTTCACCTGAATATGGTTTTAAAAGAAAGAATAAAACGACTCAAAACGGTGTAAACTATTTTTAAGTAAAATTTTTCACACATGGTTACGTTTAGTATATAATTCCAACTATTTTTGAACATTAAACCGTTCTCTTTAGCTTATTTCCATGGAGTACAATGTTTTATTTACGGTGTTTTTCGTCTGAAGCCGCAACAGAACACATGTAAAGAAACTAAATACAACATCAAAATAAATATTAAAAATTGCCTTCGATCGCACAGCGCCATCTATGGATAACTTTTAATATTATTGCAATTACACAATTTTTCTTTTTTTAATATTCATTACATTAAAAATATTCACATCCACCTTTTAAATTATATTATTTCATTAATTATTGACCATAAGCAAATTTTTAAAAAATCAAGTTTTATCAACTTATTATTCAAAGGGAAAAAATTTAAAATATATTTACTGTGCTTTTCGGTGAGAAAATTTTAAAAATTCATCTAAAAATCAAACTGAAATATTTTTCATACGTACTCCATTTCGTTTTGGATATTTTTTTAGGAAAGTACAAACACATTTTCCATGGTTTCAAAATACAACAGATATTATTTTAAAAAAATAATAATAAAATGTTTTAACCACTGTAGAGTATGTCAATGTTCGCCGTCACAGGTTTACAAATATATCTGCAACTCCAGCATTTTTTATTAAGTAATAAGATATAATTCAGTACAAACAATTGCCATATTCCTAATTTCTGTGAGGCTCAAAGGTATCAGTCTAATCAGCTTCAAATATAATACAGTACTGCGTTCAAATAATCGCAACAAATTACTCAAAAAAAAATATGTATCAAAAACTTGTTTGAAAAGAAAATTCTTAAAATTGTATCCAAATCCTATATTACTGCAGCTAAATGCACTTACCAAAAAATACTGCAATATCTCGATTCGATCTGAGAGACATTTTATATTTATATATTTCGGTACAATGGCGGTAAAGAGAAAATACACTCTCACAATATCAGTACAAGAGTAATCCTTTTAACACAGCAAGCTCATGCAGCTAGTGTGACTGAACATACTGATCTGAAAAACTGACTGTTTTTGGATTTCCCACAAACTCTAAAAATGTTCACGGAAGCTATTTAAAAATACCTTTATCTTTCAACAGCAGATCGGTTTTTATTTTAATAGGAAAAACACGAAGACTTGAACTAACAAATGGTTTACAATAAATCTTACGTACATCCCACTCGTTTAAACTTCTTCCCTTTTTCCCAATGACCCCTAAAAATACAAAAATTCGCCTTTGAAAAAATAAAAATTCACCCTCCTGATAAACTGCATAATACGATTTATGTTTCTCAGAATTAAAAAAAAAAATGCAAGGATTATGGTTCAGTAAAAAAAAGCATTTGGAAGTAAATATTTTTTCCCTCGTTCTTCAAAAAATGTTTAGAAACAATATGTATGCCTCCAAGTTGCCAAAGTCGAAATTTATTTTAAGCAGAAGAGACACGAAAAGCCAGCTAGCCATACTGAAAATGCGTAATACGGAAGCTAAACAATGAAATGGAGGATACTGTGGAAAACTAAATAGAAAATTTCTCATTTTTTAAACATGCGTGATGTTAGCACTCAAATGCCTCGATTTAAGCGACAGAAATAAAGTGCTTTTTAGATTTCTCTCGAATGAATTGTCTTCGAGAGCGAAAAGTGACGGATGCTTTCAACACATTTAAAAATGTTTCTTTCATTTTAATGCTTTTATTTTTTTACAGCTCCGAAGGCGCGTAGGATATGGATTCAAATTCACGAGAATTCATTAAAGAGTTGAGAATTAAGAGAATAACGTTCCAAAATAGGTTTGAACTATTAAGAGGTTCAGGGTTCATTTGAACTTTCCATCCAATTATACAAAATCCAAAATAAAACCATAATCTACACGAATGCCGGGGGTGATTAAATCTACGGCATTTCATCAGATATGTATCTAACCAACGTGATAAAAACTATATATGATAAAATTCCACATGTAATTAAGAAATATTCAGTTAAAAGCAAAATGGATTTTTGATTGATAGTTTGATTATTAACGTCGTAATTAAAAGCAACACAAAGACAACTAGCGGCAGATCTCGTAATTTTGAACCTCAATCTTAAGGAAGATGACACTTAGCTGGCAACCCCACTTTCTTAATTTCCACCCCATCTCAATGTGAGGGCAGTAAGCCTCAGCACGCACACACACAGAGAGATTTAAAGAGCATCAGCCCCGCTACACAACGGGTTTTTAGTGACATCAGGATTCGAGCCCACGACTCGACGGAAGCAACGCCAGCCGTGAACTCACGACCATGAGCAATCGAAAACCGCGGTCACCCGAGCAACATGGAATGAAATATGGGGTATATAAATCCCACTTATAATTTAAGCAAAATGTATCATAACAATTACACTGAAAGGGCAAAACAAAAATCATGTGCATAAGAAAATTTAAAATTTCAAATGGCAAATTTGCAATTATCAATGAACGACTACAAAAAAAAAAAAAAAAAAAAAAAGTTGAAAATGTCCAATTAATGGTAAACTACAAACATAAGAGAAATACAACTCGTTAACCAAATGAGACTGGAACTAAAATAAATCCTAGAATATCAGAACAAATAACTTAGCGCACAACAGGGGGGGGGAAAATCTATTTCCATCTCTCAAGTCAACTCAAACGTAGTTTAATCAAATAACCAGGATAGTTGGGAAACAAATTAATATTAATCACTAGGAGCTTTTAGAGCAAAGGGCGTCACCAAATAATTTTTATTTTTAAAAGTGCAGTTAGTTTCAAATGCAACCAGCATTATTGTTTTATGGTTACATGAATACTTCAATTATCTCCGGTTTTTCCCAACCACAGGAAAATAACTTACACCCATAATGATGGTATAGATTAGTAAGCAAGTGTTAATATGTTAGAAATTCTAAAAAAAGTTTTTTTTTCTCAAATAAATGCCTTTGATTTTCTTTCCAGTACCAATAAATTTCCTATCCAAAAGACAGTATACTATCGTTCTAGCAAATACAGATTGTATTTATTAGAAGTATAAAAAGATTCCATTTCATCTTCAAAGGATTCTCATTTAGTTCATTTCGAAAAATATCACTGAATACTCATATAGGAAAAATAATCAATAAATAACGAATATAGAGAAACATGGAAAATTATTTATCTATTTAATTGAAGAATTTTTTTTTCCTTCTTTGAACTATATTATTCTATCAAAAACAAATTTTAATATTATTCTGTCAAATCTAATTGACTATTATACATGAAACTAAAAGATAATTTTATAGAAAGAGGAAATATACATATCAAACAAAAAAACTAACCAATGATTCACTATATCTTCATATTATTATAAAGAAGAAACTTTCATTTTATCAAATACTTTCTGGAGTACCCGTTCAACGTAGGGATGAATACTTAAAATAAAACTCAATAAAAAATTTATAAAAGTATTTTAGAATAATTTTTAAATGAGCAATAAACAAATGAATAAATACAATCATCTCCAAAAAAAAAGTATGGAAAATCCTGTACTGTCAGTGGCACAGACCATAACGTCTTGTGAAAAATTTGGACCAGAGTAGTTAATAACAGAGAGGAAATCTCAGAGAAAACGGCTGGGGAAAGCGAAAAAAAACTGAATTTTCTAACTGTTGTACAATTGAAATTTTGTATGAAATCCACTAATTGATACCCCTCTTTCATTCTTCTTTTAAAGATGGTCAAATGTTCATTCCGTATACTGTATGAATACTGTATAATTTGGAACTATAAGGGCGGTTTAAAAAATCCTAAATTGACACTTTTCAGCGCCATGACAATTCGAAAAAAGAAACTTTCATTTTTTTCAATTATTTAGATCGCTGCATCGCAATATAATAATATTTAGGAGATAACAATACAAACGTGAAGTCCAATCTATATTGGAAAAAAAAAAAAAAAAAAAAAAAACATATACACTAAACGAAACTTGGGGGAGGGGAGGAATAGTTTTATTTACCTTCTATCTATCACTTAGAAAATAACAATGTATGTTAACAAACTATGCTATTAATGCTAAATGTGAGAATGTAGAGAAAGACAAGGCACCTAGTTTAAATTCAAAAGCCGACTTGGTAGTCTTCCTGCAAATTCTTTCTAAAATGAACTCTTATTTATCTTCCGAGTCACATTCTTTTAAATAAAAATTATTTTTTACTCATGACTTCGAAATACAATCAACACTCTCAGTATCTAGATAAATGAATTCCTGAAACATTATTATTTCAATGACCTAATTAATACAAGTATTTTGTTCATTTATGTATGAGAAAATAGCTACCGAAATAGTACCTTAAAAGCAAAACAATGATGTACATCTGTCGCGCATGTGTGGCTGAAAAATTTCACATTACACTGCCCCCTTTGCCATTACTAACAACTATTTCCCAAAAAGTTCCACAGCATAATACCTCGCAAATCTGTCGCTTTGGAAAAGATAACAACCCAAATAGAGAACCAATCGCCATAAGAATACTTTAGGTAGATACACGACAGTGATTCAAACCCAAACAAAGAGTTTTATGGAAATGCAAACAAGGAAACGTTCAAATAAACTATGATCATTTCTATGCATCCTTTTCCTTGCACTTGTTACGACGCAATCAATCATTTACGTCTTGTTTCCCGTCGTCTATTCTTTGAAGACAAAGCCACAGAAAATGACTAGATTTGCTTTGAAATCCCCCACCAATCCGACATTCCTTAAATATTCTTTTCAATAGAGGTCACAAAATAGGAAACTTTATGAAATAGTTTTTAAAATAGAGGCTAAGACATTAGAGTAAGAAATTAAAATAATTTATTGGGTCATGCTTCACATTTTTTTAAAGGGGAAAAAAATACCTTTCTACTTTCTTTTTCCACTGTACTACTTTCTAACATTTGAGCGACACCCTAAATTCCTCATAGCCCTATTCAAATTTACATGTCACCCAGATATGGATGACGCAGCAGTTTTAAGTAACAAGGAGGTTTGCATCATTTATTCTAGAACACTAAATGACAGCTCGTACATGTAACTTAGTGTTAGCCAATTTTAAATTCATTAAATAAAATGAAACATGAACTAAGAAAAAAAAATTCCGTTCATGTCAGATTTTTAACATTTGAGTTTCGAAATATTAAAAGACTATTCATCAATGTAGAGTCGAACTTCATTCACATAAAATGCCGCTTCAAAATTGATGTAATCAGTAATTTAATCAAAAGGTAAGAATTTCAAGGGCAAAAGGAAACATAGTTCCTCTAAAAGTGGTAATTATACAAGTCCTGGCCTTGTAAAATAAATACCTGTCAGAGATGGTATATGATAAGAGGTTCTTCGCATATATTTTAAACAATACGAAAATAGATGAAGGAACATTTTATACAAAAGTGTTTTGATTGTATTAACACTATTATTGTCCTGCCCGGTTATTTAATTGCATTTTGAAACAATAAGCTTTTATTTAATCTCCTAAACACCCTGGATAAAATAATGTTGTAAAAGAAAAGGACAAAAATTTTCGAATGTTACATTAGTTGTGTTTAAAATAATAAACAAGCTTAGAAGTACATTGGAACTTACCGGTGTCAGATTGAAATTCCCCATCTTAATCCGATACGTAAAAACTTAAGAAGTATATTTATATAAAGTGAGTCAACATTTTTTTAAAAAAATGCATCAGCAATTTCCACCAGTTAAAATCATGTTGAAAACAAAATGTCTTTTTAATGAAATTAAAAATTTTTTTTAACAACTATGTATTTGTCATATGTATCATTTGTCATATGAAGATTGATTTCGATTGAATAAATTTTGCCTACGAAATATGATGTTACGCAAACAGAAATTATTTTTAATAAAAGATTATTATACAAAAAAAAATGACTATGTCATGCGTTTTCTTTAAAAATACTATGTAAACGATAACTGAATATCGTCAAACATTTTACAAATATAGATAATCGATTATATGAGACATAATATAATTAAAGGTAAAAAGAAAATGAAATAACTTGAAACACGAAGAGCTGAAAAATAAACATTTTAAAAACAAGTTTGAAAGTCATTTCAAAAACCAATCAAATATAGTTTTATAGAACATTCATTAGCAGATTGAGAGAGTTTAAATAAGACGCAGCAATGCACTAATCATCAGAAAATTCTGAAACACGAATATCTCAAAGAAACGTCTTGTTACTAAAAAAAAAATGTCAGAACACATTCTCCTCTCATAACGACATAATTTCCAGCAGTTATTACTACATAAACATTCCAAAACAATTCATTGAATATATTCGAGCGATTCCTTTCGACAATATAGAAATGCAATGGGAAAATATCTGAAACGAATGTCTTTCACAGACTATTCCCAGATCCATTTGTCAATGTCGAACCCGAAACTCAATAAAATTTCTCTTTATTAGCTGAACGTACCAAGACTGCTGCACAATTTGATAACTCCAGAAGAAAATTAAATAAAGAGTCAGTTTCGATTCAGTCATAGCGATTTTGACAATAACACACAGCACTGTTTTAGAGTTGTCACTCTTTCTCATATAGGATGGTTTCAAATATCTCTCATAACCGCATGTAATTGTCGGAGGAGCCCAGACATGAAATCGATTGTGTCATTTCACGTTGCCGTGGGACTTTTCTAATCCTATTGTTCTGCTGAAATTTTAAAGCAAGACAAAGTTGCTAGCGTTGACAGGCACGAAATTACTTTTCATTCGAGAAAGAGAGAGACTATCTTTTCTCGAAATAAATCTTACAAGAGAAGTATACACTGAGAATAATAATAATGAAAAAAAAAAAAAAAAGTATATTTCTTGAAAGGAAAATGCATGTCAGCGTTTTAGATAAAAATTTAATCTATATAAATCAAATGAAATACAGAAAGCGAAAAGGAAGATAAAAGAATACATACAATTTTTGAAATATTTAACAAAGCAAAAACATTTAAGAGCTTTTGGCACTATGCACGGAGCCACAATGTGAATAATTTTTAGTTTATTATTACTTTTGTTCACGTTTTGAAACGCACATCTTTTTCAAAAAAGAAAACACTAAAAACTTAACGATACAACACTATAAACATCATAAATTTTTTTTCCATATATATCTCTTCATTAACAATGAAACCACTAATTTCCTAAAAAGAGACGATTAATTTTGGATAAAACAAATATAATAACTTAAAATTGTAATTTTAAGATTATATAAATTTAAATAAAAGCAACATTTTTATATTTAGTAATTTCTATCAATACGAATGCCTTTTCAAAATGGAATCAACATCTGTCTGACATTGAAGTTCAAGAAGTAGAACGCTTTAAAAAATGCGAATATATTCGAACTGCTAAGTACCGGGCGGGGCCCCGAACGATCGTTCGAACACATACAAAAGCCATACAAGACAAAGACAATCGCTAAGAATAACACAAGTACTTCTATACCACTTAAGGCTATTTTAGAGCTCAAGCTAACCAAGCTCGCATTTCTTAGTGGAAAGAAACACAGGACGCAGCAAAAGACCGCAAACTCACACAAGCGCATTGCATTGGCTTCCAATTAGATCAACACATTCTACGTTTTAAATCCATTTTTATCAATACAAAACTAAACCAACTACTTTAGAATAAAATAATTTTCTTTTCACAAAGGCCAAAGAGCAACAGTAATTTATTTCAGAAAACAACTTATAAAGATACATTTTGCTATAAATGTTTTGTAATTTACGACATCACATTTTATTTCATGTGAACAAAACCAGCTTCCATTTTTACTTCCAATTCACTGTAACGTACCTTCTATGAACAATCGATGAAATTGACATTTTTATGTCCAAAAAAACACTAAAAAATTTAAAATAAAGAAATTACTTTTCAACGTCTTTACACACAAAACACAAAGAAATAGATTTCCACCCTACTTTTATTCTTGCATCCAAACAACAAAGATGCAGTTCCTCACGCGACATTTTCTATGTAATGACTAAAGAAAATGTTTCATAAAGGTTATCGTGTCGCTAAGAAACATTTTCTTTGTCATCGGGGAGAGGCTCTTGAAACAATGGACTTGAAATATGGGCGATCAGAGAAAGTTACGAGCATTTAAACGTACGTGAATGACGAGAGAGATTTAGTACCAGGTGATCTTTCTTGTTTGTGGCAGTGAGTTCCAGGTCATACCCCCCATGATCTTTCCATCCTAAAGAGCACGAACAATCCCATAATTCATACAACAAGAACT
Organism: Nephila pilipes; assembly: GCA_019974015.1. Lineage (NCBI taxonomy): Eukaryota > Metazoa > Arthropoda > Arachnida > Araneae > Nephilidae > Nephila > Nephila pilipes. The sequence goes on along the minus strand of BMAW01041176.1, from coordinate 52,533 downwards.
TACAAAAAGCCACACGAGGTCGATTCCTACTGCTAAATTCGAGAATATATATCACGGTAGAAATAGAAAAATGTAAGGTCTGCAAAATTGTGTAAAGAACAGGTCAAAAAGGATAGTTATCGAGGGAGTTTTGTTCTACACCTCATTATTGCTAACGCTCCGTGAAGGAAATCGTGACAGAAATATGATGGATTTTCGAAACTTGTTTAAAGATGTCAATGCGGAGAATTTTTTTAAAAAAAATAATGAGGTAAGGAGGTCGTGTACTAAAATATATAACAATATAGTACAAATTCAATTTGGTTCGATTTAAGAGATTGACATGAATATTTTAAATAAAGTTCAAGCATTGATATATCACCATGTAATAAAAATGATAAAAATTTTATGGTAATGTAAAAATAGTATTAAAAACAGTCTGATGGAACGTATCATACATATAAAGAAAACAGAAGAAAAAATTAATTATTAAACATTGCGAAAGTTTTAATTTCACAATTTAAGATTTCCTACCAGAAATTTCGGTTATGATGTTTCATATATTAGTTTCTGAGGTACAAAATATTCATTTCGAATCCTCAATCTTACTTGTAATCAAAAGAATAATATAAAATTTAAAATATTGTCATAATTTTTAACATTAAATTTGAGAACAAAATTCACTACAAAAAAATATGCGCGACGCTTAATTTCTATCGTAATCACTTTACTCTTTTCCAGAAGAAAACTTTTAGACATTTAAAATAAAATATAAACATATCATATATTTAAAAAAAAAAAAAACTAAGTAACACAGACACAAATAAAAATTACATAGTAAGGAATAATTAATGTTCATTCTTAAAATGTTTCGTGGAGCGATTAATCCACTTACATTGTAAAATCTAAAAGTTCGATTTTACGTGCTATCATTGCATAAATGATTTTTTTTTTATTAAATTCCAATAATTACTTATTTTAAATTTTATTCCTATTTGGAATATATCCACGTCTTTTTATTAGACATCAAGGCGTCCCCCCCCCCCCAATGCCCTTCCCGATCAAACTTGTAATAAAACCTGTATGAAAAAGGTAACAAAAACTAAATACAACTTACATTATAATCAAAAATGTTATTATTAATTTGACATCAATTAAATAGGCTAAAATGAGAGTAAATAACAACTACATAAGAGCACATCTTACAAACGCAGGAAAGAGCCATAATATTATGATGCACACGTATTTAAGTAATTTATTCATTCGCGGGCGCATTTCATACAAAATAAGCGACGTGCTCGTCTAGCGTGACAGGACATTAATTTTTTATATGGATGAGAAGCAGACTTAAACAACTTCCTAATTGCTGACTTAATCTATGCGCAATGACTATTCTTTACAGGACGCATCAAGCTAGGAACGAATTTGACCCAGTCAAGTCGTCCATCCCTTTATAACACTTAACAGTTTCATGCGCATAGATTGAAAGAGTGATGAAGAGTAACAACTAATACACACGTTTCTAGCAGAAAATCGGAACATGGCCACGAATATAAATTCCGAGCCTGACAGCTAGAACACAAAGCTACAACAAACAATTTTTCGCAAACATCTGGCGAGTATTAATAAACATAATTCAGTACAATAGAAAATAGATGCAGCGTGACGTCACGACGTATGAAACACCAGCTGTAGATAACAACCTAGTGTATTTGACCTTGGGAATAAATATTAGTCATTTGTTCGACCACAACATTGTGCGACTATTGCCAAATTTACGAACAATCGAACGGGACGGTAAAATAAACTGATGGAAATGATAAAAATTTAGACTTCTCACAGCAAGAGGCGTAAATAGAATAAGAGTGGAGGCCGAACGAATTCGTTTTTCCATATTTATGTATAATTAACATACCGTGAAAGAAATGGGATCTATTATTTGTCTACAAATGCAATGAATAGAGGTATAGTGGTTGGCACGAATTCGGGACTTAAGTAATGTATGTATGCACTGACGTCATTACAATAACTTCCGTGCAAGTATATGTAGGCTTGATGTCCATGCATGCTCCAAAATAAAGGAATTTCTTTCAAATTCTGCAAAAGTTCTTTCTTTGCACAATTCATCTTTATACTTAAGATGATACGCTGAAAAAGTTTCACGTGAACAGAGTCGACCTTCTCCATAAAGTGCCGTGGATACCATTTGTAAATTTTTTGTAAAGTAAAAAAAAAATTACAAACGCATATTACTAATGTTCGTTTATTTAATACGTGATTTTGTTTCTGCTAATTCATTTATTACTTCAGAAAAATTACAATTTTTTTTGAAATTTCCTTTTTGATGCTTAATATAGCAAGTGTATTTAAGCGTTCTGCACACATGCACATAAAGAGTTCAGTTTAGGTGAGATACTCGGGAGTTCCCCGAATCAAATAACAAAACTAACCATTCGCATCATCAAGAATTAGTTTGAAGATTGTCGAAATTCAGAGATCTACAATATAACAATGTTTACGATTAAATAAACTTTATGTTATACTGACAACGATAGGGATAATGTCAAGTTTTATGTGCAAGAATGCGTTCTTTTAGTTCTTGATCATGTTGGGGAGCCCTGGATCGCGGGGCCCCGGTGCGTAGCATCCACCGCACCCCTCAGTGGCCGCCCTGCACGTGAATCCATATAACACATCAATCAATAACTCCCGAGACTAACATTGAAAACAACATTTTTTTTTGCAAAATTTTTTTTATTCAGCAACTTAATTTTTTTTTTTTTCACCTTTTAGGGTGATACAATCGTTCCAACGCTTTTCCAAATCTTTTTTTTTTTTTCTTTTCTTTTTTCGCAAGAAATCTTTTTTGTTGCGAGTAAATAGCGATAAACAGCTTTCTGAATCATCGACTCGTTGCTGTTTTTGTTCCATCGAAAGCAATCGCGGCACCCACTTGGAAAAAACCTTTTTCATGCTCAATTTTTCATGAAGGATAGTAAATACACTTCCATATGATATCTGTGTCATCTCAGCAATCTCACGGAGCTTCACTTTACGATCTTTCATTATAATTTTTGTCACTTCACTCACATTTTCCGGTGTAACGGCTTCCACAGGTCTACCCGAGCGTTCCGCGTCATTTGTGTCGGTACGACCACGTTTAAACTCGGCAAACCACCGACAAATCGTTGCTTTTGATGGACAAGAGTCCGGGTAACATTTTTCAATCCATTGTTCGCTTGCACGGTGTTTTTACCCATTAAAAAACAATGTTTTTATCAGAACACGAAACTCGGTTTTTTCCATTTTTTAAACAAACTGCAAAACGACTTTACTCCAACCTCGATAACTCAGCTGTTTCTGGTCCGATCGACTTAAAATTTTGACACGTTTCAAGCAAAGGTTAGTACTCTAGAAAGACCTGGTACTGGTTTACTACGAGCGCCATCTCTGGGTTAGTCTCGGGAGTTATTGATTGATGTGTTAAGTATAAAAGATACAATTTATATTTTTCCTTATGAATCATTCAATTCAAGAACATGGCACTAAGATTCACGTTTCTTAAATTATATATATTAAATTATATCACATATTACTCTTCTGTTTTATGCGAGTGTGTTAATTTCCTCACAGAAATATTCTCGTAACTATCCAAAAAATAATTCAGTCTCTAGTAATTAATAATAATCATTCCGAAATGACAGTGATCTACTTATATATAATACAAAGCTATTCTGAATATGCCTTGAAACAAGACTAGTATTTTTAAGTTTCGTAAATTTAATAAGTGGTTAATAACTCAAAATGCATATATTTGATATTTTCAACGAAAAGAACTTTTACCTTTTTCAAAAAATTATTGTTTCCAGTTACTTTCTCTGTCATTTAGGACAGAATATTATCAGATATTACTCCTCAATTTCTATTAGTGTGTCAAATATCTATTTCAAAAATATATTTAAAGAAATAAGTTCACTTTCAAAAGAGCCTAAAATTTATTCCTAAAAATAACAAAAATATAATCAATATAATCAAAAGGGAAAAGTTCTTATTTGAATTCATAAATAAACAGATCAGATACACAGTACCGACAAAAATCAAAATGACTCCATCAACCAATATCATAAAATTAAGATCAGAAATTGATTTAAAAAAACTATCACATAAATTAGAATCAAATTTTTCTTGAAATAAAAATTAATGGTACAACCATTTGCGTGTGTGTGTAAACAAATTTAAAACATAATATGCAACAGATTCAATACCTCACAAAACGAGAGCATAAATAGTTCATGACTCCTAAATCTCGACACAGACTCGGCACAATCAATAGTGGTGTTTGTGTATATGCGATGACGACAAATTCAATTTCTATTTCTTAACCCTAAGCCATTTCTTCCGCTATTAAATACATTGATTTCTTCTTTGGGTTCGCGCGCGTTAAAGTGCATCGGGAGCCCGTTTAAATTGCTGAATTAACTAAATTCTAGGGAGCTCCCTTTTTCTTGAGCATTATGCTGGATCTAATGCTCTTTTTCTCTGATCACAATTACTGTGTGAACTTCGACATGGCTTGATTTATTCGACATGGCTTGAAATTATAAATACATAAAATGCTTCAAAATCGTTCATTAAAATCACACATTTATTACTTATAATGACTGCCTCATTTTCTTGAATATGAACTTAAATTACAACATCTCCAATAAATGTCAAATATATATATATATATATATATATATATATATATATATATATATATATATATATAACATAATCCTCAATTGACATGTAAAAATGCACTTTGACTCAGGGTTGGAATGAGAACACCTTTGTTCAATTAAGACTGTTTATTCATTTTGATGAGAGAGAGAGGCAATAAATATACAATATTAAAATGGGTAATGCAAGCCGCGCAGCCTCGAGTACAGCAAAAGAGAGCGAATTTTACCTCACATTCGCATTTATAGGTAAGGATTTCTCCAGATAACGTGGTATAAGATGAAGGGATTCTGAAGACGTCTATCAGTCTAGTAGAGATTATTTCCGACAGATTTATGACTATGTGAAAGTTGATTCAATAGGTTTTATGAGCGCGTGATCACATAAATTAATGGATAATTTGGAATCGTATCAGTAAATAACGATAAACTCTTTATTAATGGGTTAATACAGAATGAGAAAAACTAGAAAATAAAATTAGTTTTTTTGTGTGAGATCATTACACACACGTGTGTGGGTGCGAGCGCGTTTCTGGCTATTAAAATTGCTATACCAGGAAGAAATGCAAATATCAAAATGATATTTATTAGACAAATACATTATACTGGAAATAACAAGTGATTAAATTTTCAAGATATTTGGAAGCATAGATCATGAGAAATCAGTACGAAGAATAACCACCTGTCAGCAATAACAATTCTTATACGCTTGGGCATTGAGTCACAGATTGGATCGTATGCACAGTTACAGCTCCCCATGCAGCTTCAACACGATGCCATAGTTCATCGACTGTGGTAAGGTGACGAGCCAATCGCTCGGCAACCATAGCCAGACGTTTTCTATAGGTGAGAGATCTTCAGACCGTGCTGGCCTAGGTAGCAAATGAACATTTTCTGTATCAAGAAAAGTCCGTACAATACCGGAAAACATGCTGCCATGCAATATCCTGCTGAAATGTAGCATTTCGCAGGGTTCGAAGAAAGGGAAGAGCCATGGCCCTTGACACACCGGAAATATAACGTCCACTGTTCAAAGTGTCATCAATGCGAACAAGTGAGTGATAGTATTCTAAAGGCGCAAGAGCCAGATATGGTCACGCTGCCCCAAACAAGGTAAAGCTGTGACCGAGATGTTTGAAAATATTGAAAAAAGATTTTAAAAAAAAATGATTGACAAAAAGGAGGGTCGAAAATAGAGAAGGAGTTGCTAGGGTAAGTGAGTGAGTGAGTGAATGTAAAGTTTATTGGAGCAAGAGCCAGATATGGCTAGTTGCTAGGGTAAAACGGGGGTGCGGCATCTGTGTTTACCAGAGACAATAAACCCCATGGGAAAGAAAAAGATGACTAAGATGACCGGGGTCATGACGCCCGAGCTACCTAATGAAGGCAAACTCCTGAGGTCCCCCAAACTGGTGGACCAGTCCCTTCATATAATCTTCAGGGGCAAGGTGCTCTGTTATAGCACCAAACGCTGGGTACCCATTTTAGTCACCTACATGCATAAGCTACATTGGGGCCATTCTTTCACACCCGGTCAACATACAGGAAATGCGAACTAGAGGTGACTGAGGTGTGTATCCAATAACACCTCCCATACCATCACCCCAGGTGATGGTCCACTATGAAGATGTCGAATGCACGATGGCAATGTGCGTTCTCCACGATGCCACCAAACGCGTATGTGGTCATCATACTGCTGTAAAACAGAACCCGGATTCGTCTGAAAAGACGACGCCACGCTATTGTTAAGTCCACGTTCATCGTTGATCACATCATTGAAGGCGTTCCTGTCTGTGATGTCGCATCAAGGGTAGCCGAAGCCATGATCACCGAGCTGATAATCCATGCTGCAGCATACATCATCGAACTGTTCGTGCAGACCCTTCTAGTCTTGCAAACGATCCGTTTTCTTGACTTGGGGCTCGTGAAGCGGATATATGATCCATTAAGGCCATGCAAGTAACAAGTTTTTCTGCTCGGCTGTTAGTGATTGCAGGCCATTTGAGATAGAGCACGGAATTCCTTATGACCAACCTGAACCCATAGATAACATATTCTGCTGACATTCATGGGACTTCAACCGACGCGAACCACAATATTGCGATACGATAAACCGCAATCCCGGGAGGCAGCAATTCGATTTTCTATCTCAGTCAGAAACGTGATGGTAAGCATTTCTCCTTCTTGCAAAAGGCATCATAAAAATTTTTCATGGAACAGCAATATTCAAATGCAATTTGTATATGAGAAACCTGCTGTATAATTTCTTCATTTAAGCGCATTGTAGGAGTCACTACAGGCGCCTGCTTTGCATTAATGCGCTGAAAAGCTAATCATTTGCATATCACAGCATCTGCTTTATGTCGTGTAAATTTCACGTGTGTAACGTGTCGCCTTCTTGGTGTAGCAATTTAATGGCCAGTAGTGTGTATATATATATATATATATATATATATATATATAGTTAATAAACACTAGTTAACTAATGATAGCGTATTAAAATTTTCTTTTCGATGAATAATGGAACTCAGGGGATTCGTATAACACAGTTTGAAGACCATTGCTCTATAGTGACAATACCGTGCAAATTATATTATAGTGTTTGCTTAAGCAGAAGTTACCGGGAGCTTTTATATCTCATATTGGTTTAGTGTGGAAGTTAAGGAGAGTGGAATACCAGATCAGGTAGCTCATGTGTGGCTATTAAATAACCAGACTGACGCCGTAAAACATTTTATTTTGATATCATTTATGTTTACATATCACCTTCAATATACATCCCTCCTCTATCCATGCGAATCTTCCATTGATCGAAACAGTGCTGGAAGTCTTCAGTCAGTTCTTTCAGGAAGCGTGTCGCTTTCTCTTTCACAGCTTCAACGACTCAAACCTTGTTCCTTTTTACGCAGATTTCAACTTGGGAAACAGATAGAAGTCGCATGGATAAGATACGGCGAATAAAGGAGATAGTTTAACAATGGGATGTCCTTGGCTGGAAACTTTTTTGACAGACTATGTGGAATGAGCCGGCGCATTGACTTGGTGGAAAAATTTGCCGGATTCTTAGTCAATTCCTACAGTCTCAGCAATCGCACGAATATTTACCCGACGATCAGATCGAACAAAATTACCGATTTTTTCGGTATTGTCGACCGTTTTTGACGTGGAAGGGCCACCCAAACGTGAATCATCTTCAACGTCTTCTCAGCAATCTTGAAAACGCTTAAGCAACTCAAAAACACGTGCATGTGATAAACATTGATTGCCATACACTTCTTTCAAACAAATTATAAGTTTCAGTAGCGGTTTTTCCAATTTCATGCGAAATTTCACAACAATTCGTAGCTCACTCATCATTTTTCCGGTGAAACAAAAAAAAAATTACTCTAATTCTACAGATATACGGATTTGTTTACAGAAGCGAGAGAGAAGGCTTCACACTAAACAGCTGTCGATCGCTGGCGTTTGGAGCATGCGTGCTTCTAAAACAGCGTCAGTTCCATTATTTAATAGCCACACCTTGTATATTATACATATGTGTGAGTGTGTGCGCATATATTTGTATATGCATACAACATACAAACACATATAACATATAATCTCGCGAATATATTTTAAACTTCATAAAGGGGACATTTAAAATAACTTTGAGGCACTTTGGGTGGCATTTTCTACCGCTCAATTGGATTCCTATTCGACAAAGCGAAAAAATAATAGCAGTAATGAATGAATTACACCATATGACACTTGAAATTCATCAAGGTTAGAGGTCTTTTCACTTGACAGCTATCTACCGTGTAATATCACGCTTTCCAAGTTTTCAACCATCATCCACTAGTCCAGTGCGTTTTTCATAACGATACATTAGTGTAAAACGGATAGATAATGTAGCAATTTAGATAATGAAGCATAAAATCTACTGACATCTCATTCGAGCTGCCTTTGTGTTTACATAAACTCTCATTTCTTGAAGGGAAAAAAAAAAATGAAATTTCAAGAAGTAATTACCAGTTCATATTTTTGCAGATTTCGAACTCGTTTCTAATTATTGATCGACAAAAAAGTTCGAAACTAGTCTGACAAAAGATACGCCCTCCTCAAATACATACATTCATTGTCCTTTTAAAAATGACTCATTTACATAACTTGATGTAAGTGACACTTGTCTTTTTCGTAACAGACATTTTAATCCATTGTTAATGAAATGAAAATCTTAACTAGCTGCCAAACATAGTAACGTTAATTGAAAGATTAAACAAGCAACCATCATGAATTTAAAGGAAACAAAATATATTTGCAGCCCTTCCGAATAGCTATTGTATTTGAGGAACATGTGATTATAATGTAATTTTAATTAGTAACTGACTGTTTTAATTTAGGACAATTCATGAAAACAAGGTTTATGTTGACTAGAGTAATGACACATGTCAGTACAAGACTGATGTCACATTTGATATGTATCAGACTAGATATAATCTACCTATTAAAGTAGAAAACAATGATATACTAAAACGTTATTTATATCACAATAGTAAAACTCAAAAGACTGAGAATTTTAAAAAAGTCAAAAATTTAGTAAAATATTAAAGCACAGATATAAAGCAATAGTTTGCTTTAAGAATTATTATTTTATGCATATACCTACACACGTTTAAAAAAAAATTATAAGAGGGGAATGAGAACACTACTAATAATGATCTCGGGGTTTATTTTTAATTTTAAAAATAATCTTTTAAAAAAAATATTTCCCATTTTGTGCTTATGAAAATAAAGCTCTCTTCTTGGGGGGGGGGGGGAATGAATAGCTTAAAATACAAAGTACAGCAACTTTTTTTTAAAAAAAATTTATCCATAATTATAAAAAGGCCAGCTCTCGCTCTAATCAATAAATTTGAGCTTAAAACACATTAAAATCTGTTACAAACATTTCTTAGGTTCATTTCATTCAATAATCTTTACTTTCATTTAATAAAATGCATTTGTAAAAACTTAAAATAATCTTAACAAACAACATAGCTTTAAAAAAAAGTATTACATCAAAATAAGGAGTGGAAGAGAGAAACTTGATACACAAGCGAAAAAAATTAATTAAAATACAGATTTTAATTAAAAACTTTTCCCTTAATTACAATGCTATGCAATTTCAATTTTAGAATATTAAATTTTGCGAATTCCAGCAAACAAAGCGAAATCTTACAACAAAAACGAAGCAACTCAATTTAGAAGGGGGGGGGGGGAGAACCTTGCCCAGTTCCTTTTATCAATAATCTCTCACATCAGGTAATTTGAGCTATTTTTCTCGTAAAAGATCTTGCCTCTATAGGGGGAGGGGAGTGTAAATTCTAAGTTGGGCACAAGCCTCGTACTCTGTTGTTGCACGTGTAAAAATGTCTTTCCGTAACTCGATATTCATTGCATTTTTTTCCTTTCCTTTTTTATAACAGGAATTTCTTTTTCTGATCATGAAGGAAAACGCTGTGAACAGGGGTAGAAACTAAGTGGACTGAAAAAGAAAAGGATCACGAAGAAAGAAAGAAAGAAAGAAAACTGAGGTGCAGGAGATATAACTACTGAAAAACTTTCGAATCGATTTTTCGAAGTTAAAAAGTTAAATTTAAACATGAATTCAAAAATGAACTTTGTGAGACATCTACAAGATGGGACTGAAATATTTTTTCGTTTTACGCAAAAAAAAAAAAAAAAAAAAAACAATATATGCATGCAAAAAGAAAGAAAAGCAAATGAAAGAATCTCACCTATATTTTCGATGTCATAAAAACAGTCCCCCCCAAAAAAATTTTAAAAAAAAAAAAAAAAAAAAAAAAACTTAAGCTGCTTCGCATAATTTTGAAACTCAATCTACTTAAAAAACTTTAGAATTTAAATTCAAGATATATATTTAAGTAATTGTAATCAAAATGCGTAACTGTAAAATTAAAAAGATATTAAAATATTAAAAAGCCCACACATTAATATTAATTTTTGCAATAAGTCAAAAGGAAAAAAAATCATATTTCTCAATTTTTCTCTTCCTCCTTCCCAACGAAAAGAAAATTACATGAGAAAACTTCAACCAAATTTTAGTTATTATTCCTACAATTTTATAAAGAATATCTTTAACACCAGTAATTTTTACTTGGAATCGATTCTGTGTTTCTTTTTCCCCCCTTCATTTGTCATGTATTTTGTTGTTACTTCAGTAATATCGGAAAATTCGCATTTATATTAATAATAATTTCATAAGTCAAAATAATGGTTTATTATGAAATAAAAGTCGTCATTCTTGAATAACAAAGAATTAAATTCTAACAATTTTTTTTTTTTAATGACTAACATTTTACAGTTTCGCTTCCATACTTGATCAACTCTTTGTGGCTTAATATTTCCCCCGGTTTTGACTTGCATCACATTATAATTCAATGGAAGACCAGGCTCTCTATGTACATCATATACAATTATGGTTAAATTAATATTGTGGTAATTTACAATTTAAGCACTTTAGTTCATTCCGCACCGAGATATACAGGCAATGGACTTCACTATTTAATCGTATTTATTTAAAGTTATTATAAAACCCCTTTCAATGATTAATTGTTGCTACACGATAAATAAAAATCAAAACCTATTGTTTACTGTGAATTAAAAGTATTTTTAGTGTCAAGAGTCTGCCTGATGAGTAAGCACTTATAACCAAACAGTTACTGCAAATATCTACAGTTTAAAATATGAAAATTGAATATGTTAGGTTACCCTAGTCCATATATTTAAAAAAAAAAAAAAAAAAAAAAACTAAATGAATTAGAAATTTCAGTCAACTAATAATATTGTGATACGTCCACACATATGCACAAAAATGCGAAATAGGCAACGTTCAGCAGGGATCGTCCTGATATCTTCGTAATCAAAAAAAAAAAAAAAAATCAATGAATTATTTCCTTATATTCAGAAAAAAATTCATTAAGCCATGAGAAAATAAACGTACTGATTTTGAATGATATTTTATACATGATTTTTTGAAGTTTCATTATATATGATTTCGTACTGTCGTGAAAGCTATACAAGAATAGTAAAATACGAGCATATGTGAGAGATTAAAGTATGCCTAGTAAAACATATTAATCAGTTTATTACCGTCTCTTAAATGGTCAAGTGACAAAAGTTTTACAGTAAAAATAAAATTGAATAGATAATTGAAGAAATTCTTTTTGAAAAGATTTTTTATGAAGATTGTTATGTCAGCAGTACATTTGATTTATTAAGTGGCGAAGCAAATTTTTAAGTAAAATAACATCTTATCCTTGATATTATAGCGTTTTAAATTCGTAACACAATACAGAAGAAAAAAATTATACTAATAAATAAACGAAAAAGATCGCTGGCTCAAACTTTTTCTCCTTTTTACGGAGTTTCTTAGAACTGCATGCATCCATAAGTCATTTCACCTTTTTTAATTTTTTACTTCTATCTTTTCCTCGTTATTTTATTCATTCTAGAGATCAGATTTCCCCATAACTCCCATTTTTTCATAAGACTATTAGTATATATTTGTTGTCTTTGAGAAAAACTACAATCACGTGTTACCTTTTATAACTTTAATTACTTTATGCAAAGTTGGCGCTTTCTTCACATTCACTGTTTTTTCTCTCTCGCCTCCATTTCCATATTTAGTGAGAAAGGGGAATTATTACGTGGCTAAAATAATATTAAGATGCAAGAGAAATCTTCGTAAAAGTCAGTGACCTCAATTTTCACCTAAAAAATACTATGCGCTACAAGATATTTTTGAACATGCCGGAAAAGAGAATTATCACACGTAACGTTTACATTTTTTATAGGATTCTTTTTCTTTTTTAAATTCGAGATAAAAACGCATGATATAATGGGTGTTTTCAGTTGAATAATGAGCAAAAAATACTCAGTCATACAAATAAATGTTGTTTTCGCTTTTACACTTAACAGGTAAATTTACCCATTTTCAAAAATCGGAAATCAGCTAATTTTTTTTTTCCTAAGAGTTACTCGCGGTTGAATGCACAAGCGGTCGTTTAAAAACAATTCTATGAGAAAATAATGGCCCCAATCAAAAGCTGGATCACGTAGAATTATATATAAGTCAAGGAGAATAGAAGTTGAAGACGCCCATTTAAACAAATCGCATTAAATATTTTATTATTAGCACGACAAGCTCGGTAATTCTGTACTTATTTTGCATGAGTCATTTACAAATATTTAAATATTGAGTTTAATATTTTTCGTACCAAGTACCTGTTAAATAGATAAATTTAGAGACTAATAGAAAATAACTGAAATTCCATTTTCAATTTAATAAGCTGTATTTAAATATTTTGTACTCTTCATGAATCACTGTTAGATTATTGAATCAACAAATTTCTATACGCCCTTTACATACCAAAAAGTAAGACATTTAAAAAATCCTGACCAAACTGTATACCAACCTAGCTTTTCCTGATCACTAGTCTGATTATAGGATGACAACGAATTAGATATCACAGCACTTATGTAAAAGTGTTGTTTTCTGTGTTTCCCCAAATAATAAAGTGATAACATATTCCAGTTTTCACATACCCGCGGTGTTAATACGTGGAAACTCGTGCGACGCACGACGAAACCAAGTCAAATAAGCACCGGTCCCAGTACCTCATTGTCTTGTTAAGACAGACATAAATATTTGATTAATTATTATTGTTTTATTTGGAGTAGCGTGAAGTCTGATTTTATTGAACTCAAAATATCTTTGAAAATTAAAATGAAATAAAAATATGCAAGGTGTTTTAAAATTAAATATTTGCTATTTTCCGATTTCTGGCAATACAAAAAACTGGCCAAAAATGTTTCCTTAGCTCATTGTCTTAAATATATCCATTAAATTTAATTTATTTTAATAAACAAAAAAGTAGAGAGTACCACCACCTACTTGAACTATTCGGTATGGGTCAAAATTTCATATTTTTCACAGTAACGTTTAAATACGAGTATACTAGTTAAGTGTTTCAGAAGTAAGGTAAATTTTTTCAAACAGTGACTTTCTGAATGTTTTTAAGAATATGTATTTTTCGCAATACTTCCTATAATAGTTAGTTTCCTACATTTTTTCTTACTTTTACTTTAAATGCGCGTCACCTGCAATAGTTACAGTGAATCTCCATCTACTGAAGTATTTGTACACAAACATCTTTCACACTCGACGCAAAATGGTCGATAACAATACATTCTGTTTATTAATTTTGCTGTACAATTTTTATCGATTCTAGTAAAGTAAAATCGTGCCATTCAATTTTTAGCCAAACAAAACTTGGCCGAAAAAGTATTCGAAAGAAATAATGCGGTAACATTTTTACTAAGAATCGAGCCAATCATGTAAGTACATAATTAATAGAACTCAAATTGAAAAAAGTATGTCTTTTTACCAATGGAAGTAAAATTCAAAAAGGAACAATTATGTTATTAGGGAATAATATAAAAGAAATTATTTTAAATAAAATCAAACCGGCAAAGTATTTTTCTTTTTACTCGATTGTATCCTTAATGCCTGCCATCATCATCAGATATCAGTTTGTAAGAGGTAACATAAGTTAGAAATTATGGGTATCTTAAATGATATCAGCTCAAATTATACGAAAAACTGGAAGAATCATTAACTGATTAAAAAATAATAAAAGCGACATATATAGTATAGAATTTTTGTATGATTTTAAGATTTTACAAAATTTTAGAGAAAATAAAACAACGTCGGTTAAAACTCTAGCTCGTTGTCAACAATTTAACTCACACCTATCCTAACATTTACATTGCTTTACGCATTTTATAAACAATTCCAGTCTCTGTAGCTATAGTAAAAATCATTTTCAAAACTGAAAATTACCTGAGATCGACTATGGGTCAAATGAGACAGGCAAATCTTGCAATTATTTCCATTGAAAGGAATATTTCACAAAAATATAGTTTACTTTTAAATCAATTTTCTAAAAAAAAAAAGTTCGCTTGAAACATTCAGAATCTGTAATTTAACTTATACCAAATGTTGAAATTATTTTGTTTAGATTCGTTTCAGTTCATTTATTATATGTGTGTTATATTCTTGGTTAACGTGATCGAACACAGTTTGTGTGAAAATATATTTAATGTATTAATATAATTTAATATTAATAAATAATTAAAATAAAATATTATTTGCATCTCTACATTTCTATACACAACATGTTTCTCTTCAGCTATATATATTTTTAAAATATTTAATATATTACATACGTAAATTAATTTGTCTCTAATTGTAAGCGATAGTGTTAAGTAGTATATTTGGTATTAGATATGCTTAGTATATTATTTCGCTTTGTTTCAAAGTTATTTTAATAACATAAATATATGTATACTTTTTCAATAATTATGTTTGAGTGTAGGTTTCAACAAAACAAAATATCAACACATTTTAAGAAAAATAAAGGAAAAACATAATTTCATTTTTTATTTTTCACTCTATTTTAATGTGATTTAAACTTCATTTCAAGTGTTAGCCATAAGCCATTTTACCTTAACATCGCCATTAGACATTTGCACGACGGCGCCTATTAAGCTTAGCGAGGGCTCATGAAAATTAAAAATTTCTACCAGAAACACAATTCAAAAACAGCATAAGCTTAAGTACAAGCAAATTTTTAAAAAAATCTATGCACTCCTACACAATAAAATTGTATATTTACCTTTTTCAGATAACGTAATTTTTCCACATATATCGTTGATATGACACACAAAGATAAAGCAATCATCCTAAATTCATTATCATAAACACAGTTTGCTCATTTTTATTGTTTTAGAGTAACTTCCTTTTCAGAAACAATGGATCAAGGTTCTACTGCATATATCCGCCCTCAAAAATGACGCAAACCATATGGGGATCATATTTCACCGGTAGGCTTAAATGAAAAGCTTGGAACTAAATAGAAAACAGATGCACAATGCTGAACCAACTGAATTTGCGTTACACATAGAGAGATATCTCTTGGGGGTTAACGTTAATGTTAATAAGGAACGAAGACTCATTTAAAAGGAAATTTTATCTTTGGTAAATAAGTCACTACTTTAAATTTCTATTTAAAATGATCTGATTGTATGAACTTTGAATCATATTTACTGTTTTAATATAAATTTATGAATGATATTTTCTAAATTATTTCCAATCGAGAATTATTACTCCTTCATAATTTTTTGATACAAATAGCGAAACAAGTAGTGCATTACGTAAGAATCTTTGATATATACATCATTTCTCAAATAACAGGTTACTATCACAAGAAACTAAAAACTATATTCGAAGAAATGTTGAAATGATTTTATTTTAAAACAAGTATTTTCAAGGAAAACTTCCAAGTTTATAAGCATGATTATCAAAATGCCTCAGTATGCATTACTGGTTAGTGAACTATTTTTGCAAATTTGCATTTTCAACACACCGACAACAATCAAAATAAACAACTAACGAAGTTTTAAGGGCATCAAAATGGTAGTGAGAATGATTAATAACGTAAAATGATTACTACTGCAACAATTAATATACTTCTTTTAATATTTGGAAGAATGTTCCTTGTATATATTATATTCCTTTATACGAAAATATAACATTGTTACGTTACAACCAAGCAAGATTCGAGATATTTTATTGGTTGATGATTAATACTCATAACTTTACAATTGTCAGTAAAAAATCGAGTTAATACATTTTCACTTCATAAAGACATCTAACAGAATAACAAATACTTCAAGCAAGCAAGCGATAGACAGGATAGGATAGATAAACAAAAATAATTATAATTTTTATTGACATATTGATGTCTTAATTGCCTCTAATTGTAATAATAATTCTGTACATAAACCTAACTTTTCTTCCTAAATATTTAAAACTAATTCAAACAAATAAAAATAATAATATATATGAATTTATAGATACAAAACTGAAAATTATAGACAACTAAGTTGCAACTAACAGCAAAATTAAGAGATTATTTTAAATTCTGAATTATTTAAGTTCCATTATGGAACAGTAATATCCATACATCCATTTAAAGAAATGTAAACATAAATTATATACACCGTAATAAGAACTAAGTAATACAAATGTCACACAAAATTAGATATCTTAAGAGATTCTTTGAAAATTTTATTTAGTATATAATTACCCTATTAATTTTTAAAAGAATAATTAAAGCTTGATAATAATGGTTTGGTCGTCACTTCCCACTTTTCGCCTTGTTGCTTGTTCTGATGAACGCATCGCTAAGTGCACTTTTTGTAATGACCAGCTTTACAAATTTACTGCATTGATATTAAGTTCTAAGTCCTGGTCCTTATATTGAAAAGATGCGAATAAATAGGAACATACAGTTCCTAATTTATTTAGGAACTGTGTTGTTATGTGCCTTCGAAAATGTTTAATCCAAACGGAATAGGGGAATTTTAATTAACATTAAATATCCACATATATTTTTAAAACCTTAAACTCATAAAGAACCAATAAAATATAGAACAGTTACCGATGGTTGTAATACGTATATTACAAAAAAAAAAAGCTGGTAAATTATTACAAATAAAAATTCTTTACAGTTTCCTGTATTTTAGTAAGACTGCAATTACTAAAAATAGTTCAGATATTATAAAGCATATTAAAAACGAAGAAATATATATTATCACAGCTGAGATTTTGAAGATCTTTTTAATTTAAAAGATATTCAAATGTACCCTTACAAGATCTCACTTGTAAGGGTACTTTCAATTATTTTTAAGGAATATAATATTAAAATAATCTTATTACACATGAAACTAATGCAATTCTTTAATTTAGTACTTAAAGAAAATTATTAAATTTAATGGTAAAAATCTGAACAAATAAATATATACCACGAGGAAGACCAGCCAGTAATAATTTAGCTCATATATATTTACATTTTTATGATCAGAACGATAGATAAAAATTGGTTTATACTTAGATGCATTTATGTGTGTGACCTTATCTTTACTAATAATAACCACGAATATAAACGTAATTTAGCTTTTACTCCTTCTTATTTAAATTTAATTCAAACTAATGAAAATAAAATGGACACAAATTATTTAGATATTAAATTCGAAATTACTGATAAAATTTACAGCAATATTTCTCATAAAAAGAATTTTTCAATTTTCATGTTATTGGGGTTCCTTTCTGGTATTCATACTTTTTTATACTTTGGAATGCATTATTCAATTATGGCATACATAATAAAAATTTGGCTTCAAAAATTTAAAAATGAAAGATAATTATAAAATATTTTACAAT
This sequence comes from Nephila pilipes, assembly GCA_019974015.1. Taxonomy (NCBI): domain Eukaryota; kingdom Metazoa; phylum Arthropoda; class Arachnida; order Araneae; family Nephilidae; genus Nephila; species Nephila pilipes. Next base: position 34,506 of record BMAW01041176.1, on the reverse strand, counting down.
AATTACATTAAAAATAATCATCCTATTATTTTTTAATACTTATTTAAAATGTAAAAATTCTAAAATAGAGTTTTAAAAATGTTTGGGAATTTTTAAAAAATTCTAGAATCCACTTAAAAGTATTTGCTCTTACCTCGTAATAGAGAATAAATAAATTGAGCTTTATAGACTAAAATTCTGATTTAAGTGAATAGACACATCTAAAAATAAAAATTTATTTTTTAAAATGTTGAAAAACATTAATTTTATAATTTTTAAATTGAAATAAATTTTTTTAAAAAAAAATTTTCAGAATATTTCACAATTTTTGTCAGAAATGGCGGAAAATAGAAATATTGTTATTTTGTGTACTGGTAGCAGTCGAGTGTTTTTGAAGTTCGATTTAATACTAATATCATCCACTGGTAATTATAATTGGATTAGAATTAATGCAAAAATTTATTTTAAGTAAGTTTGATTAGAATTTGATATCATTTCGAAATTTTTATTTTGGTATTTTTTACAGCAGTCTCGTGTCCAAAATTTGGATTTGCTGTCCTTGTGCTTTCGATTTATAGTTCTTACTAAATTTTATTATAATTATTATTATTATATAAAATGTAGCATATCGTAAAGACGCTGAAGTCATATAAAGGCTGGATGAACTACAGTAATAAATCAATAAATTCATCCCAAAATAATCGCTGTCCTATGAGTATCATCGATTTTGTATTAAGTCCAAGAAGCTTAATAAAAACTAATTGGAAACTGAAAATAACGATCGTTCGTTGATAGTACCATTACATTCTCCAGCACGGCTTTCGCTGACTGCTTTATACATCTCCTCACGTAAATCACAGCAGAATCAAATTTCAACAGCAGCAAGTTGGAATGAAAGCGTGCCGCTAAATAGAACTCTCCAGCGCAAGTAAGTGTACTAGGGGAGTTGATTCACAAGATGAAAAGACCCGAGTTCGGGAAAACCGTGGGGATAATCCGTCCAACGCATTTCACCTCTCTCATGAAAAAATTTTTAAAAAAATAATCGAAGCTTCATTTATTTATTTACTTTTAGTGTGTATCCGAAATCGAAACATATTCTCTGCCATAGAAAAGAGTGAAATCCTGAAAAAGAAGAATTTTTCCCGACTCGGAAAAGTTCTTAAATCTCCTCATCACGTGCGCTACTGTATGACGCATCCATTGAGTTAGCTAAAGGGAAACGCCGGTTACGCCAGCTGTAGACAGCCGGCGGCGCCGGTTACAAAAAATCGACACCGACATACAAAAAGCAGTCCCAGCAGCGAGGGCTCCTGTTTTTAGAAAATATTCGAAAAACCGTTAGACACACAGAGACGGAAATTTTTCACCTTTGACTTCGTCTCCGATACACATATCCGTCTTTTCTCTTCCTTATAAAAAAGCTTCTACTTCGATTATGACAATCGACAGACTCGGTCGCAGAAACTGACACTCTATCTACCGATTACGAGAATTAGCATGATAAGATAACGCTTATGTGCTTTTCTATTCTATGAAATTAAATGTATGAATTATTTTTTAAAATTTTATTTATTTATTTAATTTTATTTTTTAATTTTGTAAAAAGAGTGAAAACATGGTTTTTGTTAAATTTCGCATGAATCAATAAAAAATGTAGAATTAAGTATTCTAAAAAAAAAAAAAAAGAAAGAAAGACAATCTAATCCGTCACGTACAAAGGAAAATTAAATGTTTGAAATTATAGATTTTGAATTAACTATTAGTATTGAGTATTATGATGATTGAAATTATTTATGATAAAATAGCTTTTAAGTGATTTTTCTATACCCAAATGATTATTCTAGATATTAGCTCATTGACTAATCTAAAGAGGATAATAAAAAGGTTTTAGTTAAATTTTTCATTTAAGTGCATTATTTCATTAAGTGAATAAAAAAGGACAAACGTTGAAAAATATACCATGAAATAGAAAAATATTAATTTCGGCTCATTAAAACTAAAATGTACACAGCAAAATTAAAAGTCGGAAATAATAGAATCGTAAATTAAATTACTTGGAATTATGACAGTATTCAGTACGAGAAATGAAATACTAAATACTTTAATGTGTTATTATGTATGGGAAGGTAAAAAGATTTTAATTAAATCGTTCACAAGCTCAATTGCACTAAACTTCCCCAACCCAATCATTAAATAACATATTTAAAGTAAAAATTAATATTTTAAATTATAATTATATTAGTACAAATTATATCAGAGAGTACAATTTTAATTTTGCGTGTGGATGAAAAAAAAAAAAACGAATAAAAATACTTAAAATGGTAGATTACTTATGGAGGAAAATATTTAAATTGAGCTCTATATTAAATCAAAAAATGCGCAGAAAATTAAATGCATATTCTGTGTGCAAATCATTCCATTCGTCAATTCTTGAAATTTTTTAAGTACACAAATCGAAACGTCGATAATTAGTCTTCAAATATAGTAGGAATGGGAGGAGATATTTTAATTTTCCCATTGCGGAATGGCCATAAGCGAATTAAATGTTTCAATCAATAAACAATAAATTATATCCGATAACAATAAAATAACTTACCATAGAGTTTAATTTTTAAAAAAAATTTAAAGAATCAATGTCCATTACATATAATAATAATACAAGTATTTTTTAAAAAGTATAAATAATGACAAGCTAATATAAATGAAAATTTTGAATAAGAATTTTTAAAAACAATCGAATCCACGCTTTCTTTAAACAGTTTGAAAAGGTTTTTTTTAATACTGTTTCAAACTAAACATATAATTTTATTTGCAACACCATCAATTGAAACAATAAGAAGCACATTTTACACATATCAGAAATAAAAGTACATAAATATAGATAACAAAAACCATAACTATACATATAAAATACGTGTTTGATGAAAAATGTAAGGAACATCAAGGCAAAAACATTTGAAAATATATTAAAACTAATCTACTCGAAATATGGTCTTTTTAACGCTATATGTTCATTTCATGGCAAATTTCATTAAGTAATGGAATTTTCTTCAAATCGTTACATATGACAGAACATCAAAAATAAATGAATCTAATTTACGAGATTGGAAATAAATGGATTTCTAAAGAATTGCAATTTAATTAGCTAGATTGATCTAAAAAAGAGAGAGAGAGAGAGAGAGAATTTTCTACCATCTGTTTCTTTTATAAAGATATACTCACGTTCCAGCAAAATGTATTTTTCATTCAGTCTGCATTGTTTCATTTGTCTATCTCTTTAATCATATCCATTTTGGATTCAATATGAATCTATCCATTTAATATTGAGACGTACCGAATGATACTATTAAAATTTTCCTCTTATTTTTTGTATCGAATTTTAAAAATTCAACCATAAAAATACATAAAACTAAACATTTACTTTAAAAATACGTGTTGCCTCGAGTAACTGGTAAATAGTTTCAAATGTACTTCAATTTCTACTTTTAACATCGCTTAAATGGTTTCGGAAACTAAAACAAAATTTGAAACTGAAAAAATGCAAATGTTTCTGAAAATAAAACTATCACAAAGGACAGAAAATGTAAGATTACAAAATGTAAAAAGGCTTCGAAAATTAAAAATATGTTGTATCAAATTGTGTATTGTATCAAATAAGATTAAAACCGGATTTCAAAGGATTTTAAGTTATTTTAAGCGCAAAAAAAAAAATATAACACATCTTTATGATAATCAGCATTTAGTTTAGTAATAATGAGCGCGGACTTCGACTCTCAATATGAAGTACAGTAATTTATTCAGCTTTTATTTTAAATGAAATTTTATTTGTACAAATATATGTTTTTAACTATTCATTTCTTAAAAAATCACCAAAATCAAGACAATTTTTCAAATAAAAATACAATTCAAAAACGTTAAGAGTAATAAATAAACACTTGAATTAATGCTTTAAAGGTAATGATAAAATATACAAATTATAAAAGGAAATTAAAAATTAACTTAAGGAAATTATATTTAAAAAAAACCCGCATAAACCACAAAGAAAAAAAAACAACTGTAAATTTCGAACATTTCAAAGAGTAAGCAAAAACAAAACGTTTTTACGTATAAAGAACCATTAATTCTAGATATTATAACATTAAAAAAAAACTAAATTCTTTCAAGCAAACAAAAAGAAATTGTGTATAAAATTGTGTTACAGTAATGAAAGAGTGAACAGTTCCATTTAAAACCTAAAATTAGGCTTTCTGTGCACTTTCAAAGACACAAAACTAATCTTGAAAAAGCCGAAAAATGAATTACTCACAGACAATTTAATAATTCTATTGTTTCGCACAAAACAACAACTAGTCATTTCACAAACACAAAACCAGGCTTAAAGAAAGTCGTGTTCTTCGGGTGGAACTAAACAAATATAGCAATTTTATAAATAAAAAAGGTTTGAAAGATAATACAAACAATAATAAGAATTCAAAATTTTTAAGAAAGAAAACGATTTATTAAAAATTTATTATATAAAAAGACTTCCAAGAGACAATTGACTTAAGCCTCGCTTTTAATAAGTATTAAGTTATTTTTCTCGATAATATGAACTTTAGATAATTCAAAACACATTTTGACAACATAAAATAAATAGTTAAATTTGCGTTAAGTTCTTCAGCATAACTTTCCGACATATTTAAAGAATGATTAGTAACAATTTCATTCAGAAAAATAAAATTGATAGGAAAATTTTGTTTAGCAAATTTATATTATCACCTAGTTTAGAAAACTACTTTATCATGTTTTGACAAAATTTATTTCATATGCACTTTAGTCACGTGAATTTATCAGGCAGGTGACCTGCATTTTAATCTCAGAAATACAAATGTGAAAAAAGATCAGGAATGTTGTTGCATAAATTTTAAATTTCCTCTTTTTCGAAGTCATAACATTTTTTTTTTCTTCCTATATTAGAGAAAGAAAAATTTCATTACAGATGAACAGTTACTTAAGATATATGAAATACGAAAACAAGGGAAAATACTATTTTTAATACAAAAATTAATTAAACCAGAAAAAAAGGTCTGTCTACATGACATTTGGCTTCAGAATAAATACAAATCCTACTTAGAATATTCAAAAGATTTTTTTAAAAAAAAAAGTACACATATCCGTAAAACGTATTCATTCTATTTACACGCCAATTTTGGTAACACAGTACTCTCGATAATCTGGCAAATATCGGAACAGAATACCGCTGGATTACTGGAAAATCATTAATAATAATGCATTTAAACAGCAAAAGCTATGCAACAGTGCATGAAATTTAATCAAGTACACTCAAAGTGTCAAACATAAGAAATAACTAAAACAGCAAAAAATGCACTATTTTGTATTGGTAGTCAGAATACATTATTTAATTGAAGTAAAATGCAATAATTTTCTAAATAATAAATATATATTGCTTCAGTATTATTTCCTTTATATTTATTTCTGTCTTTTATTATTTTTCGAATCTGAAAGAATTATAAATCTTCATTAATTTCAATATTTTCACTCTAGCATTATTGTCATGCAATGGGAAAATAAAAAAAAAAAAAAAAATTAAAAAAAAAAAATACCATATCGTATCTAATTAAAAATTTCGCTTCAGTTTAGATTTGAAACGGAACAGAAAGCAGTCGAATTTATGGAAACTGTCACGCAGCAATTAACAAGCGCGAAACATTTACAATCAAGTAGAACCTGATGTGAAAAACTACTATGCCGTATAAAAACTGTTAAATAATTTTAAGTATATTCAATAAAAGAAAAGAATTCATCATAATATGGAGATAAGTTCTTAATTTTTGCGTCATTATTTTTTGTAACGTTTATATTAAGCAACGACATGTATATTTTAAAAGAAATATTCCTTACATATATTTCCCAAAATAATATCTTCAATAGTTAAGATTTTAAAAAAACTGTTTAAGATAAATTATCCTAATGAGACAAAAGTAAACAAAATTACGATCTAGTTGCATTAATGCCGCGTCAGTGTGTTCAATTTATCGTTGGAAAACATATTACTTTTTCATGCATAAGATCACGACTAGAGCAATGTAAAAGGCCAATACACCTTTAAAGACTATACTTTTTAAAATAAATTTCGACCAAGAATTTCATGAAATGCAAAGAAAAAAACGCTACAACAAAATTACATTTTTGAATAATTGTATTCTCATAATGAGGAATGCTGCAATCATGGCTAGTTTGACAAAATTTAAGTCGTGATTGCAAAACGATTGAAACCACTTCTTAACAGCAAATGTGTTACGTGAACAACTTAAGATCAAAAATTATCCAAAATGTAACCACTGAATGGGAAAACCACGAACTTCCGGTAGGGTGTAGGCCTGCTAAAGCTATCCCATGAATTATAAGCTTAGAAAAGATATGCTAGTCCGCAAATAATTTCTAATTTAAATACTGGTGATAAGAATAAAAGGTCGAAGAAAAAAAAACAAGTACGGAATTCTATTGAAAACAGGGTGCTCTAAGAGCGAAAGTAGATATTTCGCGCTGGCGCATTTACACCTAACAGATACCTTTCATAATTATAACAGTATAAGTTAACCTCATAATGCATTGCAAAACCAACTTAAGCTTAGTATAAGCATTCTATCTAAAACGGTTTAGCTTTCAGGCCACCACAATTTGATTTTCAAATATATGAAATCGATACTTTTCCAATACAAACAGTTACAAAATTTATTTTCATTTGTTTAACGTGAACTTAATTTGTACAGCCATTGTCATCTATATAAAAGTTTTTCACTAAAAAAGAACAACAAAATAGCAATATCTATAAGTCAGAGAATTTTTTTAAAGAAATTTAACTTCAACCTTATTTCAGGAATACAAGCTACCAAAACGCAGAAATGTAAGATACTTTAAAGTCGTTAGAAAATTATACTCGGGGGAAGGAAAGGAGAGGATAGAATATTTTACAAAAATAGATAACAACCTGAGTAATTTTTAGAAAGTGGAAAAGACACATATCAATAATCCAAAAAGTTTGATACAAACACGAGAAAAAAAAGAAAATTATACGCTTTTTTGGGTAACGCTCTTATATACATAGATCTTGGAGATACCGTTCAAGATCTTCCATATTAATAACATGATATATCTTGTCCAACATACGCTATAATCAAATATACCGCAATATTTCAACAGTTCCTTGCCACAATATTTCAACAGTTCTGTCTCGAGGTATTACAGAAAATATAAAAATAACTTCAATCGAACCGACAGCACGAACAGTTACGAAATTGTTCCATACCCAATCAGTTTCCTTTATTCCTAACCACTAACAATTCAACTATCTCCGTATATGCTTAATCGATTAGACACTTTATTATACGCGTCAAAGACTGAGCAGAAGGGCAGACATCTTAGAAACCGGCATAATTCGCGCAGAAGTGCTATTTAATAACATAAGAAAACTCGACTCGAAGACCCAAATCTCCTCCAAGTAATTGTCCACGAGTCAGTGCCCTTGGCTAAGCACAGAATGTCCGGTGCACACACATATACAGAAGTTAAGCAACCGCCACACTGGAATAATCCGATAGTGTCGGTAGCGTTTTTTGAAGCGTAAGTGGTTTCAGAGCCAACGAGGAAGAACTGATTAGGACAAGTGAAGGAATAAGTAAAACGATGATTCATCACACATAAAAAATAATAAAAAAACTTTCAATATTTTCCTGAATAACTCATCACACGGGTCAAAATAGATCAAAGAGCACATCGAAGTCGAATGTTAGAATTTGGCGACTCTAGCAATACGATACAACTCGAGGAACTAATTTTGTGATGCTTTTCTAGCTTACTCATAAATTTCAAAAATAATTGAGACATACGAAAAAAACTTTTTTACTCTGTTCATTTTATTGAAGAAAAATGGTAGTGGGGCATAAAATTTCATACATTACCTATGGCTATAGAAAAGTTTTAAAAGGTCCTAATTATTTCCATATTTAATCATTAAAAATGGTGTCACGATGTTTAAAAATTTAAACTAATTTAGATTATTCTATTACATCTATGACGCATTTTTGCGTTTCAAACTATTCTTACACCAAGTTCGAATGAAACTATATTTGCAATATATCATAAAACTTATTTTAAAAATATCCTGAAAAATATTATAGAAAAATTTTTTATTTTCCATAAGCTATTATTAGCAGCAAAATGAAAATTTTACATAGATTAAAAGTTTTTGATGTAAAATTCTGAGTTCATTCTAAAAGAGATATGAAAAGCCTCCTCCAAAAAATTATCTACTTTAACGACAAAAATATAAACACACCTGCCTGATAATCCATTCCGCACACATTAAAAAAATTAATTTCATTCTTCAATGACAATATTTTGGGTTTTCTTCAAGGTAAAACATCTAACACAAAAAATCCGATCTACAAGCCACAAATAAATATTAACAAATCAAAAGTCTTATATACAATAGCTTAAAAGTAGGTATCTGAAAACATTTTAAACTATCATAAACAAGTTTGAAATGCCGACTACATATAATCAAAAATAGATTCTGTCGAGTATTACCCCCAGTTAAGAGTCATCTGGGAGCCACCAGATGTCTTTTAATTTTTAGTAGATTCATTTAAAGCTTCCGGCAACAGTGCCAGTGTGTTTAGTGAACTTGGGATGAGACGCGGGCTCGATGACAGAGATCTTACGCAGACAGCTGTAGGTCTTTTTGTGAGCTAAAATAAATACTTCTATTTTGTTTAGGAGTCTAAATGCATCTTTGAAAAACTTTTTTTCGTTCAATAAAACACAGATTCTCTTTTCAAGAGTGCAGCAATTCTTCTTCTATACAGAGAGATTTGACAATTTCACGCATTTATACATTCTCAGCATGAATAAATATAAGGGGAGGAAAATACAGAAGCTTGCAGCATAAAATTAGGAGCATTCTTTTCCAATTTAATACATGTGAATTAAGTTTAAGAAGAGTGTAAAGCAAATCAAAATAAACTAATAATTAGTGAAGTTATTGATCAATAGCAAATGAAAACTTGCAATACATACAATTAAATACTATTTTAATCCTTAATTATATTTATACCTATTTAATGTGCATCAATTAAAAATAATTACACAAGAAACACATCGTTATATGATCAGAATAACTTTCGAATTGAGCTCCAAAAATTGGACTTCATAAATCTGTAAACAGAAAATAATTTTAAAATTCCATTTTTTTTCCTACATACTAGAGTTTAGAAAGAACTATATAACTATAGATACTAATAAAAAAAAACTTTCGAGGGGTTAATATTTCACTCACTAAACAATTTGCTAAAACATCTATTGAAATTACCATTCAACAAATTAAGTTTTCATATTTTGCCTAAAAGCTTATTAATTGGTATAGAATAAAAAGAAAAATTAATGAGTATCACTCTTAACATTTTCAAAAATTCCATCATTTATATATATAAATATGTTTGCTTTTCAAACAAAATTCGATATTTTCTGATGCTATTCATGCATACTGCTTAAAATGAAGATCATTTTTCTCTCCTTTCAAATTTACTTATTTATACTGAATGTATCTAAAATAAAATAATTTATTGAAGATAAAAAAAAAAAAATAAAAATAAATAAAAAAAATTCCTGTCAAACTATTTTACTTCTATAATCACTCTAAGAAAAGTTTTATATAAAGCCCTGAATAACGTTATAATTAGCTGTTGTCACCATAAAAAAATTGATTAGAGGTGTGAGGTTAATATAAAAAGCTACAGTACAATCAATTAATTGATAACTGAAAATTATTTAAAATATTCTGTTACATCAAAATACAAAATTCAGCATTGTGCATCTCAGAGACTAAAAATAACACTGCACAAATACTTCTTTTGGCGAGAATGTCTAGATATTGCGACTAAATTCAACAGAACATCATCTCGAAATGCTCTCGAGAGCTATTGAAACCCGGTAAACATAAAAATTAACTTCCAAGAGATATTCCACTACAAGACACAAAATATCGAAAAGGCACTTAACGGCCACTTTTACTATCATGCAAGCAATTGCTAACAAACGCTGCTTTGAAAAGGACGTTACTAGCACAATGCTCCAGCCTTTACAAATAAATAAGAATGATCTTTTCTCACGTGCGAGACGAGAATAATACTTTTTTTAACGGATCTACAGCAGTTACGCATGATCGCACTCATTGCGTATTAAGCTTGTTAGTTGCTTTAAGAACGCTTAATGTGCAAGGCCAAAGAACTCGCTTCACATATTGCACTTTATTCTTCAGGAAGGACATCACTGAACTTAATTGTAGAAAATGACCTTAGAACATAAAAATTAATTTAAACTCGTCTCAAACGGAAGCTTTCAAAGACTGATAAAAATAAAGATTCCATTCTTATTAGTTGTAAAGTAGAGAATTTTTAAACTTGACAAGGTGAATGAATCTAAAATACAATAAAACCAAATTTTATGAATTGATTTGGTTTCGAAGCAAAAACAAAACATCTTCTAGTTGAAGCATCACAATGTGACTGTTAAAAAAAACATTTAACTATATAATATTACAATTCTAATTTATAAGTGAAATGTGGTATGTTTCTATACAGGATCTAGCAATTTTGTGAATGTTAATGAGACGTATCAACATAAACATGAAGATCATTACTTAACACAATTCTAAAGGCATAATTGACTCATAATTTTTAAACACGTTTGATGAGTTGGAGAACTTATATTTTAAAAACATGTATTTTTTTTAATATTGTTTGACTATTCTAAAAGCATTATTTCAGTTACACTATTACAATTACGAGTAAAGAATTTTTGTTACCTTGCTTATATATTTATTCATCTCTTTACAAAGTAAGTACAATTATTTTATCTCTCATTTTGATTGTAATAATGAAGTACAAAAGCTGCGCAAAATAAATCATTCAAATATAAAATCAACAAATCTCAAAGGATTCTAACACTTTGCACTCCGTTGTCGCCGATAATGGGGCATTTAAAATATGAACTTTGAATCCTTTGTTCCAGCAACGGCGCTTGTTTTGCTTTCTTGAGGGCTTTTGTATAAACTGATGTGTGTGTTTATAGCTGCAACTTCCAACAGACAGAAAAAGGGGGGAAACGTTAAACTAGTGCATTTTGTAATCATTGTTCCAGGAAACCCTGGACACATATGGCCGATTGTTTCCAAAAACATGACACTATGACAAATTACAAAACATGAAATTTTGATTTTGTTGAAGATTTAAGAGCTTGAACTTGTTTTATATAATGTAGCAGAGGAATAAATATTTTGTTTTATCGTAGCAATAGTGTATGTGTGCGCGTATGTGGCGATATGTGTGTGTTATTTCACTTGAAAATAATTTAATACCCTAATTTTTCCTATTCTTTAACTCACAGTAAAGAGATCATTCTATTTCCTGGTACCATTCCAATTTAGCCTTTAATTTATGCAATCACGCGCTATTAAAATCTGCAAAGTCAGCTAATCCCACCCCTTGAAACCGTAAAGATAATCCCTGCAAGACTTTAGGTATATAACAAAATTCCCTGAGAGTCCCTCCATCCAATACCACATGACAAAAGGAAAATTCCTGCATATAAATTCTAAGCAAAAAAGTTTTCTCTTTCGCTTTGGCGATGAAGGCCGAAACCAAGCTGCTGATCTCAAAATGTGTACATTGAATTGAATGCAGCCTCTCTCTCATTCAAAAGGAAAAAATAGATTTGAAGCGGATATTTTGTCTTCTTAATACGGCCATGACAACTAATACTATTTTTACTCTCCCATTAAAATTATGTTACATATATGCGTACATTTGTAACTAATACAGTACATGAGTTGTTGATGTACTATACGAGTCACCAGGCTAAAGTGCAAAGAGCTAAAATGATTCTTGTTTGTGTCATTCAAGATACAGCAAAATGAGGGCTTAAATTTTAAAGGAATACAAAAAAGTAGAAGAATTATATAAAGAAACAGTTACTTTTGCACTATGAAGCAATTCCAAATTACAAATATACTTTTTGCAGAATTATTCTTATGCATACGAATAAACATTTTTTGAAGAAAATTAGAATGCTACAGAAATACATTATTCCTAAAATATTAAACTGTTCAACAATTACTTTCGACTTTTCCATAAAATTCCGGTGAAAAATATCTCAAAATGCTGTCTGATAAAATTACGAAAAATAAAACTTTTTCGTATTATCAGAGAAACCGACTCTAATAGAAAGTGTCTCAATAACAATAATCAAGATTAGTTCAATGACGGAAATACAAAGCTAAGGTCAAGTAACATAATCAAGCAGTAAAAACGAAAAACTGGAAAATAATTAAAACGATACTTGAAAGTGAAGCAAAAATAATATTTTTGGCAGGAGTTATTAAAAAAATAAAGCATATTATGATCAAAACGATTATAATCATAACGATTGTAGATTTAATGCCAAAAAATTTTCGAAAAAAAAACCTCTTATAAATTTTTTTAAAATTTATCTATCTTACTTAAAAACTTTCACTTCAAATTTCAAAAACTTATAAATCTAAGTCGCATTGCATTTGTGCACAACGTTGTTTCAACTATGTTAAAAAAAAAAAAAAATTGCCGCTATTTACCAATAACGACGCATTCTCCTTTTCGAGACAAAAATTAAAAAGTTTGAATACGGCAAAATCAAAGAATGTATCGAAATTATACATTAAAACAATGAGTATACTTAGTGCTATAAATCATAAAGTACTATTAGGAGAAATTCAGTTACCTCATAATTCTCTCAATACAAGTAATTTCTTTTTACACGAGCATTTCGACTATATTCCCTTTCTCATTTTTTGCACTAACTTTCAGTGCCTCCTAAAAAGATTTACGAGAAAGCAAACTTAATCATGTAATATAATTACTTTACTTGAAATGGTTAATTATATTCATGATTACATTAAAAGTTCACAGAACTGTGATATAAAAATTTTTTCTTTTAATTATTTTAATATTACAAATTTCAACCAGTCACCTCAAAATAATTTTCCAGTTATGCTGCTGTAACAGTTTTTAAATTTTAGATGGAATTTCGATCTTTCTGTATTAAATAATACTCAATGCAGGGACATATAAAACAGTTTTTCCCCCGGTGTCTTCTTATTTGGAACAATTTCCGAAAATATAGGAGAAACAATGCAATAAAAGCTTTTAAAAGATTCAAAGCATCCACAAATAGTAGAAGATATTATGTCTTTGTTAATGCTTATGAACACACACACAAACGCTGATTTATTATTATATTCCACTTTTTTATGTAACCTAGGTCACCGGAGTACTTTCTGACCATTCAATCCGGTTCGCTAGAGGACGCACTGGTTGGGCAAGTAAGGTGCGTCACGACGATGGGTCATGAAGGGAAAAGGGGATGCAGGTGGCAAGCAGGAAGAAAACAACAGATTACTTACTTTATCCTTGGAGAAACATGCCAAATTTCCTCGACACTTGATTCAACTGCTGTTGCAAGCAGTAGAAGCAATGCCACATGAATATAACAATAAACGCATGGAAACACAAGCACACATCATTTCGAAAAAAGTACCAAAGAACAAATCCGATTATTCAGCAATTATTTTTTTTGAGATGACATGGCACTAATTAATATTTAAAAATCATTTCTCTTCAGAATGCCGATTTGTGATTTATACAGATTTTTACTTTTCGACATTTTCATAGTTTACTAATAAAATAATTATTTCAGTGAAAGGATGAAAAATTTGATAACAGAATATCAATTTAATAAGCAAAGAAACAAAAAAAAAAAAAAATTCTAACAAATTACTGTTTTATAAATAAGTCTTGTTTCCATACTGCTACTAACAATGCATTACATTGTGTTCTTTTATTAGTTAATACACGTTGTTGATTTATTATAGTATCAAAGTATAAAGTAAATATGAATTTTACCAAAAAAAGTCAGCTATATATGTAGTTTCAGTATTAAAGCAGTGTTAAAGAATATGAAAACCGCAATACTTCATAATATTATTCAAGAAATATATATATATATATTCAATTTAATCTCCAGTAACTAATATTCCAAACTTATGAGAAAATTGTATTTATTTAATTCACCTAAAAAGTATTTAAATCCAACTTAACTCAAATATAATTAAGTCAATGATTAATTTAGATCGTCATAAGATAACCACATCTCCAAAAGTAATACTATTTTAATGCATTTTGGATATTAAAGTAAAAAACCAAAGATTCTGAAGACATTCTAAACTTTACACTACATCAATTTTTTTAAAATTTTGAACTGAAGAATATATATATATATATATATATATATATATATAAATAAAACATAGCAAACAATAACTAAGAAAACACGATGAATTAGAACAAGAACTGATATCCTTTTGGAGACATTAACATTTTACAAATGCATTTTCAGGTTAATTTTCTTAAAATGTGTTTTTTTTTCACAGTACATGTAAAATATTAAAACATAAGGATATGATGGAACTGTTTATATGATGCAATTATTATGATGACAAATATTTGGGAAAACATTCAAATTTAAAATAAAGACAAAGGTCAAAACAAACAACAAATTCATATTTAAACCTACATTTAAATATTGCTTATAAATCAAGAAACATAAGCAAAGCTGGCATCTTATTTCAAAATGAAATGCAAATGATTTTAAGAAAACTTCCCCATAAGACATCAGTAAAATTTTTAAATTTAAAAAATTTGAATTCAAATATATAAATTACATCTCTGATTAATTAGTATAAAAAATATAATAAATACAGAACACTATACTTTCCAACAGCAAAGCAAGTTTTACAGAAAAGGGATTGTATATTTTTAATTAATTTTATTATTTATTAGCTGATCATTTTCCAATAATTACATAAAAACATTGAGAGATATATATAAATACAACTAATTACTGAATCTAATTTTATGCATTTTTTATCCAACAACTTTATTAATGAGTATCAAGTTAAAATAAGGCAGGCAAGAATTTTTGCTGATGTAACATGTATAGAAAGAAGCCAATAATGCATTTTATTCAACTAAATGTTCCACATTTGACCATATACTATTTTATATAATCATTTACTAAACTATATATATATATTTTATATAATCATTTACTAAACTATATATATATATATATATATATATATATATATATATATATATATACAATTAGGGAAAAAAATATGATGGAATCACAAGATCACTTCTCAGCAGTTTAACTTTTCTATAATCCTTAATATTTTCAAGACTGAGCCTTGCTTAACACATTTGAATTTTTTTTTTATAAAAGTTTATTTTAATTTCAATGTATTTCGGATATTCATAAAACTTCATTTCAAAGCAATGTAAAGATTTGAGTAATTTGATGATATAGTGTCCCCATTAATAATAAATGTATAAAAATAACTTAATGTTTTACAATACAGAAATGAGTCAAAAGAGGCATATGAATTAATGACATAGGATACTTTCCCATTTTTTTTATCTTACAGAAATTGAGGCAAATTTATAAGACAGTTTCAGAGGCTATGAAAAACCTGAAACTTATCCCATTAAAAACACTCAGTTTATTTTTTAATGCCATGTAAAAATATACCTATACTATGAAATCGAATAGGTTCTGAACTTAACACGCAAACGACATATTACTTTATTCGCTTTACTTAAACTTGGTTGATTTTAAAGTACATAGAATTAACATACAGTGGTGCTTCATCAATAGTGCATTACAACTACAGTAATATACATCATGTACCAACAGTGATATATGTCGTCGCAAAGGTGTTAAACAAAAAATTTCTATTGCTACAGTAAGCACAGACCAATTCTAGTCTTAAAGAGGGTGCAGAAGTTCTAGTTAAAGAGGGTGCTAACTCATAAGAGCACAAGGTTTAATTTAATACAAAATAACTGAAAACAGCTCAAAAATACTTTTAATTAAAAATTATGATATGTATATAGATACATAAAAATGTAATAAAGTTCAATAGTAATTGATAATAAACATGTATCTAAACTAATAATAAATTAAATAACTTAAGCAAAAATAAACTAACCAAATTTAAAATGTAAAATTAAAACTAGAATATAAATTTATATATTACTACCAAATTAATAAAAACCTTATTGTATCTACATATCTTAATTCAATAAAAGCAGTACATAAGTAGAGTTAAAATAAATAAATTAAACTGTAAATTAATGATGTTATATATATATATATATGTAATGCAACATAGTATCAAATAACAGTCGAGGCATATTGAATTTTCACAGAACTTTTATTTTAAGCTGAGAGAGAGACCACTTCCATTACGTAGTCGGTTACATCATTAGACAGCAAGAAGAGGAGAGAAGTGCATTAAGAGGTGTATGAAAGAAAGCATTTTTCGTTGTGCTTTTGTTTATATACCAGGGAAAATTCCCATGAAACGTCAGAAGCACGTGGTATGAATAAGGGGATTCCAGGGAAATATAATAGATAGGGAATTAAAAAGGGATTGTTTTTGACAGATTTATAATTGGTTTAAGCAGAATTAATCCGTTTCAAGAGCGTGTGATGTAATAAATAAAAGGATACTTTGGAAGGGGATCAGGAAGTACGAATGAACTCTTTACTTTTGTATTAGGGAATGAGATAGAATAGAAAGTTAAGTTATTATTTAGAGTAATTATTGAATTAAAAGTTAAATCATTACATATATATATATATTCACATATTTCAGTCATTTTCTTTTAAATATATTTTTATACACAAGTCCAAGTCCTGCACTATTTAAATTCAAAGGATATGTAGGTGAAGTCTAATGTGAACAGTGAATATTGAAAATGGGCTTGGTATTTTAAACTTTTATAAAAATGACAAATTTCTTTTCCTGGGAAATTGAAGAATTTATTTTTTTTCTATAAACTTCCCACAGAAAATTTTGATGTAAATTACAATTTTCTGATTCAATATATTATTTTAGATTCATTAAAACGGAGATAAATAAAAACAAAGGATCCTTTTAACTAGGTTCTGTGATAATATGATATATATTTCCAATTATTACTTCAGTAAAATGATAATTAAAGAGTTTGACATTTTAAAACAAGATAGTTTGAAGAGATAGGATTTTGAAATTAACTGATCCACTAATCTAACATTTCCTTTTCTGAAACATACTATAGAACATGGGTGTCTAAACTATGACCCTTTGAAGGCCACATTGCAAAAAAAAAATTTTGCTGGATCACACATACAATATTTTTTCAACAAATAGAAATAAAAATTAACTGTGTACTTTTATTAAAATAAATTATCTTCTTTTTATTATTTTTTTTAAAATTTGAATTAGATATGTATAAGTGCATATTTATTTTAAATTTGTAAAAGTTTCGTTTCATTTAGTTTGGATTTCATAATGATGGAAAAAATTCAAATTAATAAGATGGATGAATTTGCTTTTGTTGAACAAGCAAATCGATATCATATTCAATAGATGAGGTAGCAATTCTTACTGCATTTTCAAGATGTTTGTCAGTGATCTTTGTCCTATTTGTGTTTTTTGTAAGCTACATTCTTGAAAATAATTTTTCACAAATATAGGTACTGCCAAAATCTGAAGGCATTAATTAATAAAGTATGATTCTGAAAATTATATTTTTCGCGGGGTAGGTAATCTTTATAAAACCCCAGTAAAGAAACAATCCCAAATTTTTCTTTCAGTTGAATGTCACTTTGCAGTTCAATGCATTCCTTTTAAAGATTTGAAGGTAATTTATTTATTTCTAGAGAAAATGGGGTAGAAAATATGTTGAAATACTCTTCGTTTTTTCGAAAGTCTTGAAATCTACTTTTGAATTAAATAAAAAATCATTAATTTAAAGCATATTTTACATATTTTGTGCAACTCACAAGTTCATATGCAACCAAAGTACTGAAATGTGTCAAACCTTTTATTTTTATTTGATTGTGCCAAAATTTCAACTTTCTTTCAAACGCTGTTATTGTTTGGAACATATTATTAATAAATTGATTTTTTCCTTGAAGTCTCAAATTTAAATCATTCAAAGGTTCTGTTAAGTCTACTAAAAAAGCTAAATCTAAAACCCAATCTTCGTCTTCAAATTCATTCACAGGTTTCCCTTTTGTTTCCATAAATATTTTTATTTCAGTTCTCAAATCGTAAAATCTTTTGAGCATTTTCCCCTTACTGAACCGTCTTACTTCTGTGTAATAAATAACATCTGCAAATTCTATACCCATTACCTTAAGAAACTCTTCAAATTGTCTATGATTAAGTCATTTTGCTCTTATAAAGTTAATGGTTTTTATATAACAACACTTAATACACTTTCCATTTTTAAAAAATTTCCACATAAATTGCCCTGATGTACAATACAACTTTCGCAAACGTTCAATAGCCCCTTTTACTGTGAAGGATCAAAACGATTAGGAAATCAAAATACAATGTAATATACTGCATACATTTTTGTAATTCTTCAAAAAATTCGCCATCGAGTGGATACACACATAATTCGAAACGTAAATTCTCATGGCATACTAAGATGTTTTTGTTTAAATTTTTATTTCAAAATAAATGTCAACAAATCTATTATATACGAAAATATTGCAAACATTTATTTTTTTAATAAAAATGTATAAATTTAAAAAAATTCATAATTTGCGTTTGCGCCGCATTTTAAAGGCTTTTGGGCAGCACTTTAGACAAGCATGCTATAGAGGGATAGAAGAAACCAACTCTTAGTTTGAACTACTTTCTCGTATTGAAAAAAAAAGTTACCAACCATTCCAGCTAAACTAGAATTGAAAGGTTAAAAACAATGGTGAACTTCATTAATTCCGATGGTTATAAATTCTGTACTAGAGTATAAATTAATCTATAAAATTAATAACTCCATTATCATGAAGTCTAAGAATAATCTCTCAAATATTTTAAAATTATTATGAATGGTATGATTTTAAATGATTTCTCTTTCCAAAGAGCCCTATTTAACTTGTATTAAAGATTCAAATAAAAAAAAAGTTTTGTAGTGATGGGATTCAAACAATTTAATAAGAAGTTCATAAACTTATCACTTTTAGTTTTTTAAAAATTTATCTTGGAGAGAATCCTGATTACAAAAGTACACTATTCTAAAAATCTGTTCATTATAAACAACAAAAAATTAAGTTTTATTGTTTAACGAACTGGCTGAATCCCACCATCAACACGTGGGAGAAAAAAAAATTTAAATACTTTTTAAAAATGAGATCGAAAATTAGTTATTTTAAATGGAAGGAAAATCTATAGTACAAAATTAATATGGTATACATAAAACATCACTTTATTACTTTTAGAATGAACTATTGCAAAGAAATTTCAAAACTAAACATGAATAAAAAATCAGAAATTTCGAAAAAATAACTAAAAATGGAAAATGAATTAGTTTTTGAAAAGAAAAAACAAATTATTAACAATAGTTTTAACCAACAAGACAATAACGCAGTATGAACTGTGAAATGGAACAAACTTATATATTGTACAGAATATAAGCTTCAAAGATCATAAACAAAGCTTTAAAATTATTAATGAAATTTTTAACTATATATCTGGAATTATGCTTAATATGGAAATTGGATATTAACTAAAAGTTTAATTGAATAATATATGAATAAAATGTGAAGTTCAGATTTCAAAATATAACAACTAAAAAGAGGTCTACATTGCAGATAATATCTCTTTGTTAGTAAATGAATAAATGAGTCAAGATACAATATCAAAAAATAATAGTAATAATAAATTTTACACACACACACATCTATATTAAATATTTTCATTAACTTTCCTTGATTATATGAATATTTAACATGAATATATACACAGTGACTCCTGAGAATATGAGACTTGTATTTTAAGAAATATTAACTTCAACATTTTAAAAATGCAAACTAGTTAATAAATACACACACATATATATTTCTTAAAAGATTCTAATTACTCTACTTCCATGAGGTTTGTTTTACACATAAGTTTTTACAGACAAAATAATTCTACGTTGCAGAATCAGAATCAATTTTTTTTATTCTTTTAAAGCATGTTTGAAGAGCACTTACTGCAAATAGCAATACTTTACAAGGATAGAAATATATTGAAAAGGTTAGTTATCAAATGCTGCATAATTTGGTATGTCGCATAATTTTCCTTGAAACTCAGTGACAAAGAAGTTATGTTATGTTTCAATGCCTTTCTTCAAAAACTGAAAAATAACTTATCATGAAACCAATCTTCATAAATGGATGTATTTTGTTTCATTACAATCAAATCCAATGCCCTTTCTCTTCAAGGCATTTTTTGCTGGATTCTCTAATTTGTCAAACATTTTCATTTCCAGCTTCCAAATGAAAATACAAATTAAAGCAACAAAAATCAAGTTTCTACGATGGAAAAATGTATGAAATGGATAATTATGGTATTGGGAATATTTTCAGTTTATTTTCTTGTGAAGCAATATCTTCCAAGTTCATTTCTTACAAATACAACAATATTTAAATTAGACAGAAAAAATTTAAATTTATCATTTTTGTTACAGTGAATTGTTTTTAATGAAATATATGCAGAATTTACAGGATTAGGAAAGCTTAACATGATATACAAATGCACTGATTTTACATTATTTAGTTTTCTACTTTAATTATTTCCAATTATATTCAGAAAACATATGAATTCTAATAAAATTAAATTACAATTCTTCTCGTTACTCATATGATTTAAGTAAAAAAACAAAAAAACTTATTTTGCTTAGTATACTAAATGCCTCAAAAAATTAGCTCATTTTAAGTTTTCAGAATTTTTTTTTACAGAAAGATTTTTTTAAATCTACACTGAAAAACTGAAATCAAAAACCAGACAAAAGAAAAAATAATTAACATGATTGCATTCATATCAATAACATCAAATATTTAATTTAAAATTATTTTTATGCAATCAATTCGTTTTACAATAAGAATTTTAAATTCTCAAATAATACGAAATTCAGTACTTTAAAAGACTTTTAAGAATACATACCAAAAATATACAAACTCAATACTGGAACAAAGAAATAAGAGTAATCTTGTATATTGTCTTAAGATGAAATTTCATTAAAGATGAAAATATGTATGTAACATATTACATCCACAGTTCACATAATATCCAAATCTTTAGATTCAAATAGGAAAAAGGTTAAATTACCATTGATCCAAATAGAAAACTTCCACTTTATTCTCAAAGGATTTTTCTAATTTAAAAATCAGAATTTAAATTACAATATTAAAAGAATCCTTTATATTTTCATAAAATTGGTTTGTTAACAAAATGAAATGCATATAACAATTAATTAACTACTTTATTTTAAAAAAAGCTCATTTACTAGCTTGAGTTCTACAAAAATTTAATATATAACATTTTGATAGCAAAAAGAATACAAAATTAACAAAAGATTCATGTCTCTAAATAATAATCAATAACTAATTTTGATAATAAATAATAAACAAAGAATTTTTAAATTTGTAAAAAATAATTTCAGAATTTCAAAATGATTGGGCTTTTAAAACACTATCAATAAATATTTTAAGTACAAAACAAGCTGTGGAGAATAAGAAACATACCAACTTTTTTAAAAAAAATAGGAAGGGGAAGATAGAGAAAATATAGTAATTGGAGATCTCTATACACAGTCTCATTTCCTTTATAAAATTTAATATGAACATATTCTTACTGAGTTTTCCTCTACAATTCTCATTAGAAAAACTAGGAGAAAAAGATTACCTATTTCAATCCACCCCCTTTTTAAGATGATAAATCAAAAGAAAAAAAAACAGCACTAAATACTTGAACTGGACTAATAATGAAATGCTTGTTCAGTGTTTTATATTCCTTAAAAATTCAGCATATTTCATATTTTTAGACCAATTTTAATATTATAGAGAATAGGAAATAAAGAGAAATGTATTCCTGTAACAGTATTTCTAATGAAACGTTAAAATATAATACGAGTTTAATATAAAGAATGAATTATTAAAATATCATCTAATTTTAGATTTACTGCCAATTTACAAAATATAAATAGAGAATATTTGTAAATTGTGGATTAACAGGTTTTTCGCTTGTTAGATCATAGTAAAAATAACGAAAAGTAAAATTTAAACTGTTCTTAATTAATATGTCCTTAAAAGTACGATAAAAACAACAGTACATAAAAAAAATTTAAAAAACAAATTTTCATCGAGAAAAGTAACGAGGAAGCAAATACAGAATGTCAGCAAGTTTACAAAACAAGCAAAAATAAAATTGAAATTTTAAAAAGAATAGAATTAAGCTTACCTTCTGAAAGTTCTAATTCTAGTTCAGCTAATTTGTCTCTCACATCTCCAGGTAGACTTTCAAAGTCTATATCTTGATCTGTCATGACGTATATAAAACCGTGCAGTCCCTCAAAATTTTCTGTCAGTTACTGAACATTAATTCACTTTAATGATTGTATTATCACAAAAACAGTGCCTTTGACAACCACATAATCAGCTCACAGTTCTCAAAAATCATCACTAAGAATATCAAAAAAGATCGGTTTTAAAACCTTGAAGTATAAATTTCAAATTATTAACAACACAGATTAGATACAGCAGTTGACGCTAGAGAAATTTAAGCAATGCTTCCACTTATTTTGAAACGAGATCTCCCGCTACGAGGGCTCATACATGGAAATCACTGGAGTTGTTCAGAATAGATATCGCAATAATTTTTTTTTTGTTTTTATTTATAAACATCATAGAAAATGTTAGCTGTTGTTAAATGCCATCTGCAGTAGACACACTTGTTACGGTTAAAAAAGGAGTCGGCGAAATGCGGAGCGAGCGCCTCTAGTGAGAGATTTGCGAGGTCAGGAGAGAGGATGAAGATACTTTCGTTTCGATCATACTTGCCAAGTCGCATCAAAGGGTTAAATTGAAAAATCAGATATGTGCTATTTATCATCCTTATCATCCACCAGAAAAGCTATTCCATTTTTCTTCTTTTAATATATCTAATTCGAACTTTAAACTTCTGAAATTGCTTATTGTAGTTGCATGCTCAGAAAAGAATTAGAAAATGTATGCTTTTATATTTAAAAAAAATGTTTTACAATTTCAAAAATATTGCATGGCATTTTCATAAAAAGTTATCATCTATTTGAAAAGTATCTAGCATATCAGATAGCAATTTATGACAGTAACGTATCTCATGAAGCATTATTACTATTTGGGGTCAATCCCTAAAATTGAGCCCTAGGAGCAACATACAACATTAAAACATTCACGAGTCTATATCATTCATTGAATAAAATTTCACAAAGCATTCATCAGCTTAAAATGCCATTTAGAGGCCTAACAAAGCAATATTAAATCAAATTGGATTTATTGTTGTTCAATTCTGCCTTGTCGTTATGGGTACCGTCAGTCAAAAATGTTTTCGAACAATGTCTCTCAATGTCGTCTTGCTGAAACAGCTGAAAAAATATATTAAAATTAAATCCAACAATAAATATGTTAATTACAGAAAAAAAGAACGTTTTTGATGATCGATATAACCCTTTTCAGCTTGGACCGTTAGAAACACACATACACACACAAAAATACATCATGTATAGGTCATTAATACAAGGTACATGTACTGTCTGTGGTGGAAATATTTAACCTCAAGTTAAGATTTACGTGTAAAGATGGATAAAGAATGTACCATATGTTTGGACATTCTAACAGGAAATATAATTACATTAAAATGCAATCATGCATTTCATTTCGACTGTATGGAGACTTGGTTCAAGATCAGATGTTTCAATTACCCTTACTGCAGAAAAGAAATGAATTGAAGCATTCGGTAAATTTATAGACAATCTAATCCTCTTGATTTGGATGAAACATATTTTTCTGACATTTTCAACCTATTAGTACCAACACATTTTGGTTTGTGTCCCTTGTGACGTAGTGGCAAATATTTCGAGGCATCCATTTCCATGTTTAAAAATATTTTATTACCAAAATTTTATATTTCACGCACATATTCACATCACATCATAATCATCTTACAGACCAACGCTGTGGTTAACCATCACTGAACAGATAGACTGTGGGTGAGTATCCAAGTATCGGCATTTTATGTTAACAGGAAGTCGTGACGTCAATGAAATACAAATTAATATACATCCCAAAAAATAGTAAATAATAAAGAAAAAAAGAAAAATAAAAAGTATAAGAACTATGACGTCAGAATTCCTCTCCCGTTAAGACCCTTTATACGAAATCAAAAAGCATTACTATGAAAATTTACAGTTCTTAAAGAAATAGCATCATATAGAGGTAAAGTAAGGCAGATATATACTAATACAGCTTGTTGACATAGACAAGAAAAATATTCCACAAAAGTATTATGTTAAATACATCATTGTTTTTTATAACAAACAATAATACATTTATTTTTAAAACTGTCTTCTTCGGCTGTCAGCATTCTGGGGTTACTTTCCTTTTTTATGAATGATTTCATAGTTCCTATTCTGCATAGCTAATGACCATCTCATCAGCCTAGGATTTACACCAGAGGTTTTCGTAAGCCATACTAGGGGATTATGGTCAATCTGAACGCAAAATTTATACTGTCATTCCAAATAGTACCGCAATTTCTTGACAGTATAAATGATAGCACCACATTCCTTTTCAGTAGTACTGTATTTACGTTCAGCGAATGTAAATTTCTTGCTCAAATACAGCACTGGATGTTCTTCATCCTTTTCATCTTTTGAGGATAAGATTATACCTATACCCGCATCAGATGCATCGTAATATAAGACGAAGGGAACTTCACATTTAGGAGCATGTAGGACAGGGTTATCATCTTTTAGGTTCTTCAAAAGCCAAATGACACTGAGAGTTCCACTAAATTTTGAACTTCTTTTGTCATCCTTTTAATAATTCAGTTAATCATGCAGCAAAAATTGAAAACTGTGGTATACATTTCCGATAATATCAAGCTAATCTCAAAAATGCACGAATATCAGTCTTTGTGGAGGGAACTGGAAACTCCTTAATTGTTCTGATCTTAATTTCGTTTGGAGATCTCTTCCCTTACCAACATAATGTCTAAGATATATAACTTGCTATTGGTGAAATCTGCATTTATTTACCTTATGGCGTAATTTAGCCTCGTCAGTCCTTTTCAACCCTCAATCAAGTTGCTTCAGGTTATTAGTTCAGTCTTGAGAGTATATTCTTACATCGTCCAAGATAAGGTGCAGAAAATTCTTCACGTTCTGTCAATAGTTCAACCATTATTTTACTGAAGTAAAAGGGGGCGTTTTTCAGTCCAAATGGCATCCTAAGGCAACGAATGTTGCATACCTTTGCGCTTCTTTGGTTAAGGATATATGCTAATAACCCTTTGACAGATCTAGCTCACTAATGTACTTTTCTACAGCAACTGCTTAAATCCATCATTGATGTTAGGTATAGGGAAATATTGAATCTTTGGAATTTCGATCAGCTTCCTATAGTGAATCCATGGTCTGCGTTCCTTTCCAGATGCTTCGACTAAGATCATTGGCGATGTAAAATCAATTTCTCCAACTTCAATGGTTTTCATTTGTAACATTTTACCGATTTCTGCCTTTAAAATATCTGTGTCTGGGAAACATTCTGCACGGTTTCGCACAAATCATCTTCTTCTTTGTAACTTCAGTGTCGAATTCGACCATGTTTGTAAATCCAGGAACATTTAAAAAACAACGAGAATATTTGCACAAAATATTACTTAACCATTAATCTGGATTCAATTTCACTAATATTTAGAACATTTTCAGGATTAAAATTTTTTGGATCATTATCAACAGTAAGAAATTCTTCCTCTAACACTGAGGTCGCTTCATAGTGGACACTAAGAAATCCGATTTACAAATTTAAGTCTTTGATAATAAGGTTTAAGTAAACTTATATGATAAATTTGGGGTGGATTTCTTTTAACTAGACAGTGTTTGGCAGCATAATTTGTTTCCGAAATTTTGCTCTCCACTGTACCAGATCCATACCATTTGTGATGGATAACTTATTCGTTGATGAGGAGGAAAAACAAGCACTTTTTCTCCCTGCAAGGGGTCTCAGGGGTGTTAAATTTATTTCGTCAGCTGAACATGTATACAATTTTCGACTATCTATAATTAATTTAAATTTAAATTAAATAATTTAATATTTCTACACATACTTAATAAATGCATGAGGTTTCTAAACCATATAAAATACTTAAAATATATTTTAATTTTTTGTGTTATGAGGCACAAAAATAATATAAATTTCTTTTAGAAATTTTGAGTAAGTTCCATTACACGCAAAATATTTTCTACAGAATTAATTCGAAGTGCTTGCAAAATGTTGATTTACAAAGTCAAATATACCATCTTAATTGTGAGCCTTTTCAAAATTAAATAAATCCTTAAAAAGTATTTTTAAGAAAATTAAATATTTCAAAATTTTAAACGTTTAAAAAAAATAAATATTTTCCAACTTTTTTAATTAATTAATAAATATATGATACTAAATTTAGGCTCAGTTTTAAGATTTTATTGTACTTATTATACATACAAACTTTTAAGTGCTTAAATATTATACTTTTTGAAATATCCAGCGTGTAAGTGAAAAAAATTCAAACTGAGAAAAATGCATTTAAAGTTATGACATTCAATTATAAAATTAAATTTTGAAACTTATGTATTAAAATGCTCCAGGATCATAAAAAGTACCTTCCTTTTGCTCCAACGACTCCCTTTCTTTAGTTTTGTGCATTCCTTTTGCTTTTGCGTGCCTCAAAAAATGATGCCAAACTCCGTTTTTTTTGAAGTCTTGATTCTTCGTTTGTCATGTTCAGCCAGTGATAAGCAAATATTCTTGTCTATATTTAAGCCAAATTTTTCCCAGATATTAGAGAAACAGCTTTAACTTCAATTTTTTTCTAAAACGTTCTAAAGAATTTTAGCCAAGTGTATCTTTTACTTCTGACGAAAGGACGAAAACTTCATTCGTATCATTATGGATTTGTTCAGTTTAAAGAATGTAAAACCACTACATGTCTTATACACAAGCTACTGTAGATGTAAACAGAAAAAAGGAATTTTTGAGGCAATTAATTTAAACATCAAGAATACTTATGATTCAGAGTATTTAGATGACATTATTATTAAATGTTTTCAACTAGGTATCATAGGAACAATAACATTTTATATACACAATTTTATATCGTACAAACCATTTCAAATTCTATGAAGAGGCTGTCTTTCATCGGGGATGATAGTTCTGAAGGAGTACAGCATGTTAGTGTTCTCTTCATCATATTATTTACAATCTACGTGTATGATTTATTTGAAACTTTAGAATCCATAACAAGTTGAAAAATACGTTGGAAAGAATACGTTCCAGAAGAAAA
This sequence comes from Nephila pilipes, assembly GCA_019974015.1. NCBI lineage: Eukaryota > Metazoa > Arthropoda > Arachnida > Araneae > Nephilidae > Nephila > Nephila pilipes. Next base: position 6,974 of record BMAW01041176.1, on the reverse strand, counting down.
TACGTTGGAAAATACGCATAACAAGTTGAAAATGGTGCGAATACTGAAAACTTACCTTAAGCCCTGTTAAAGAACAATAGCATAACTTTCAAATAAAATAATTCAATACTTAATATTATGTTGGCAGGGTACCCACTCCCATGACAATCCTCCTTTAAATATTTAACTGTATATTTTTCTAAGCGGAAACAACATGTATCTATAACAAATCAAATGAAAAATAAAGTTTTGAGAAAAATTAATGGCCTTAAAGGTATGGCATATAAGCACTTCAGTTAAGGACCTGAAGATTTAATTAAATTAACCAGCAGTATTTACAGTACTCTTTGTCACACCTATCTTGTAATAAATAACTGGTCTGATAGTCAGCTCAAATCTTTCAATATAATATAAACTAAGTCTCTCACAATTGATTTGAGTCTTCCCGAATGGATACCAAATATTGTGCTAATAAAACTGGCTAGACACAGGATATTCTCTTAGTGAAAATAATACGGATTGCAAGAAAAAATTTTATCACTCAAATATCAAACGGTTATTGTCTTCTTATGAACCTCATAGCAATGGGGCAATTAATTTAAAAAATGGAAGGCAACAAAAACAACATCATCAATATTTTTCACAATTTCAACATCAATGGAGAACAAATTATGTCAATGCCAATCGTTAGAATGATGTATTTCTCGAAGATTCCGTGTGAAATTCATACCAATGAATTTGGATTTCAAGATAACAAATTATCTAATTCTATTATAAGGAGATTGTTTGATGAAATAGTGAACATAATTTTCCGAGATATTTTATTATCAGTGGCGAACCCGATCGGGGGGGGAGGGATGGTTGCAAAGTGACATCTGTATCCCCTAGACTTTATTTGGAAACTTAAATATTTCAGGTTAATCCTTTTATTATACTATTACAGATGTACTATATTTTTTTTAAAAAAAATTAACTTTTTTTTTCTTCTCGTGCTTAAATTTTTTAATCAGTAAGATAAAAAAAAAAGGATTCCATCTAAAACTAATGTCTAAGAAAAGAATATAAAAGTCTCTGCTATCTCTGATATGTTCCTCTGAGTCAATTTTTAAAGATGGAGAGAGGAGGGTGCATCGTTACAGATGTCCCTCCCCACTTCCTCAACAGCTTCCTGTGTAAGGTATATAGAAGGCATCCTTTTCTACCAGACAGTGATTTATGAGGGCCTAAAACAGGTCTTCGGAAATGTCCAACTCTGTGTATTACCTCATTCTCTTCACAAAACACATAGTTATGAGTTCATTAAATATTTTAATCAACCGGAGAATGACTTCATGTCTGCAGATGAAAACAGATAAGATATATTGAAAGAAACATATTCTTCAG